>CM054149.1:23497314-23524814 GCA_028751875.1 Rapana venosa
CACACACACACACACAACATACACATATTGTGTGATGACAGTGATGACCAGTCAGACCCCAGACAGACAGTCCCCCATCTCTTGATGACAGAATGACGTGCCTGACTCTGGCTGTGTTTACCTAGACATTATTGCGTTTTCCTAGACTAGATTGGTGTGTGTTTTGTGTGTGTGTGTGTGTGTGTGTGTGTGTGTGTGTGTGTGTGGTGTGTGTGTGTGTGTGTGTGTGTGTGAGTGTGTGAGTGTAAATGTGTAAGGAGGGGGTTATCTGTGGTAGAGTGGACAAAGTTTATACATTAGTGCAACTTTCTGTTATACCCCCTCTCCTTCCACCAAACTGTGTGACTGCTCAGCAAATTTGGATATGATCAGCGTTACTCATGACTTTAAGCTTTCTTACTTTATAAATGATGATTCAGTTTCTGTTCCTCTGTGTAATTTCACATTCAAGTAATTATGTTCCATTCATGATATGCTGCAAGAATGATGTGGGGTTTTTTTCTTCTAAAAGGACATAGCCATTCACTACCTCTCTAGGATGTTAATGACAGATGAAGTAATGAACCCATGTCTACAAAAAAAATTCAGAAATAACAGATAATTATTTTTGCAACCTGATGAGGTTACGTTTGTTGAGCTTTTATACTAAAATATCTGGTTCAGCATAAGAACATTTCTATCTCAGAACACTCAGCAATCAAGATGGTTTCCTCTGAAAACCAGCTGCATGCAATACTTTACTTTCGTTCTCTATCCAAAGTCTCAATTTGGAGACTATTGCTCCTCCTCTCTGCAGACAGTCTCCACTGTCCTCTCCAGGGGACGTGTGGCTCTGACAGGAAATCGGTGACAGAGTGTCTCTTCATTCTCTGCTCCTCTGCTTTAGGTCACTTTCAATTACTCTCCTTTTAAAGATCTAGCATGTGGGTACCCTGAGCTGGCGCGACAGCCAATGCCATCCAATTGATCCAAGTGGAGGATTCTTTACGAGCACTAGCACTCACACAGGACGGGATAGCCTGGTTGATTAGAGTGTTGCACATTGCGCTCGTGATCTGCTAACCCAGGTTTGAATCCCCTTTAAGGGTATATATTCCTATGGAGTTAACATTAGTGCCGACTCCATTCCCCAAAAAAAGTCCGGATGAGACTATAAACCGAGGTCCCGTGTGCAAATTCACGCAGGGCATTTTGCGCACATGTTAGAATCTGTTCCACTTTTCAAAGAGTAGGCCATTGTGTGCTGGTGGAAATGGATGACAAAATGCACAAAACTGCATACACACGGGAACTGCATGTAAAAAAGCACTTGAGTCCTTTATTCCATTATCCTCGAAATAAAAGAAGGAAAAATGCATAAAAAATACTTTCTTTCTAGGCCTAAAGTCTCAATTTGGAGACTATTGTTCCTCCTCTCTGCAGACAGTCTCCACTGTCCTCTCCAGGGGATGTGTGGCTCTGACAGAAAATCGGTGACAGAGTGTCTCTTCATTCTCTGCTCCTCTGCTCTAGGTCACTTTAAATTACTCTCCTTTTAAAGATCTAGCATGTGGGGTACCCAGAGCCGGCTCTACAGTCAGTGCCATCCAATTGATCGAGTGGCGGATTCTTTCTGAGGACTAGCACTCACACACACAGTCTGGTTCCAGAACAAACCTGTTGATGTTGTCAGTAAGTGTATTAGTTATTGTCACCCAGCTTATGACTACCACATGTCTGGACACACACCCTGTGACCTCTTTTGTATCTTTTTTATTTAAAAAAAAGGATCTCCAAACATAAGGCTCTCGGATTAACTAAGTGCTTATTTTCGTGTATGTCTTTCTCTTTTTACCACATATATCTGAGCGTAGTAGCTCTCTCTTTCTGTCATCATCTGTTGTCAGCAGCTTTTGTAAGTCACATCAATATCAACTTATTCTTGTGAATGCAACAAACTCTTTTAAATGGTGGAAAGGGTCTCCCTACAAAGTACCCACAAAGGCTGAAGATGAAAACACGGCCAGGATCTCTGACGAAGGCTCACCCAGGAACTGAAACGTGAGTCAGGTCAGGCCAAAAGCATGGGACTTACCAACTGATGCCTCATATGCTGTCACTGAAGGATTACAATCATTCTGTATGTTATATTTTTGTAGGTGGCGCGCGGTGAGTGAGTGTGTGTGTATACATCACATGCATGTGTGCATATATATATATATATATATATATATATATATATATATATATATATATAATATAATATATATATATATAAAGCGAACAGACTGTTGGGCTCTTAAAAAACAAAAACAAAAGTATCGAACTGTTACACAGACAAGGAGACCAGTCTGCTGATCTTCACACAATCTATCATCCAGTCTGTCTATTTTTGTAGGAGCCCTGGGGTGTGAAATCAAACTCTACTGGGTGATTAAATAAAAGCAAGAAACACTTTGTCCTAGATGTGTGGTTTTTTTCCTTTCAACTGATTCCCTGTTGTTGTTTAGCTTTTTTTCTGGAGAAGGATGAGGTCTGTCAGGTTCAACGTACCCGAGAGACATGGCCTGAACAATTCAATGCAGAATCTACAATGACTCCTTTAAGGATGTGTGTGTGTGTGTGTGTGTGTGTGTGTGTGTGTGTGTGTGTGTGTGTGCGTGCGTGCGTGCGTGCGTGCGTGTGTGGTGTGTGTGTGTGTGTTGTGTGTGTGTGTGTTGTGTGTGTGTGTGTGTGTGTGTGTGTGTGTGTGTGTGTGTGTGTGTGTGTGTTTGTGTGTGAGAGAGAGAGAGAGATTGGGGTCGGAGAGAACGAGGAGGAAAGAGGGAGATAGAGAGAAAGGGGAAGGGAGAGGGAGAGAGAGGGGGAGACACAGAGGGAGGGAGGGAGAGAGAGGGGAAGGGAGGGAGAGAGATAGAGATGGAGAGAGAGGAGAGAGAGGGGGGAGAGAGAGAGAGATGGGGATAGGAGAGAACGGGGAGGAGAGAGGGAGAGAGAGAGGAGGGAGGGAGAGAGAGAGAGAGGGAGATAGAGGGGGTGGAGAGAGAGGGAGATGGAAAAAGAAGGGAGGAAAGAGAGAGGGGGGGGAAGAGAGAGAGACAGACAGACAGAGACGGACAGACAGACAAAAAGACGGACAGACAAAGAAAAAGGCAGAGTTACACAAAATCAAAGCAGACAGAGACAGTGCATTAAAACACAATCAGCAACAACAACAAAAACCCAACTCATTATAGCAAGACAAAACAAACAACAACAAACAAAGCACGCTGACTGATTTCCAATTAACACAAGAAGATGACAATACACGAAGATGACAGGAAAAATATTCAGGCACCAAAAAAAACAACAACCAACCCAACAACCAACCCCCCCCCCCCCCCCCCCCAACCAAACCAAAGAACGGATGACGAAAATGGAAAACTAAGCTAACGTTTCTTCATGGGTAGTACGGTGCGAATCCATTTCACACTCCGAGGGACCTGTAAGGTCTAGTCTGGATGACAAATCACCCCCTGAGTTCTTATGCTAGCATCATTGTCCAGTATCTCTCCATCAGTTTTGCGGACAGGTCTGTTCAAAGCTTCACCCATGTTCATCTTGTCAATTGTCATGGATTTTTTAAATGTTTGTTCCATCACAATCTTCTGACAACTTATATTGTCATGTTTTGTTGTTTGGGTTGGGTTGGTTTAAAAAAAAAAGGTTATGTGTTTTATTTCATTGGGTCTTGTTTTGGTTTAAGCTTTGATTTGGGTTGAATAAAAGAATAACGTTTGTTCCCCTTCATGTTTAACAAATACTTGTGCATTTTCTAATCTTTTTGTCATGGAATACTTCTGGTTGTTTTCCAGCATTGCAGCATTGTGTTATGTTGTCTAGAACACACCTCTTTTTGTTATTGTTGTTGTTGTTGTCGCTGTAAGACGTTCCTCACCTTAACAGACCGAGGGTTGCTCAAAATACTTAGTCTGTCACGTAATATTTGGGAATCAGTGTGAGACCATAAGTACACACTGACTGAGAAGTTTGCGTGTGAGACTGTCCCAAGTACCTTGCTTATAGGCAGACAAGCTACGGGTTCATGGGACGTTTGTCTCTTAATGGAGAGGGTACAGGCTGTTAGGCGATTGAGGTTGTCATGGATGAGCCCCATCATAGCATTTAAAACCATACAACACTTTTAATTCAGGCCCCGGCAATTAGCTTACATAAGAAACTCTGTGCTAGGAATTCCCTCTTTTCTATCCCTCCCTTTGTTTCTGCCGTGTTCCTTTTCTTCCTGTCACCTCCTTCTTGTCCATTTCCTGCATTCTTGGTCCATTCTCCAGCATTTTTTCCCCCAGAAAGACTTAAAAGATAATTTTATTCCTCGCCGAAGTCGGATGCGCTGGGCCTGACTTGTCAGGCGCTTAACGGCAGCGCAACGCATTTTCACTTATATAAATAGACACCAGTAGCTGCTGTCTGAGCGTTCAACGACGACGAAGAAGAAGATGTGCACTAGACAGCCGAGCAATAGCACTGGACAGTTTTCTATTTTGTTTGGGGTTGTTGTTTTTGTATGTGTGAGTGTGTGTGTGTGTTGTTGTTGTTGACTTCAATTTTACGTCTGTTCACTTTTAGTGATATTAGACGCCCCCCCCCCCCCCCCCCCTAAAAAAAAAAAAAACCAAAAAAAAAAAAAAAAAAAAAAAAACCCAAAAACAAAACAAAAACAAAAAACCCGGAGATGTGGATGTGGTGTTAAAAAAAATAATAATAATAATAATAATCTCGAAAAACTTGGCAATGCAACAGGAATTTAAAAAAAAAAAAAAAAAAAAAAAAAAAAAAAAAAAAAAAAAAAAAAAAAAAAAACCCCAACAAGTCATTAACGTTAATGTAACTATAACAAATGTCCTATGGGACTGTAACAAAGACCTTTCACAATTTCAAATGCCAATTTTAAATTACTGAATATGCTGGTGAGGGAGTTTTCAGAAAAATGGGGCATGAAAGGTTTTACACTCTGGCAGTCAAAAAGTATATGAGTATTAGTGATATTCTCACCACACAGGCATTTACCATTTTTGCTGAATTTGGTTATCAATGCATTTAGTTTCATTCTATAGAATAAAGTATTAATTCTCCTTGACGTAAAAACATTTGTACTAACTTCTGAATGGTTCCCCACTGTTAGATTATGGGTATTGATTGCAGTTCTAGTTAAAAGTCTCTCATTTTGCTGATTACTATCAGTGACCTTTCTCCATGATTTTTGTTCTAGTAAGTGTGTGTGTGTGTGTGTGTGTGTGTGTGTGTGTGTGTGTGTGTGTGTGTGTGTGTGTATGTGTGTGTGTGTGTGTGTACGTGCGCGCGTGCGTGTGTGCGTGTGTGTGTGTGCTGGTGGGGGGGGGGGGTAGGTGGTTGTTTGTTGCGTTTTTTATGGGATACCACTGAAGAAGTTTAGCTACCAGCTTTGTATGGTTTATGATAAGTGCGTTAGTCTACTATACTAAAAAAAAAAAAAGAAAGAAAAATATGTTGTCTGCAATGTTACAATGTGGCTTTTTAATGAAACTTTTGGATTCCTTACCTTCTAAATTACAAAAAAATGTTGTCTGCGATGTTACAATGTAGCTTTTTAATCACACTTTAGGATTCTTTACCTTCTAAGTTACAAAAAACATGTTGTCTGCTATGTTACTATGTGGCTTCTTAATCAAACTTTTGGATTCTTTACCTTCGAAATTACAAAAAACAAACAAACAAACATGCTGTCTGCGATGTTACGTTAGACAGATTTAAACAGATCTTGACCGTGCATTGGATTAGGATAAGCATGTTTGACATGCATATGCAATTTCTAAGGAAATGTCCATTACAGTTTTGAGAGAAACATGTCCCAGGTTTATGTATACATCCTTTTGGAATAGGGAAGATTCGGTATAATACCACAGCATTGTATTCATGAGATATCAAGAAAGAAAAAAACACATAGGGAAAAATAAAGTAATCAAGTAAATTTGAAATTAATCAGTTTAATTACTCTGAGCTAAGCTGTTTTACTTGTATTGAGTAAAAGTTAGAGAGAAAAAATTCCATCGACAAAAACAAAAAGACACCCAAGCATGCAAAACAACCTTAAGCTTAAAAATGACAGTAATCGGCTTATTATGCTTGTTTTGAGGGGTTTTTGGGGGTGTCTTTTTTAAAATAACAATTATACGCGGTAAAAAGAAAATGAAAAAGCAGCTTGGTTCATTTAATAACACACACTCTCTGCCATTGCCCAATATCTCCATATTGATTCTCTCTCTCTCTCTCTCTCTCTCTCTCTCTCTCTCTCTCATCTCTCTCTCTCTCTCTCTCTCCTCTCTCTCTCTCTCTCTCTCTCTCTCTCACACACACACACACACACACACACACACACACACACACACACACACACACACACACACACACACACAAAACTAACATCGTAAATAAACAAAAACATATCACAGCCAGCATTTCAATAGTGCCGATGCTGAAAGGTTTGACCAAAGAATGTTTGTCACCCTGATACAGAGTGTTCTTTTCTTTTCCTCACTGTGATCAGGGTCCTTCAAGCCTGCTGATTAAAATTCATTTTCGTTTGGAATGATAATTATTTTCTTTCTGCTGCCGTGGTTATTTGGGAAATGACATCATGATTATATAACAGTGAAAATGTGGCTTTTTAGAATTAAACTTTTGGGTTCTTTACCTTCTAAATTACAAATATGTCTTCTGCATGTCTGTCCGTATGTCTGTCTGTCTGTGTGTCTTTCTGTCTATCTCTCTGTCTGTCTCCCCTCATCTCTCTCTCTCTCTCTCACTCACTCTCTCTCTCTCTCTCTCCTCTCTCTCCTCTCTTCTCTCCTCTCTCTCTCTCTCTCTCTCTCTCTTTCTGTGAGAGTACAAGCATTGGGTTATTATTAATATGTATTCCTACGGGCGGGGACTGGATGTAAAAAAAGCCCATGGGTGCTTATTCATTATCTTCGAAATAAAAGAATTTGTCATTGTCATTGTCATTGTCATTCTCTCTCTCTCTCTCTCTCTCTCTCTCTCTCTCTCTCTCTCTCTCTCTCTCTCTCTCTCTCTCTCTCTCGCTCTCTCTCTCTCTCTCTCTCTCTCTCTCTCTCTCTCTCTCTCTCTCTATCTCTGTATGTCTCTCTGTTTTTCATCTGAATAAGTATAATACAAATATTAATTACCATCCTAAATTTTTTTAAAAATTTCAATCTGCATCTTTTCTGAAAGACTGGGCTGGGCTGGTGAGTGGTAAAGAAAGTCGTCCAATCACATTACCTGGATCTAATCCAAATTTAATCCAAAATCTTTTCTGTTCAATGCCATAGTTGTTATTCTGTTTTAGCTCTGTGACTTTCAGACCTTTCGCTCCAGACCTTGCTTTTTTCTTACTAAGTCTCACTCTGTTTTCATGCTTCCCAGTTTCAACTATACTGCTACTTTCAGTGCTCAAGAAGTCTGTTGTTCAAATCTTGTCTGAGTTCATGATTTCCAGTCATCCACTAGGCCATGAGTTATGTTTGGATGTATGTATGTATCTACGCTGAATGTATAAATGAATAATGACACGTGTGCATAGTAAACCATAAGAAAATTTACAAGAATATGCAGCAACAAGAAATCTTTCTCCTGCTACCTCTCTCTCTTAAACATTTCTTGGAAGGGTTAATACTCAGGTAATGCCACCTTGAGTTTAGATAGACAGACAGACAGACAGACAGATAGATAGATAGATAGATAGGTAGATAGATAGATAGATAGATAGATAGATAGATAGATAGATAGATAGATAGATAGATAGATAGATAGATAGATAGATAGATAGATAGATAGACAGACTACAAAATCATTACATATTCACTACAAAATGTAATGCATTAGACACATTATAACACTACAGTCATGTTTGTTCCGTCGTTGTATGCCATATGTGAACCTTTCATGAGCATCTTCCAGTGCAACCTTACCTATCACCTGTCTCCATCGCTGTTGTCGACATTAGGAGCTCCACGCACTTCCATCAGGGTTTCCCATCTCTCTCTGCCTCTGCTGAGTTCTACGATCTCCTGTAGCCCTCCTCCCAGACCACTGATCTCAGTGATGTTGGCAATGTAGGATGTTGGGGGTCTGCCTCTTTCTCTTCTTCTGCCCTCAACCTTACCTCAGAGAACTGTCGTCGTCAGATTTGTCTGTGTGTTTCTGTTTGCATGACCAACGTATTTCAGTCTGCGCTCATTAATCTCTTGTTCGTCACTGCAGTGTCCCTACGACCCTGGAGTGAGTTATGGGAGCAGATGAGATAAAATGAGAATATTTGTCTTTACACTGGCAGTTTGTCAAGGATGCTTTCATGTTGTTCTCCGGTCTGTTTTACTCTTACAGTCTTAGAAGTCACCTGTATGATCTGTATGAGAACAAAATGTCAGTACCTGATCTACACGCAACCTGCCATCCTGGTCTAATGGGTTCGTCATAGTGGGGGACGGGATGGCCTAGTGGTTAGAGTGATGTATTCGTGATCTGCTGAAACGGGTTCGAATCTCATTCAAGAGGCTTTTTTCCTCTGGAGTTAACATCATTGCCGACTCCACTCTCCCCAAAATTCCTTCGGATGAGATTATAAACCAAGGTTCCGTGTACGAACACAGAACATCTGGCGCACACGTTAAATCCTGTTCCGCTTTTCGAAAGAGCAGGTCATTGTGTGCCGTGGGAACGGATGACAAAATTTACAAAACTGCATACACACGTGGACTGGATATGGAAAAAAAGCACATGAATGCTTATTCCATTATCCTCGAAATATAATAAAATAAATAAATAAATAAATAGTGTGAAATGTCCTGTATGTATGCATGCACCCCACCGCCACCCCCTAAAAAATAGCATATTATGTTTTGTTGCCCTTTTCTTGCTCTGGTTAAAGTGATCCGTGTAATTCTTAATATTTTCCGTTATCTCCCGGGGGAGGATGGTGGGAGGGGGGAGGGTGCACGTCAGACTGCCCTGATTCTTATTTTATTCATTCTTTGTGTCTGTCTTCTGTCTCTGTAACATTTTCAAATCGTTGATATTTATCTACCACATTGTGTGGATCTCCTTCTTCATCTCCATCTCGTTTTTATTTTCATGTCTCTATCTGTGAGTGAGTGTCTGTTCATCTGTCTGCTTTTCTGTCTGTCTGTCTGTCTGTCAATCTATCTGTCTGTCTGTCTCTATGTCCGTCTGTTTATCTATTAGTCTGTCTGCCTGTATCTATGCCTGCCTGCCTGCCTGCCTGCCTGCCTGTCTGTCTCTCTTTCTTTCTTTCTTTCTCTCTCACTCTCTCTACCTCTCTCTCTCTCACACACACATTATTACATTTCACTGTAAAAAAAAAAAAAACTCTTCAATTTGTAACGAGATTGACCTGACGTTGAACTCAAATGTAATTCCCATCATTCTGTCCATAAAAAAATGTAGGGAAAAAAAGGTCAAATGCAAGACATTTCCCTGCACTGCACTACAACAATGCACAATCTAGGAGCTGATAGAGAGAGAGAGAGAAGAAAAACCATCTCATCTCATCTCAGCCTGCTGCCCTCCATCCAATCTGTCTGCCAGGTCTAATGGCGTTCTTTGGTGCGTGAAATGGATCTCTCATCAATTCGCCTTACGTAACCCAGAAATAGCGTTTCATGCTTTTTGGGGGCAAGTTTTTTTTCATTTTAGGGTGGGGTTTTTGGTTAATACTTTGTGCTATTTTTTTTCTTGTCGTTTCCTTCTTATCTTTGTATTATCAAGTGTCAAGCTGCCCCCTGTGTCTTTGTAAAGTCATTATCTGTATCTGTATTGGATCTCTGTGTCAAACTGTAAATCTCTTCCTGTCTCTCTGTCTGTATTGGATCTTTGTGTCAAACTGTAAATCTCTTCCTGTCTCTCTGTCTGTACTGGATCTCTGTGTTAAACTGTAAATGTCTTCCTGTCTCTCTGTCTTTCTGTCTGTATTGGATCTCTGTGTCAAACTGTAAATCTCTTCATGTCTCTCTGTCTTTCTGTCTGTATTGGATCTCTGTCAAACTGTAAATCTCTTCCTGTCTTTCTGTCTGTATTGGATCACTGTGTCAAACTGTAAATCTCTTCCTGTCTCTCTGTCTGTATTGGATCTCTGTGTTAAACTGTAAATCTCTTCCTGTCTCTCTGTCTGTATTGGATCTCTGTGTTAAACTGTAAATCTCTTCATGTCTCTCTGTCTGTATTGGATCTTTGTGTCAAACTGTAAATTCTTCATGTCTCTCTGTCTGTATTGGATCTTTGTGTTAAACTGTAAATCTCTTCCTGTCTCTCTGTCTTTCGTCTGTATTGGATCTCTGTTAAACCTGTAACTCTCTTCCTGTCTCTCTGTCTTTCTGTCTGTATTGGATCTCTGTTAAACTGTAACTCTCTTCCTGTCTCTCTGTCTCTCTGTCTGTATTGGATCTCTGTGTCAAACTGTAATCTCTTCCTGTCTCTTTGTCTGTACTGGATCTCTGTGTTAAACTGTAAATCTCTTCCTGTCTCTCTGTCTGATTGATCTCTGTATGATACCGTTAAATGTACTTCTCTGTCTCTCTGTCTGTATTGGATCTCTGTGTCAAACTGTAAATGTCTTCCTGTCTCTCTGTCTGTATTGGATCTCTGTGTCAAACCGTAAATGTCTTCCTGTCTCTCTGTCTGTATTGGATCTCTGTGTCAAACCGTAAATGTCTTCCTGTCTCTCTGTCTTGTCTTTCTCTCTGGAATCTCTTTCAAACTGTAAATATGTTCGTGTATTTCTGTCTTTCTATCAGTATTGGATCTCTGTATCAAAGTGTAAATCTGTTCATATATCTTCTGGTTTTGTCTTTTTGTTTTTGGTCTATCTGTCAAACTGTAAATCTGTTCAAGTATGTTTTGTCTGTCTGAGAACTGTCTTTGTGTTTCTGTCTCGATGTCCATCGCTGTCTGTATCATGTTGCCGTCTGTCTTTGTCTTTGTTTCTTTTTCTATCTTTGTATCTCTATTTGTGTATGTGTATGTGCCTGTGTTTATCTACGTATTTGTCTCTGCGTTTGTCTGTCTCTGTGTCTGCCTCTGTCTGGGTGTCTATCTCTGCGTCTAGCTCTGTGCCTGTCTATCTGTCTGTCTGTTTGTCTGTCTGCTGCCTGCCTGCCTGTCTGTCTGTCTGTCTGTCTGTCTGTCTGTCTCTCTCTCTCTCTCTCTCTCTCTCTCTCTCTCTCTCTGTGCAAAAATCCAACTTCAATATTTTTTAACTACCCCTGTTCTAATAATTATGATGGAAGATCAAACCCAATGTTCACGCAATGTGCATTACACGATAAAATTAACGCACAAACCACGAAAAACAGATTATGTACAAGTTAATTCAATGCACTGTACACAGGGGACGGGACAGCTCAGTGGTCGAAGCACTCGCTTTTCCCCCAGCCAAGTTAAGCAGCGTCAAGCGTGGTTACCAGTTGGATGGGTGACCGTTTGCGCGCCTTGGCTTCAGTACAGTTCCCCCGCAGTCCACCCAGCTGTAAATGGGTACCTGCCCTCTTTAGGGTCAGGGAAGGTAAAGCAGTGAGGGAGAGGAGATGAGCGCCACCCTCAACATGCTGGCCCCTAGAGAAGTGAGGTCTCTGACGCTTCGCTCCCTACGACCTTATAGGTTATGGGACACCTTTACCCTTTTTCACTGTACTGTCTACAATATACACGGCCTGTACGATCAAATAGAACACAAAAAATGAACAGAAAGCTAACCTCCCACCTCATCTGTCATCTCAGTATGTTGGGGTCAATGCAGTGTGAAATCATACTCCGCATCAATTCTTGAAGTGCGTAACCCAAAACTAGCATTTCATATTTAGTTTGTCAATTGTCTTGCTGTTTTACTGTTGCTGTTGTTGTTGGTTGTTGGGTCTATTTTACTGGGTGAGGCTGTTACTTTCGTCGTTTTGTTGTTGTTGTTGTCATGTTTGTGTTGTCATAAGTCATGTCAAGCTGTCCCTGTGTCTTATTGTATTAGTTAATGTTTTGTTATCTGTCTTGATTCTGTGTCAGTTTGTAAAATCTAAAATCTAATGCACTCCCTTGTCATATCCATATTTCTGTATGCCTGTGAATCATGGACCCTGACTGCAGATTTGGAGAGAAGAGTACAGGCGGTGGAGATGAGATGCTTTCGGAGACTCCTTGGCATCTCCTACAAAGACCACATAAGCAACGAAAGCGTGCATAACAGAATCCAGCAAACCATTGGACCCTATGAGAATCTTCTAACGATCGTGAAAAAGCGTAAACTTAAATGGTATGGGCATGTCACAAGATCCAAAGGACTTGCAAAGACAATTTTGCAAGGCACTGTCCAAGGAGGAAGAAGAATAGGCAGACCAAGGAAGAGCTGGGAGGATAACATCAGCGAATGGACAGGCCTAGAACTCAACAAAACCCCGAGAAAGGCAGAACAGAGAGAGGAATGGAGGGAACTGGTTGTTGAGTCTGTGAGGGTGCCCCCACGGTCGTCAGACTACGGGACAGATAGATAGATCTTTCCTGTGTGTTTTTCTTTTAAATACAATTGTCTCTGTCCCTGTCTTCATCTCCCCCTGTCTCCCTGTCTTTCTGTATCTCTCCCTGTCTCTCTCTTTATCTCTCTGTCTCTGTCTATGTCTCTGTCTCTGTCTCTCTCTCTGTCTCTCTGTGTGTCCTTGTCTCTGATTGTCTCTCTGTTTTGTCTATATGTCTGTCTGTCTCTCTCTGTTTCTTCCTGTCTGTCTGTCTGTTTGCCTGTCTCTCTCTCTGTGTCTCTCGGTTTCTCTGTGTCTCTGTATCTCTTTCTCTCTGTTTCTCTGTCTCTCTATCTCTGTCTCTCTATCTCTGTCTCTCTCGTTCTCGCTCTCTTTCTCTGTCTCTGTCTGTCTGTCTTTTCTGTCTGTCTCTGTCTCTGTCTGTCTGTCTGTCTGTCTGTCTGTCTGTCTGTCTCTCTCTCTTCTCTCTCTCTCTCTCTCTCTCTCTCTCTCTCTATCTTCCCTACCTTTGATGACTTGACTAGTGAAAATAGAAAAAAAACACCACGTCAAATGCTTTTGAAATAATTGACAGGACTTTTATGGCTTTCCATATTAATTTTCCAATATAGCTTTGGGGAGGACAGATATTGGGATTTCCGTTTTTACATATTTCTCTGTCTCTGTCTCTCTCTCTGTCTCTCTCTCTGTCTCTCTCTGTCTCTCTCTGTCTCTATGTTCTCTCTCTCTCTCTCTCTCTCTCTCTCTCTCTCTCTCTCTCTCTCTCTCTCTCTCTCTGTGTATCTATTTCTCTCTCACTTTGTCGCTGTTTCTCTCTCTGTCTCTCTCTGTCTGTGGTGTGTGTGTGTCTCTCTCTCTCTCTCTCCATATGATTTTTTTTCTCTTTTGTTCAGTTTCAAGCTCTTTTGAAAAACGAAAACCAGTTTTTAAAATACGGTAAAACAAACCTCTCTTTTCTAATGATTTTTTATAAGTACGTGACCAACTGAAGGAATCCATCATAGAACCAATGAACCAATCAAATACAGAAACAAGTCAATCATTTTTCAATCAATCAATCAATCAATCAATCAATCAATCAGCAGTTAGACAGGTAAATAAGATAAGAAAAAGGTATAAGTAAATGGATAAGCAAACGATTTACTCACTGACTCTCTCATTAACTCATTTCTTCACTCACTCACTGACTCGCTTGCTTGCTTGCTTACTCGTTCGCTCGTTTCTTCCTTCGCTCGTTTGCTAACTAGGCAACTACCCTTCGGATGAGACTATAAACCAAGGCCCCGTGTGCGAACGCACGCAGAACATCTTGCGCACACGTTAAATCCTGTTCCGCTTTTCGGAAGAGTAGGCCATTGTGTGCCAGTGGGAACAGATGACAGAATTTACAAAACTGCATACACACGGGTGGAAAAAGCTGATGCTATTCATACATCGAAAAGAAAAAAATTTAAAATGTAAAGGAAGAACAGTCATACTAAGTAGTGGAAGGCTCAACCTCACTTCTCTGGCCAATGAGGCGCGCCCATCCTTCCTCGGCTTTACCTCGACCTAAGGCAGTACCCATTTACAGTGTAACTGGGAACTGAATAACCAAGCGCGCAAACGTCACCATAATGTAACCACGCTCGACTGCTTAACTCTGGAAGCGAGGCACACTGACTAATCCTCCAACTACCCTAACCAGTAAATAGAAGACACTAAGCTTACCAATCATTGTCATAAAGTAATACATGAATTTAAAAAAATAAAACAATAAATAAAGTTAAGTAAGAAAAATAAATGCATAAGTATATAGATATAAAAAATAAATAAATAAAGGCATGAAAAGATAATTACCGAAATGAAGTAAGAAAAAAATACGTAAGAAACTAATAATCTTACGAAAAAATCAACACTTGTATAAATCAAGATGATCAGTCAATGACAACAAACACTATTAGAATAATTATGTATTTACAATTTTAAAAAAAAAATCTTAAATATAACTTTTGAGATTGTACATATTTTTGAAACTACGGTATTAGATAATTCTCTGAATTCATCTATTTCTATTTTGTTTTATTTTATTTTATTTTATTCTTTTATATCGAAGATAATGGAATAAGCACCTATGTGCTTTTTTACATCCAGTCCCCTTGTATATGCGGTTTTGTAAATTCGTCACCTGTTCGCACCGGCACTGGCTTACTCTTACGAAAAGCGGAACAGGATTTAACGTGTGCGCAAGATGTTCTGCGTGCGTTCGCACACGGGACCTCGGTTTATAGTCTCATCCGAAGGACTTTCGGGGAGAGTGGAGTCTGCACTGATGTTAACTCCAGGGGAAAATACCCCCTTGAACCCGGGTCGTCAGATTGCGAGCGCAATGTTCTAACCACTAGGCTATCCTGTCCTCTCATAGCACAGAGAGAGAGAGAGAGAGAGAGAGAGAGAGAGAGAGAGAGAGAGAGAAGAGAGAGAGAGAGAGAGAGAGAGAGTATTCGCGAAATATACATACAGACGAATTACTGATTTCATGAGTGTTTAAAAAAAACTGTACAAAATAACATTATTCTGATAAAGCATAAAAACTCAGAAACAAAACTACTAAACAGAAAAAAACAACAACAGAGTAACAAAATAAGAACAGACTAGAATTATAAATGATGGGAAATACTAACAAACATCAAGAACAAAATCTCAAAGAAAAGAAAATGGCTTACAAACAAGCAAATCAACACAACAAAATACGGCAGCCAAAAAACAAAACAAAACAAAACAAAAGCAGGCTGACAACCTGACAGGAAACAAACAAACAAACAATAATCCACAAAAATTACTGTGCTTCTGTCGAGTTTCGATGTGTTCTTTAATCCTTTTTTTCTCTGCTAATGTATAGTCGGCATAAATATTCTCCCAAATTACAGATAGGCATGCTCGCATACATCCAAAGAGAGAGGGAGAGAGACAGAGACAGAGAAGAACAGAGAGAGAGACAGAGAGAGAGAGAAAGAGAGAAGCAGACAGACAGACAGACAGACAGACAGACAGAAGACACAAACACAGACAACTCAAGAAAGCGAACAAAGACACAGTTACAGACTCGCAAGAGAAGAAGAGACCAAAACATGAGAGACAGAAAGAGAGAAACCGAGACAAGAAATAGAGGCATAAATAGGCAAGAGAGACATAGAGAAACAGGGACAGGGACAGAAATTAAAAGACACGTAATTATGTAGAGAGAAACAAGTAGGATGAAGACATAGAGACAGACAGCCAGCCAGACACACAAGCAGACAAGCAGACGCAGGGGCCGACACACAAGCAGACAGACAGGCCGACAGACAAGCAGACAGACAGGCCGACAGACAAGCAGACAGACAGGTCGACAGACAAGCAGACAGACATACCAACAGACAAACAGCAAGAAAACAACGACAACAGAAGAACCACCACGAACAAGACACAACAAGGAGACGCACAGGCCGACAGACAAGCAGACAGATAGGCCGGCAGACAAGCAGACAGACAGGCCGACAGACAAGCAGACAGACAGGCCGACAGACAAGCAGACACACAAGGAGACAGACAAGCAGACACACAAGCAGACACACATACAGGCGGGCAGGCTGACAGGCAGATAGGCGAAAAACGAAAGAGACAAATACACTGACAGACACAATGAGGGAAAGCATACAGAATGAGACAGACAGGAAAGTCTGACACAGACAGAAAGACAGAGAATGGAAGAGAGGCCCTGGAGGAAAAGAGCTAAGAAAAATAAACAACCCAAAACAACAACAACAATTTAAAAAAAAAAACACACAATCACAGACAGACACAAACCAGACCACCAAAAAACTCAAAAGAACAAACAAAGAGAGAAAGAACGGAGAAAGGAATGAAAAAAAAGAAAGAAAGAAAAGAAGGAAGGAAGGAAGGTCACGCAAAAACCAAAAACACGAAAGAAGGAACGAAGAAAGAAAAACCGAAGAAAGAACGACTGAGTAAAGATTAAATGAAGAAATAGATAACTCAAGTAGAAAATGCTTGAAGAAACAACCAAACAAATAAATTTAAAAAATGAGTGAATGAATCTGTGAATAAATCAATTAATCAGTCAATGAAGAGATCACTTGATTGATCAATCTATTACTCATCAACCAACCAATCATTGATTGATTAATTAATCAGCTCTTTAATTAATCAACCAATTCATTCATTCATTCATTCATTCCGTCAGAGAAAATTAATAAGAAAACTTTCTACATAATTGGTTTTTAAAGATGGAACAAGTGTTACACACACAAAAACAAGTAACGAACCAAACCAAAAACAAAACGGCCCATCAAAAATCAATATATTCCGAGCGAAATCTTGCAACAAATCATAGATGCATACTACTTCTACTATTATTTTTTTGGTGGTTAGATAGACAAAAGGATAAATGCAGCAAAAAGGAACGTGTTTAGAAGTCGAGACAAACATCGCACTAAAACTGGGAGGGAAATAACATTTGCTTGCAAGTGCAGGATTGAACAAACAAACAAACGAACGAATAAACAAACAAATAAACGGTCAATCGGCAGACAAGCCAAGAAAGCAGCCAAACAAAGAAATAATTGTCAGGAGATCGTTACTTTGCAACAATTGGCTTTTGTGTCTCAGGTTGATATCTTTTTTTTTAGTATAAGGTTTCTGAAATTGCGTTTATTTGCTTGTTCAGATTGTTTGATCACGCAGACTCATTCGTGCACATACGCACGCACGCACGCAAACACACACACACGCCCGCACGGACGCACGCACGCACACACACACACATACACACACAGGAGGACGGGAAAGCCTAGTGGTTATAACATTGCGCTCCCAATCTGACGACCCGGGTTCGATTCCCGTTCAAGAGGATATTTCCCCCTGGAGTTAATATCTGTGCCGACTCCACTCTCCCCAAAAGTCTTTCGGATGAGACTATAAACTGAGGCCCTGTGTACGAACGCACGCAGAACATCTTGTGCACTCGTTAAATCCTGTTCCGCTTTTCGTAAGAGTAGGCCACAGTGTGCCGGTGGGAACAGATGACAGAATTCACAAAACTGCATACACACGGGGACTGGATGTAAAATAGCACATAAGTGCGTATTCCATTATCCTCGATACAAAAGAATAAAATAAAATAAAAATTAAATAAAAATCCAGCATCAGTGCAGGACGTATTGTGTTTGGCGCTAACATTACAGCAGTGACAGCCCTCTGTATAAACTACTGAAGTCGTAACGTGTGACAGATAAACAAAAAAACAACTTACTTTGCCTGTGTCAGGTTGTAATGAACAAGGTAAAAAAAAAAGCCAACCCAGCAGTATTACTACATGACAGAGAAAGGCCTCACAACAAAAGAATGTACATCGCAGAAAATGACACAGAGAGAGAGAGAGAGAGAGAGAGAGAGAGAGAGAGAGAGAGAGAGAGAGAGAGAGAGAGAGAGAGAGACAGACAGACAGACAGACAGACAGACAGAGAGACAGACAGACAGAGAGAGAAGTTACATGAGACACGATCAAAGAAAAAAAGAATTGATAACCATCTAAACCTAAGCAGGGCAAGGCAAGGGAAGAGGAGAAATGACGAAATGATAAGTATGACGCAACAACGAACAGGCGTGTCTGTGTTACACTGTCTGAGCGATGATGGATAGACAGGCAGGCAGGGGATGATGGCTGACATAGGGAACTAACTGCAGTACAGCACAGTGCAGTGCAGACAAGCCTGTCATCCCTGTGTTAATGGACTCTACTGGGCTGTGAAATGGACTTGAGAGTGCGTGACTGGGTCATAGCACTTCTAGCTATTTCTTCTTTTTCTTCCCCCTTTTCTTTCTAGAAAGGTTTTCTTGATGTCCTTATCTTTCACCTTGTATTAGTTTTTGGCGATCTGTCAGCGAATCTGTGTGGTAACTATTTCTCTTCTTCTTCTTCTTCTTCTTCTTCTTCTTCTTCTTCTTCTTTCTTCTTCTTCTTCTTCTTCTTTCTTTCCCTTTTTCTTCTTTCTTCTTCTTCTTCTTCTCCTTCTTCTTCTTCTTCTTCCATTGCGTGGTCAGGTTGTAATGAACATTGTAAAAAAGTACAAGAAGTATTAGTACATGACAGGAAAAGGCCTTACAACAAAATAATGCACATCACAGAAAATGACACACACATACACACACACACACACACACACACACACACACACACACACAACACACACACACACACACACACACGCGCACGAGAAAAGTTACACGAGACACTATCAAAGAAAAAGCATTGACAACAGGCAAGAAGAGAAATGACGAAATGATAAGTATGACGCAACAATGAACATACGTGTCTGTGTTACAATGTCCGAGCGATGATGGATTGACATGCAGGCAGGGGATGATGGCTGACATAGGGAACTAACTCCTGTACAGTGCAGTGCAGACAAGCCTGTCATCCCTGTGTTAATGGACTCTACCGGGCTGTGAAATGGACTTGGGAGTGCGTGACTGGGTCAGAGCACTTCGGGCTATTTCTTCTTTTTCTTCCCCCTTTTCTTTCTAGAAAGGTTTTCTTGATGTCCTTATCTTTCACCTTGTATTAGTTTTGGCGATCTGTCAGCGAATCTGTGTGGTAACTATTTTTCTTCTTCTTCTTCTTCTTCTTCTTCTTCTTCTTCTTCTTCTTCTTCTTCTTCTTCTTCTTCTTCTTCTCTTCTCTTCTTCTTCTTCTTCTATTGCGTGGGTCAGGTTGTAATGAACATCGTAAAAAAGTACAAGAAGTATTAGTACATGACAGGAAAAGGCCTTACAACAAAATAATGCACATCACAGAAAATGACACACACACACACACACACACACACACACACACACACACACACACACGAGAAAAGTTACAGGAGACACTATCAAAGAAAAAGCATTGACAACAGGCAAGAAGAGAAATGACGAAATGATAAGTATGACGCAACAATGAACATACGTGTCTGTGTTACAATGTCCGAGCGATGATGGATTGACATGCAGGCAGGGGATGATGGCTGACATAGAGAACTAACTCCTGTACAGTGCAGTGCAGACAAGCCTGTCATCCCTGTGTTAATGGACTCTACTGGGCTGTGAAATGGACTTGAGAATGCGTGACTGGGTCATAGCACTGCTGGTTATTTCTTCTTTTTCCCCTTTTGCTCCTAGAAAGGTTTTTTTGATGTACTTATCTCTCACCTTGTATTATTTTTTGGCGATCTGTCAGCGAATCTGTGTGGTACATATTTTCTTCTTCTTCTTCTTCTTCTTCTTCTTCTTCTTCTTCTTCTTCTTCTTCTTCTTCTTCTTCTTCTTCATTCAGTTTAATGGGCTTTCCCCCCAAGTCTTTCTGAATTTGTTAATTTGTTCAAGGTAGAGTTTCCACCATTTTTGTCGGTTGTTTACGTTTTATTTTGGTTTTTGCTTTCTTTTGTTTTGAATTACTTCAAGTTTGTTTGTTTTTTGGGGCAGAATTGTTAAAAGGCCTTTATTGTGGCTTATTCTTTACCCATTAAAGATTCAATCAATCAATCAATGAATCTTTTTCTTCTTCTTCTTCTTCTTCTTCTTCTTCTTCTTCTTCCATTGCGTGTGTCAGGTTGTAATGAACATTGTAAACAAGTACCAGCAGTATCAGTACGTGACAGAAAAAGGCCTTACAACAAAATAATGTACATCACAGAAAATGACACACACACACACACACACACACACACACACACACACACACGAGAAAAGCTACAGGAGACACAATCAAAGAAAAAGAATTGACAACAGACAAAAAAAGCTAAGCCAGCAAGATAAAAGAAATGACGAAATGATAAGTATGACGCAACAACTTACATACGTGTCTGTGTTACACTGTCTGAGCCATGATGGATAGACAAGCAGGCAGGGGATGATGGCTGACATAGGGAACTAACTGCAGTACAGTGCAGTGCAGTGCAGACAAGTCTGTCATCCCTGTGTAAATGGACTCTACCGGGCTGTGAAATGGACTTGGGAGTGCGTGACTGGGTCATAGCACTTCTGGCTATTTCTTCTTTTTCTTCCCCCTTTTCTTTCTAGAAAGGTTTTCTTGATGTCCTTATCTTTCACCTTGTATTAGTTTTGGCGATCTGTCAGCGAAGCTGTGTGGTAACTATTTTTCTCTTCTTCTTCTCTTCTTCTTCTTCTTCTTCTTCTTCTTCTTCTTCTTCTTTTTTCTTCTTCTTCTTCTTCTTCTTCTTCTTCTTCTTCTTCTTCTCTTCTTCTTCTCTTCTTCTTCTTCTTCCATTGCGTGGGTCAGGTTGTAATGAACATTGTAAAAAAGTACAAGAAGTATTAGTACATGACAGGAAAAGGCCTTACAACAAAATAATGCACATCACAGAAAATGACACACACAACACACACACACACACACACCACACACACACACACACACACACACACACACACACACACACACACGCAGCGCGCGCACGAGAAAAGTTACACGAGACACTATCAAAGAAAAAGCATTGACAACAGGCAAGAAGAGAAATGACGAAATGATAAGTATGACGCAACAATGAACATACGTGTATGTGTTACAATGTCCGAGTGATGATGGATTGACATGCAGGCAGGGGATGATGGCTATGTCAGGGAACTAACTCCTGTACAGTGCAGTGCAGACAAGCCTGTCATCCCTGTGTTAATGGGCTCTACTGGGCTGTGAAATTGACTTGAGAATGCGTGACTGGGTCATAGCACTGCTGGTTATTTCTTCTTTTTCCCCCTTTTCTTCTAGAAAGGTTTTCTTGATGTCCTTATCTCTCACCTTGTATTATTTGCGATCGTCACGAATCTGTTGGACATTTTTCTTCATCTTCTTCTCTTCTTCTTCTTCTTCTTCTTTTCTTCTTCTTCTCTCTTCTTCTTCTCTCTTGTACTTACTTTTCTCTTCTTTCTGTCTTCGCCTTCTTCTCTTCTTCATTCCTTCTTCTTCCTTCTTCCTTTTCTTCTTCATTCTCGCATTCTTTCTCTCTTCTTCTCGCAATCTTCTCTTCTTCTTCTGACTCTCTTCTCGTTTGTTATCTTGTTTGTTTTCTCTCTTTCTTCTTCTTCTTCTTCTTTTCTCTTCTCTTCTCTTTTTCTTCTTTCTTCTTCCTTCTTCTTCCTTCTTTATTTTTTTTCTTCTTCTTCTTTTCTTCTTCTTTTCTTCTTTTCTTTCTTCTTTCTTCTTCTACTGCGTGGTCAGGTTGTAATGAACATCGTAAAAAAGTACAAAGCAGTATTAGTACGTGACAGGAAAAGGCCTTACAACAAAATAATGTACATCAAAGAAAATCACACTAACACACCACAACACACACAACACACACACACAACACAACACACACGCGCAGCGCGCCGACACACACACACACCACACACGAGAAAAGTTACAGGAGACACTATCAAAGAAAAAGCATTCAACAGGCAACAAACAAGCAGCAGAGAAGAGAAATGACGAAATGATAAGTATGACGCAACAACGAACATGCGTGTCTGTGTTACACTGTCTGAGCGATGATGGATAGACAGGCAGGCAGGGGATGATGGCTGACATAGGGAACTAACTGCAGTACAGTGCAGTGCAGTGCAGACAAGCCTGTCATCCCTGTGTTAATGGACTCTACTGGGCTGTGAAATGGACTTGAGAATGCATGACTGGGTAATAGGGCTTCTGGCTATTTCTTTTTTTTCTTCCCCCCCCCCCCCCCCCCCCTATCCTTTTCTTTCTAGAAAGGTTTTCTTGATGCTGCTATCTCTCATCTCGTATTACTTTTTGGCGATCTCTAAGCGATTCTGTGTGAAACATAATATTTTTCTCCTTCTTCTTCTTCTTCTTCTTCTTCTTCTTCTTCTTCTTCTTCTTCTTCCTTCTTCTTCTTCTTCTTCTTCTTCGCAATTCTTCTTCGCAATTCTTCTTCGCAATTCTTCTTTCACTGCGTGTGTCAGGTTGTAATGAACATCGTAAAAAAGTACAAGCAGTATTAGTACGTGACAGGAAAAGGCCTTACAACAAAATAATGTACATCACAGAAAATGACACACACACAAACACACACACACACACATACACACACACACACACACACACACACACACACACACACACACACACACACACACACACACACACACACACACACACACACACACACACACGAGAAAAGTTACAGGAGACACTATCAAAGAAAAAATAATTGACAACAGGCAAAAAACCTAAGCCAGCAAGAGAAGAGAAATGACGAAATGATAAGTATGACGCAATAACGAACAGGCGTGTCTGTGTTACACTGTCTGAGCGATGATGGATTGACAGGCAGGCAGGGGATGATGGCTGACATAGGGAACTAACTGCAGTACAGTGCAGTGCAGTGCAGACAAGCCTGTCATCCCTGTGTTAATGGACTCTACTGGGCTGTGAAATAGACTTGAGAATGCATGACTGGGTACTAGTTCTGCATGGCTATTTATTTTCTTTTCCCTTTCCTCCTAGAAAGGATTTTTGGGTGTCTTAATCTCTCACTTTGTATTTTTTTTGATGATTTGTCAGGGGGTGTGTGATATGTATCTTATTCTTGTTCTTGTTCTTCTCTCTTTCTCTCTCTCTGTCTCTGTCTCTCTCTCTCATTCTCTCTAAAACAAGCATACACACACATGCACACACGCACACACACACTATTACACAGACACACAACCTGGCCTCAATCCCTCCCTGCATCCCCCACCCTACATACACACATACACTACCCTACCCCACCCCCCCCCTCGCCCCCCCCCCCCCCCCACACACACACATACACCAACTATGACAACAACAGCAAGAACAACAGCAAGAACAACAACAAAAACAAAAACAACACCAACAACAGCCATAACAGCAACATCACCCACTCACCCACCCACACACACACACACACCCACCCACCCCCACACACACCCCACACACACACACACACACCCACATACACACACACACACACACACATACCCACCCACCCACCCACACACACACACACACACCCATACACCCCCCACCCACCCACACACACACATACACCCCCCATCCCCCCCACCCCCCCACACACACACATACACACACAAAAACACTTTTTTTCAACAGCAACAACACCCTCCTCCTCCTCTCTCCTCCTCCTCCTCCTCCTGCTCCTCCTCCTCACCTGCAGAAGCCCCAGGAAACAAGCGGCCTTCTTGTCCTGCTTGAGCAGCATGTCTTTGGCCAGGTCGTCCCGACTGGCCCGCCGGCTGACCGGCAGCAAGGAGTCGCTCAACGACTGCGTCAGCCCGTGAGACTTCCTCCTGGGCACCTGCAAGGAGGACGAATACCCCGAGTTCTGCAAGCAGTCCTGCAAAGACACCCTCCTCTTCAGCGGGCGAGACTGCCTCGGGGAGGGCGCCTGGGTCTGACAAGTGATGGTGGCGGTCGGCGAAGAATTGTTCACGCCTGGGAAGAGGATCTGGGACATGGTGTGCCTGCGGTTGAGCGGCGCGGGACTCAGGCGGCTCAGCCGGCGCTCCATGCGCTGCGCTCTGAGCAGGTCGTTGTTGTTGTCTTCGTTGTTGCACTCGGTGTCCGAGGCGGAGGCTTTGAGGAGGGAGAAGAGGACGGTGTCTATGCCGCTGATGGAGCGCCGCACCTGCACGCGCTTCCTGTCGCTGATCTTGGAGTACAGCGTCAGGTTGACGGCCAGCAGGAAGAGGAAAGGGGCCAGGTAGCGCAGCGCGGTCAGCATCACCACCAACACCACGTCGTGTCTGTACGGCACCTCGCACAGCATGAAGGCTTTCCCGGCCTGAGACGCGTCCTTCACCTCCAGCCCGCACAGCGTCAGCTCCGCAGGGCTTCCTTCCATCCCTCCTCCGCATCGTACAAAATCCTCCCGTCTCCATCCTCCTCCTCCTCCTCCTCCTGCTCCTCCTCCTCCTCCTGCTGCTGCTCCTCCTTCCTCCTTCACCTCCAACCACGACCCTAGCCTGTCCCCGTCTAGAGCCTCGGTCCGCACTGGGGGTGACGTCACTAAGGCGGCGATGACGTCATAGAGTCCGGTGAGCGGGAGGTGGAGGAGGAAGGTGAGGAGCCAGGTGGCTGCCAGGAAGGTGGTGGCCGTGGACTTGGACTGCTTGACGCGGTAGTTGAAGGGCTTGTGCACGGACCACCAGCGGTCAGCGCTCACCTGCAGACGGACCAACACACAACACACTTGGTGGCATCATGTCAGAGGAAGAACGACAGTACAGGACTTGATGAGGCTTGGGGGGAAGAGAGAGAGAGAGGAGAGAGAGAGAGAGAGAGAGAGAGAGAGAGAGAGAGGGGGAGAGATAGAGTGAAAGTGAGAGAGAGAGAGATAGTGAAGGATGAAGAGAGAGTAGAGGGGAATGCCAAAACAAATAAAGAGGAGCGGGAGGGGATCGGTGGAAATGGAGGAGAAAAGGTAGGTGAAGAGAAGAAGAAGAAGAAGAAGAAGAAGAAGAAGAAGAAGAAGAAGAGATCATGATCATGATCATGATCATGATCGTGTGTGGTGGTGGTGGTGGCGGTGGAGCGAAGAATGAGGAAGAGGAAGAGGAGGAGCAGGAGGACGAGATGGAAGACAAGAAGGAATAGGAAAAGGGGTAAGGAGAAAGATAACAGAAACAAGAAGAAAGAAAAAACAACAATGACAGGAGCGAGATTAAACCACACACACACAAAAGGAACTAAAACCAGAGTTTAAAAAACAAACAAACCCAAACTGGTATAACATAAAAACAAACAAACAAAAACAGGAACAACACAACACCCACAACCATACTGCCTCGAGAGCAGCACAAGTCAAACCAACCACTTTGGTGATTCAGAATAATCAATGATAAACATATGTATTATGAAAAACCAACACTCTAAGAACCAGCCCAACAGGGAAAAAAACCCTCCAACCAACCAGCTAAGCAACTAACCAAGCAAGCAACCAACCAACCAACCAAACCAAAATAAAGGATTGTTCCAGAACAAAGGTTGTATGTGAGGAAAAAGACAAACAAAACAAGTACATAACATTCACATTATAGTGTGTGTGTGTGTGTGTGTGTGTGTGTGTGTGTGTGTGTGTGTGTGTGTGTGTGTGTCTGTGGATCTGTGTGTGTCTGTGTTTGTGTGTGTTTGTGCGCGGAACGCGCGCGCATGTGTGTGCATGCGCGCACACACACACACTCACACACACACACACACTTTTCTGGCAGTGCTTGACACACTAATAACCATCACTGCGCAGTAGTTCCGGAAGCTGAAAATCACTGTCATCAGCAAGACAACGACGCCTTGGTGCTTGGCTTTGGCCTTGGCCTTGGCCTTCAAATAAAAGCCTCTCAGATGGATTACAGTAGCACTGGGATCACTCTCAACAGGGGGGTGGGGGGGGGGGGTTACGATCAGATAATTATGGCTGAATGCCAGGTGCTTCTCTTCCGAGAAGAGAGGTGAAGAGACACAGAGAGATGGAGAGAGAGAGAGAGGAGGGGGGAGGGAGATGAGGGGGAGAGACGGGGAGAGAGAGAGAGGAGAGGAGAGAGAGAGAGAGAGAGAGAGAGAGAGAGAGAGAGGAGAAGGTGGGGGAGGGAGGGAGTAGGAGAGAGAGAGAGAGAGTGGAGAGAGGGGGAGAGGGGGAGAGAGAGAGAGCGAGAGAAGGAGAAGAGAGATGGAGGGTGGAGAGAGGAAGGAGGGAGAGAGAGGAGAGAGAAGAGAGAAGAAGAGAGAGAGAGAGAGAGCGAGAGAGAGTGAGAGACAGACAGACAGACAGACAGACAGACAGACTGAAGGCAGACAGACAGACAGACTGACAGATAGTGTGTGAATAATCTGAACATTTTCGACTCGGATGTCACTTCACGTTAGAATTTGTTTCACTTTTCTTCTACAACTTCATCCATATTCAAGAGAATAATTGCTGATAACAACGAGATCAAGCAGGCAGGCAGAGAGAGGGACATACATACATACATACATACAGACAGACAGACATACAGACAGACAGACAGACAGACAAACATACAGACAGACAAACAGACAGACAGGCAGACATACAGGCAGACAGGCAGTCAGGAAGACAGACAGACAAACCACAGACAGATTACGAACCACAAACACTCAACACAGACAGATCAGGTAGAAAGGCAGACAGACAGACCACAGACAGATGTGGCTGACAGACAGACAGACGGACCACAGAAAGACCCAAAAAATCCACACACACACCCAAAAGTTCTTTTAGATCTCCATTAAGAAAACCCAACAAAATTGTGTAAACAAATTCCTAGAATTGTTTTTTTTTTTTTTTTTTTTAAAAACAACGACAAAAGAATGAGACCGACTTTATAAAAGACTGAATGAGATTTTTTTTTTCCTATTCAAAACACTCGAACAAAAAGAACAAGAGTGTACGTATAAACATTTCTGAGATTTTCTTTTCAAACCTCAAAACAAACAAACAAGCAAACAAACAAACAAAGGAACACTAAACCAACCCTGACCATTCCAGCAACAACCTTGTCTACCAATGGAACGTTTTGCCTCACAACTTACTTCCTGTTCCTACACTTTCATCCATGTCCTTCCTCTAAAGTCGGAGTATGGCTGCCTATATGGCGAGGTACTTGAAAACTCACACACACACACACACACACACACACACACACACACACACACAACACACACACACACACACACACACACACACACACACACACACACACACACACACATACACACACACACACAAACTCGTCATCCGCTGTATTTTCTATCTCACAGTGATTCTCAGGTGGGATAAGTGAGTCAAAGTCCACATTCTGGGTGACCCCCAGGATGTTAAGCTAGGGAACGCACAACAACACCATCTATATCCC
>CM054149.1:23534814-23537314 GCA_028751875.1 Rapana venosa
TTTTTTATATAAGTAAATATATTTATTTTCAAAAATTTAAGAGAAATTTTGAAAAAAAAGGACACAACCAGGTTTACAAACAACATAACCTTCTGTCTATCACTGTAACAGTCAGTGCGTCCGTCTGTCTGTTCCTCTCTCTCTATCTCTCTCTCTCTCTCTCTCTCTCTCTCTCTCTCTTCTCTCTCTCTCTCTCTCTCTCTCTCTCTCTCTCTCTCTCCCTTTTCTTTTCGTGAGAGATTCTTCATCAAATACGTCAGTTATCTTTTTGACACGCTTGCATTTAGTTGCATGTATACTTATCTATATTCATAATGACATGAATTGTGTGTTCCTCATTTACTTCTCAGATTAATTTCCCTTTCTGGCCATGTTCTTCCTAGAAAAAATAGATAACTGTCACTTTTTTATGTAGGGAAGGGATGTATGTGTTTCTGACTGTTTTGACTGTTCTGGTCTCTCTGGTTTGAAATTGTGTAACCATGTTTTCTCCGCAAGGCCACTGTTTTGCAAACAAACAAACAAATAAAAAGTAGTGTCATACTTTGTGTGTGTGTGTGTTTATGGTTGTGTGTATGTTTTCTGGTTGTGTTTGTATGTGTGTGTGTGTGTGTGTGTGTCTTTCTTTCTTTCTGTCTGTCTGTCTGTTTGCAGTGTAATGCTTACGCGATGATAATGCAAACTGACAGGAGGCTGACCATCTGGCTTACCTTCTGTGGCTAAGAGGCTCTGATGAGAAATGTTCCTCATCTAATTTGCCACAATGGACAAGCTCTTTAGAATTTCTGAGGTCACGTTCCTCATCCATTTACTCCCCGCCACCCCCCTCCACCCCCCTCTCTCTCTCTCTCTCACTCTCACTCTCACTCTCTCTCTCTCTCTCTCTTGTTTCTACTGTGAGAGTGTATAAGTGTTGGATTATTATTAAGATCTATCCCTACGGGGACGAGATAGCTCAGTGGTCGGAGCACTCGCTTTCCCCCAGCCAAGTTAAGCAGCGTCGAGCGAGGTTACCAGTTGGATGGGTGACCGTTTGCGCGCCTTGGCTTCAGTACAGTTCCTCCAGTTCACCCAGCTGTAAATGGGTACCTGCCCTCTTTAGGGTCAGGGAAGGTAAAGCAGCGAGGGAGAGGAGATGGGCGCCGCCCAGAATATGCTGGCCCTAGAGAAGTGAGGTCTCTGACGCCTCGCTCCCCTACGACCTTATAGGTTATGGGACTCCTTTACCTTTTTTTTTTATCCCTACGGGCGGGGACTGGATGTAACAAAGCACATGAGTGCTGATTCATTATCCTCGAAATAAAAGAATTTGCCATTGTCATTGTCATTGTCATTGTCATTCTCTCTCTCTCTCTCTCTCTCTCTCTCTCTCTCTCTCTCTCTCTCTCTCTCTCTCTCTCTCTCTCTCTCTCTCTCTCTCTCTCTCTCTCTCTTTCTCTTTCTCTGCCTGCCTTCTGAAAGGACGATAAATGAAACGGCAAAGCAGAATGCGACGATAAAAAAGAAATAAGTGAAAGAAAACATCTCAAAATCTTTATATCAGTATCCTCGTCGTCGTCCTCGTCATCGTCACAATCGTCGTCATAATTATCATTAACACCATCCCTAAACCGAACACAAGGACATACATTAAACACAGAGATATTGACAGACATATAAACAGACATAACAATTACGCGGGAAATAAACACAGAAGACAAGAACAATACAGATAGAGATACCGAGAGACAGATAAGACAGATACTGAGAGACAGATAAGAGAGATACTGACAGACATATAAGAGATATACTGAGAGACAGACAAGAGAGATACTGATAGATAGATAAGAGAGATACTGACAGACAGATAAGAGAGATACCGATAGACAGATAAGAGAGATACCGATAGACAGATAAGAGAGATACTGACAGACAGATAAGAGAGATACTGACAGACAGATAAGAGAGATACTGACAGACAAGATAAGAGAGATACTGACAGGCAAGATAAGAGAGACACTGATAGACAGATAACAGAGATACTGATAGACAGATAAGAGAGATATACTGACAGACATATAAGAGAGAGACTGAGAGACAGATAAGAGAGATACTGACAGACAGATAAGAGAGATACTGAGAGACAGATAAGAGAGATACTGACAGACAGATAAGAGAGATACTGACAGACAGATAAAAGAGATACTGAGAGACAAATAAGAGAGATACTGACAGACACATAAGAGAGATACCGATAGACAGATAAGAGAGATACTGCAAGACAAGATAACAGTGATTCTGACAGATAAGAGAGATACTGACAGAGAGATAAGAGAGATACTGAGAGACAAGATAAGAGAGATACTGACAGAGAGATAAGAGAGATACCGAGAGACAGATAAGAGAGATACTGACAGACAAGATAAGAGAGATACCGATAGACAGATAAGACAGATACTGAGAGACAGATAAGATAGATACTGATAGACAAAATAAGAGAGATACTGAGAGACATAAGAGA
>CM054149.1:23542314-23574814 GCA_028751875.1 Rapana venosa
CGGACAAGTTAAACGGTGCATCAAGCAGGTGTTGACATGCCTTTCTTCTTAGAACTTTGTTTATTTATTTTATTTATTTATTTATACCACTTAAAGTCACGGCAGATTTCTCTGCGTGAAATTCGGGCTGCTTTCCCCTGGGAGAGCGCGTCGCCACAAGAGCAGCACACCCATTTTTTTTTTCTTTTCTCCTGTCTGCAACAGTATTTGTTTCCCTATCACAGTGGGTTTTTTCTCTACAGAATTTTGCCAGGGACAACGCTCTTTTGCCGTGGGTTCTTTTACGTGCGCTAAATAATTATGTGCAACACACGAGACCTCGGTTTATCGTCTCATTAGAAAGACTAGCGCCCAGACCACCACTCATGATCTAACGGATGGGGAAAAAGTTTCGGGTCCAAACGGGAATCGAACCACAGCACTCTTCCGACCCGGACTTTTCGCTTTCTAGACAGGCGCGTTACCTGTAGGCCACCGATCCACCATATCATATCAATCATATCAAGAGAAACTGCTTTACATGTCAGCAGAGTTCTATGTGTTTTCATTCTTCTGGATGGGGCGATGTTTAAAGCAGGAAAAAAGCCAAAGCCGCTTATGATCATAAATTGAGTTAAGTGTGGTATGTAGGTGGACAGATGTCAAGTGGAAAATCAACTCCAAATTATGCATTTTCACAAATGGAGTGTGCATGTGTGCGTGCGTGTGTATGTGTGTTTGTGTGTGGTGTGTGTGTGCGCATGTGTGTATGTATGACATATATGCAAACATGTTTGAAACCATTCATATGTGTCAGTGTGTTCCTATCATCTTATATGACATATTTACAAATAATAGTATGTTTTCATCCATTCATAGGTGTCAGTGCGTTCGCGTTCTTTTCGTTTGTCCACAAGAATACGTACGGATATAAATGCTTGTATGAATGTGTTTCTCTCTCTCCTCTCTCTCTCTCTCCTCTCTCTCTCTCTCTCTCTCTCTCTCTCTTCTCTCTCCTCTCTCTCTCTCTCTCTCTCTCTCCTCTCTCTCTCTCTTCTCTCTCTCTCTCTCTCTCTCTTCTCTCTCTCTCTCTCTCTCTCTCTCTCTCTCTCTCTCTCTCTCTCTCTCTCTCTCTCTCTCTCTCTCTTCTCTCTCTCATCTCTCTCTCTCTCTCTCTCTCTCTCTCTCTCTCTCTCTCATCTCTCTTTCATCCTCTCCTCTCTCTCTCTCTCTCTCTCTCTCTCTCTCCTCTCTCTCTCTCTCTCTCTCTCTCTCTCTCTCTCTCTCTCTCTCTCTCTCTCCCCTCTCTCTCTCTTTCATGTCATCCTCTCTCTCTCTCTCTCTCTCTCTCTCTCTCTCTCTCTCTCTCTCTCTTCTCTCTCTCTCTCTCTCTCTCTCTCTCTCTCTCTCTCTCTCTCTCTCTCTCTCTCTCTCTCTCTCTCTTGTACTGTCTGTCTATCTACGTTAATGTCCCTGTACATTGATTCACACAAACATATACCACAAATGAACACGTTCAAAAACAAACCATACTTTCTACAAAGCACACCGCGTTAATAAACACCCCCCAAAGATCAGTTAAAACAATATAATCAAATTCTCTACCTTTTCCTGGGCAAGGTAAGACAAATTGAAATATGACACTGTAAAAACTGCCACAGGCACTCTATCTCATCACAACAACAATAATAATAAATATCACTATTGCTGCTGAAAACAAACCTTTGCCTGAAATATAAAGGAGCAGAGGAAGAAGATGGTTACGGTAATCTATGGTGCCATCGCGTGTTCTGGTGATGCCATTGTGTTTGTTGTGGCGTAAAGCAAACAACATGGCTGCGTTTTGATTACAAGGCATTAGAGGAAAACTCTGAAAACCCTGGCACGAAATCTCCTTGTGTACATATTGGGCGGCTAATTAGGATCAATAGTGGTTGCTTGTTTGCTAATTCTCAGCTTCGTTGTTGTTGTTCATTCTTGCGTGTGCTTTGTTTTGGAGTGTTTATTTTTGTCTATTGTGGCTAGTTGTGATTTTTCTTGTTTGTTATTTTGTTGTTGCTGTTGTTGTTGTTGTTGTTGTTGCTGTTGTTGTTGTTGTTGATCTTGTTATTGCTTTGTGGGTCTTATGTGGGTTTTTTTTTTGTTTGTTGTTGTTGTTCTTGGTTTTTAATTGCTGGGTTTTTTCTTCTTCTTTTTGGGGGAGGGATGGGTGGCTTTGTTTTTTTTGCTTGCTCATTGCTTTACGTTGTTGCTGTTCTTATTTGTTTTTGCTGTGTTTTGTGTTTGATGTTTCTTGTTGGTTTCATATTCTTTCATTTGGGAATTTTTTGTTACAGTTTCTGTTTCTCGTTTGATGTACTGAGCAGTTCAATAACTTTGCTATGACTGATTTCAATGTTGGCTCTTTTAACAAGTTTTCGGTTGGTGTCTATGTTTGATGTTGTAAACTTTTCCCCCTGTCTTTCTTTTACTTGGTGTTTGTTTTTACAGTACCTATATGTTTTCTTTCCTTTTGGATTTTACATTCTAAAAACAGTTATCACGGTGTTGCCACCAATATACCAATATACGCAAATACATTGCACAAATGCATGAGCATACACACAGACGTATGCAAGTCCTTCGGATGAGACTATAAACCGAGGCCCCGTGTTCGAACGCGTGCAAAGCATCTTGCGCACACGTTAAATCCTGTTCCGCTTTTGGGAAGAGTAGGCCATTGTGTGCCGGTGGAAACAGATGACAAAATTTACAAAACCGCATACACACGGGGACTGGCTGTAAAAAATCACATGAGTACTTATTCCATTATCCTCGATATAAAAGAATGAATAAATAAATAAATAAAAATGCATCCCTGATGTGTGAGCTCAGACAATATGAACTCATACAAGCACACATGTATACGGTAGAAGCACACGCATACATGATGTCAAAGATATTTCAAGGTGCGGTCAGTAAAAGTAAAGTTGCCGCATAACCTATATGGTCGTAGGGGAGTGAGGCATCAGAGACCTCAACTTCTCAAGGGGCCAGCATATTCTGGGCGGCGCCCATCTCCTCTCCCTCCCTGCTTCACCCTCCCTGACCCTTAAGATGGCAGGTACCCATTTACAGCTGGGAGAACTGGGGGACTGTACTGAAGCCGAGGCGCACAAAACGGTCATTCATCCAAGTGGTAACCACGCTCGATGCTGATTAACTTAATCTGGGGGAAAGCAAATGCTTTGACCACTGAGCTATCCCGTTCCTATTTGGGAAGCAAATTGTTTGGGAAAGACCCGTTACTGTATTCTTACTTACTTCATCTCTCTACAAACAGGCGTAGCAGGCCGATGTAGGCTATTATAATTATTGAGTGTTGCAGTGGCAGTAACAGTTTCTGTTTAAAGTTAAAGATAGTTCTCCTCCTCCTCCTCCTCCTCCTCCTCCTCTTCTTCTTCTTCTTCTTCTTCCTCTTCCTCTTCCTATTCCTCTCCTCCTCCTCCTCCTCCTCCTCCTCCTCCTCCTCCTCCTCCTCCTCCTCCTCCTCCTCCTCCTCTCCTTCTCTCTTCTTCTATAGAATTGTCATTACTATTTAAGAGTCTAAAAACTTGTTGTTGTTTTTTTTTATTCAAAATTGCAATCTTCGCTTTATCAACATGATCATTTCCTAATTCATCCATATCTACAGTCATCTTAATCCACCCACATCATTGCATAATCTCTGTTACGATGCCACTCCTACGAACTAGCTGAATGGATGAATCCTTTGACAAACAAATATTTACAGAATTATCCCCCATGATTTTTTTTTACATGTTTGCGTCTGTTATGCTCCGTTTATTTTTACCCATCGGCGTATTCAAAAATCATCAATATTGTGGTCTTATCCCTCTGGGATTTTGGGGGGTGAGGGGTTTTTTTTGGGGAGGGGGTGTTTTTTGTGAGGGGAAGAAAGATGGGGGAAGCATTTGCTTTGGTTTGGGTTGTGCTCTGCTTTTATCCTTTGTTCTTGCTTTGTTTGTCCACAGCATTATCACATCAGCATCATCAACGTGGTCGTCATCGTTGTTGTCATCATCATCATCAGCATCATCATCATCATCATCAGCATCATCATCATCATCATCATCATCATCATCATCAACATCATCACCCATCACACCCCTCCCAACCCCACTCCCACACCCTTCTTTACGACTACCATCATCTTCTTCTGCCTATCTGGCTCTTGCTTCCGTTTGTCTGTTTTTGGTCTTGGTCTGTCTCTCTCTCTCTCTCTCACTCTCTCTCTCTCTCTCTCTCCTCACTCTCTCTCTCTCTCTTCTCTCTCTCTCTCTCTCTCTCTCTCTCTCTCTCTCTCTCTCTCTTCTCTCTCTTCTCTCTCTCTCTCGTCTCTCTCAACTCTCTCATCTGTCCAAACACACCCACACACACCACACACACTCACACATACAACAAAGTAAACAAAATTAGAAAGTTAAAAAATGCACACAAGAAATAAAAGCAGAGGACAATCCTAAATAAACCCAAAAGCAGAAAATAATAAACTGAATTTCAGGTGTTTTTTTAAAAGATTGAATAGAATTGAAAAAGGAGAGAGAGAGGGGGTGGGGAGGGAGGGAGGGAGAGAGAGAGAGAGAGAGGGAGGGAGGGAGAGACAGACAGACAGAGACAGACAGAGACAGACACTGACAGAAACAGACACAGACAGAGACAGAGACAGACAGACAGATAGACAGACAGACAGAGCTTCACGTCAAATATCCATTATTCATCAGTTGTGGATTCCCCTCCACCACCACCACACCACCCACCACCACCCCCACCCCCACACCCCCCCTGCCCACCCTCCAAACGTCGTGTCCATCACTCTTCTTTCTGGCTAAGCTCTTGTTTTTGAACAGACCATTCCGTTGACAGGTGAATATTTACCGACGGTTTCCATTCAGAATTATTCCTTTTGTGTGTGCTCCGAGCAGTCCACCTCCTCCCTCCCCCCCCCACCTGCCCCCCCGTCCCCCCCCCCCCCCCCCCACACCCCCACGCCTTGCTGGTCTATCAGATGCTTTACGTCACGAATCAGGTCTTGCTCGCTGAGGCAGTTCTGTTTGTTTATTGTTCGAGTTGTTTTTCTGCTGTTGGGTTTGCTTGTTTGTTTGGGGGTTTTTTTGTATTTTTTTGTTTGTTGTTGTTTTTTTGGGTGGGGGGAGTTGGGGCTGTGGTATTTTTTGTTGTTTTTTGTGTGTGGGAGTGGGTGGGTCTATTTTGATAGCTTTGTTATGTTTTGCTTCTTGTTTTCTTTGTGTTTTGTTCTGTTTTGTTTCATTTTTTGTTTGTGTGTTAACAACCTTTTACTGGTCTGTTTAGCTGCGGTAAGCAGCACCATCACCATCATCATCATTGTCGATGTTGTTGTTGTTGTTGTTGTTGTTGTTTTGTGTTGTTGTGTTATTATCATTATTATTATTATTATTATTATTAGTGTTGTTGTTGCTATTATTATTATTGTATATTATTATTGTATTATTATATTGTTATTATTATTATTATTATTAATTATTATTATTATTATTATATTATTATTATTATTTATATTTGTATATTATTATTATCATGATCATTATCATTATTATTATATCATTATTATCGTTACCACCACTACCACTACACCACAAGTATCGCAACCATCACCGTCACCAGCTCTTCTTCTTCTTTGCAATCTTCTATGCAATTTTTTTCTTCCTTGCAATTTTTCTTCTTTGCAATTCTTCTTTGCATTTCTTCTTCTCCTTTGCAATTTTTCTTGGCTATTCTTCTTCTTCTTCTTTCTCTTGTTGTTGTTGTTGTTCTTCTTCTTCTTCTTCTTCTTCTTCTTCGCATTTCTTCTTCTTCGCAATTCTTCTTCGCAATTCTTCTTCTTCTTCGCAATTCTTCTTCTTCGCAATTCTTCTTCGCAATTCTTCTTCTTCTTCTTCTTCTTCTTCGCAATTCTTCTTCTTCTTCTCTTCTCTTCGCATTCTTCTTCTTCTTCTTCTTCATTCTTCTTCTTCTTCTTCTTCTTCTTCTTCTTCTTCTTCTTCTTCTTCTTCTTCTTCTTTTTCTTCTTCTTTTATTCTATATTCCTTACTCGTCTCCTTCTCGTCTGTCCGTCACGTTTGGGGCTGTGTGTATGTCCATGACAATGTCAGTCTCTCTCCCTCTCTCACTTTTTTCTTTGTCTACTCTACTCTTATCTTGTTTTGTGGTCTCTCACGCACAAAGACACTAACACACGCGCATGCATACGCACACACACTCTCTCTCTCCGTCTCTGTCTGCCTCTGTCTGTCTGTCTGTATCTGTCTGTCGTCTGTCTGTCTGTCTCTCTCTCTCTTCTCTCTCTTCTCTCTCTCCTCTCTCTCTCTTCTCTCATTTCTTCTCTAACACTAACACCATACACTAACACACTAACAGACAAACAAATGCAGAGAGGCAAAGAGAAAAATAAGAAAGAGGTAGAAAAACAAAGACAAAGACAGATCAAGGGATAATCAGAGAGAGAGAGAGAGAGAGAGAGAGAGACAGAGAGAGAGACAGAGACAGAGAGACGGACAAACAGAGACAGACAGACAGACAGAGACAGACTGACAGATCGACAGGCAGACAGATAGACAGACAGACAGACAGACAGACAGAGAAGAATAGTGTAGATATATATGTTTCCATGTATAGACGTGTCAAAACTGACACCTTGTGTACCACATGTAACTGAAGTTCCATGAAAAACATGTCCACCAATACAATAAGCAAAAAAAAAAAAAACCCAACGAATAAAACCAACCATACGCCGGATGTGATGAAATAATGTATAATCTTTAAGCTATTACAGACATACACTTGAGTATACGGTTTGGGAAGGGTTGGGGGGAAAAACAAACAATGAACTGCACTGGAGAGATCAGACGCCACCCCCACACACAGTGAAATCAAATAAATATCAAAGAAACACACACACACACACACACACACACACACACACACACACACACACACACACACACACACACTACAAAGCACATACACATATATACACACAACACACACACATACTAAAAAGCTCACATACTGTCTACAAAATGCGTACAAACACACACACACACACACTACAACGCACACACACGCATACACACTACAAAGCGCGCACACACACAACACACACACACACACACACAATAGCTCACACACCTCACAAATACCCGCAAACACACACACAATATCACACACCTACAACACACACACACATACACAACACACACACACACAAAGCACACACACACACACACAACACACACACACACACTAAAAAGCTACACACTCTCTATAAAGTACGCGCAAACAAACACACACACATACACACTACAAAGCACATACACAAACATACACACAACACACACACATACTAAAAAGCTCGGATGACATGGGAACGGATGACAAAATTTACAAAAACTGCATACACACGGGGACTGGATGAAAAAAGCACATGAGTGCTTATTCCATTATACTCGAAATAAAAGAATAAAATAAAAAGTACCCACCCCCCCCCCCACACACACACACAACTCCAATACAATGTACACAAAAATGAATACAACGCTATGATAATTTCAGTTTCGATTTTAGACTTTATGAAGATCACATGCTATCATTCTCAAAAGGCCATTTCCATAATTCGTCTATAAATCTCTTTTTTTTTTAATCCACCCACCATCTATTCACCTCGGTTCTTTTTTTTTTCTTTCTGAAGTTTCTGAAAGAACGGACGATTCCTTTCGTGAATGAATAAATGAATAGGCTATTTACAGAATTTTCTCATGAATATTTATCAGTGTTTGTGTCTGTCGTTCTCTTGTTTATCTTCCCTTGCTGACTTATCGAATGATTTATGTCAGGAATTAGATCTTATCCATTAGGTTTTGTTTGGGCTTTTTCTGTTTTGTTTTGTTTGGGTTGCTGTTGTTATTGGGACGTGTTTGTTTTGGGTTTGGGTTGTGTTTTTTTAGCTTTTTAGTTTGCTTTGTTTTTAGTTTTATGTTCTCCTTGCGCACATGCGCGAGTTCAAACAAATAAGTGTAGGCGTGTCTTCTTTTAGATTTAAAATGTGAATTTAGAATGTTTGCGAATGCTAGTACATACATACATACATACATACATACATACATACATATATTATCATGCATACATACATACATACATACATACATACATACGTACGTACGTAGTACGTACAAACATACATACATACATACATACATACATCCATACATACATGCATACATACTTACATACATACATACATACATACATACATACATACATACATACATACATACATACATACATACATACATACATAGAGAGGGACGTGTGAATAAAATCAGGAAATCTATCAATAAAATGAGCTAACAACTGAACCAGATGCCATGAAACTCTATCGAGTCTTTGAGCTATTAAGGGCATACGTTGAAGTATTTAATTAATTCTGAAGGGAGGAGAACAACAAACGACACACAAAAGCTCCCCACAGATACCAACCACCCCCAAACACAAAGAAATCAAACAATCGTGTTAGGACATCATCTTCAAAGTGGAAGTGTGTTGACCTGAATGGTAAGGGAATACGGCATACCCCAAAAACCTCCCCTTTGGTGAATGTAGCTGGGAGCTCTTGCCAGGGAAAAAAAAAAACTAATCGGGAAAAGCCCACAAAGCACAAAAACATATTGCACAAAAACCAATGTCAAATATAGGTCGCTGCTCTACTTTTGGAGTCTATGAAGTTACAATGTTTACTTTTGTTGTTATTTTTGTTGCGTATTTTTCTTACGTACTTTATCAACAGGATATGTTGGTAAATATTCATATTTGTCAGTTGTAATCCGCCCACCACCACATGAATCGTATTCATTACTCTTTCCTTCTGTTTGAACCGACGAGTCCTTTTAAGTAATAAATATTTTCAGAACTTTCCCATGAATATTAAACAGAAGTGCTTGTGCCTGTCATTTGTTTTTTTGTTTATTCTTCCTTCCTGGCGTATGGGATGGCTTACGTCGTCAAGCAGATCTGACTGACCAGTTTCTTTTATTTTCTTTTCTTTTCTTTTCCTCTTCGTTTTGATCATCGAAATCATTATCAGCATCATCATTATCATCACCACTGCTACTTCCTTCACCGATGTCATTATTTTGCCACCTTCATCGTCGTTGTTATCGCCATTGTCATTGTCGTCGTCATTATCACTATCTTTGCGTTGTCATCATCATCGTCATCAGTATTAGTGTTAGGAATTGCAGCAGCAACAGCAGCAAATTCTGACACACACAAACACGCACGCACGCACGCACGTACACACGCACACACGCATACACACACACACACACACCGCAGACATGCACACTTACTGAAACTGCTGCTGCTATCACTGTAGCTACTGCTCTTATTTATTTATTCTTTGATATCGAGGATAATGGAATAAGCACTCGTGTGTGTGTTTTTACATATAGTCCCCGTGTGTATGCGGTTGTGTAAATTCTGTCATCTGTTTCCATCGGCACACAATGGCCTACTCTTACGAAAAGCGGAACAGGATTTAACGTATGCGCTAGATGTTCTGCGTGCGTTCGCACACGGGGCCTCGGTTTATATTCTCATCTTTGAGGGGACGAACAGGGTGGTGCCTAAAACCAAGCAATAACAGGCAGAATCTTTGGGTCTCAGTCCGTGGTTTACTGCTAAGTCAAATCTCCAGCTAGGAGACTGAAACAGGATTGCTAAGAGATTTTACTAGGTCCAGTCTGTTCTTTACAACGGAGAAATTTGGAACAATTTAGTGAGAAGGTTTTGTGATTCGAAGCTTGTATTTGCTGATTGCAAGATTTTTTTTTAAATCTCCTCTCTGTGTCTCTGTCTGTCTGTCTCTCTCTCTGCCTCTGTCTGTCTCTCTCTGTTTGTCTGCCTGTCTCTGTCTCCTCGTCTCTGTCTCTCTCTCTCTTCTCTCTCTCTCTCTCTCTCTCATCTCCGTCTCTCTCTTCTTCTTTTTCTTCTTCTTCTTCTTCTTTCTTTTTCTTCTTCTTCTTCTTCTTCTTCTTCTTCTTCTTCTTCTTCTTCTTCTTCTTCTTCTTCTTCTTCTTCTTCTTCTTCGCTTCTTCTTCGCAATTCTTCTTCGCAATTCTTCTTCTTCTTCGCAATTCTCTTCTTCGCATTCTTCTTCTTCCATTCTTCTTCTCCTTCTTCTTCTTCTTCTTCTTCTTCTTCTTTTTTCTTCTTCTTCTTCTCCTTTTTCTTCTTCTTCTTCTTGCTTCTTCTTCTTCTTCTTTCTTCTTCTTCTTCTTTCTTCTTCTTCTTTCTTCTCTCTTCCTTCTTCTTCCTTCTTCTTTTTCTTCTTCTTCTTCTTTTCCTTCTTCTTCTTCTTCTTTCTTCTTCTTCTCTTCTTTTCTTCTTCTTCTTCTTCTTCTTCTTCATTCTTCTTCTTCTTCTTCTTTTCTTCTTCTTCTCTTCTTCTTTCTTCTCTTCTTCTCTTCCAATCTTCTTCTTCGTCATTCTTCTTCGCAATTCTTCTTCTTCGCAATTCTTCTTCTCTTCTTCTTTCTTCTTCTTCATCTTCTCTCTTCTCTTCTCTTCTCATTCCTATCATCATTCTCTTTCCATTCTTCTCTTCATTCTTCTTCCTTCTCTTCTTCTTCTTCCTTCTCTCTCCTCTCTCTCTCTCTTCTCTCCTCTCTCCTCCTCCTCTCCTCTCCTCTTCCTCCTTCTCTCCTCTCTTCCTTCCTTCTTCTTCTTCGCAATTCTTCTTCTTCTTGCTTCTTCTTCTCATTCTTCTTCCATCTTTTCTTCGATTCTTCTTCGCAATTCTTCTCCTCCTCCTCCTCCTCCTCCCCTCCTCCTCCTTCCTCCTCCTTCCTCCTCCTCTCCTCCCCTCCTCCTCCTCCTCCTCCTCCCCTCCTCTCTTCTTCATCACATCATCACATCTCTTCTCTCTCTTCTTCTCTTCTCCTTCTCCTTTTCCTCCTCCTCCACTCCTCCTCCTCCTCCTCCTCCTCCTCCTTCTTTTCTTGTACTTCTTTCATTCTCTCCTCCTTCTCCTCCTCCTCCTCCTCCTCCTCTTCCTCCTCCTCCTCCTCCTCCACCTCCTTCTTCTTCTTCGCAATTCTTCTTCTTCTTCGCAATTCTTCTTCTCCCTTGTCTCTCTGTAGTCTGTAGGGGATCTGTGCTGACTTGTTTCAGGAAATGTCTGGAGAGAGTTGAACCTGTCAGAGTCCACTCCTCCCCGGGTACAGGATGCCTGCTAGGGTTATTGATGTTTCCGTGACCCACCAAATGTTAATCTAAATTGAGGAATCTTTAACGCGCATATTTGATCTACTAATTGCAAACATACACGGGATAAATCAAAGCGCGGGCAGGCTTCTGCTTGAAGTTGAGGCAGTAAATCATAAAAAAACCACAAGCCCTTATTTCACACCCAACGCAGCTGCTGATATTCAAACCCACGAATTCTTAGACCCTTGAGACTGAAATCAAATAATTTCATCCACACAGCTATAGCTCTTCAAAAGAAACAAAGTAAATATAAAAGACAGAAAGACAGAAAGAAAGATTCGGGTAGGGTGGGATTTTTCGTTTTATTCCCCCCCCCCCCCCCTTTTTTTGTACTCTACATCTAAACAGACTCATTAACGTTGTCCTAACTAGCACCGTCATTAACAAGAAGGGGCACATACTAATTTACTCACGGACATATTAAAAGTTCATTGATTTTTTCGTTTCCCCGACACACTGATGGCCAACACTTATGCTCAGCATCTCCACCTCCGCAAAAAAGTGTCCTGTTACTTGGGTCTCTTTCTGTGATGTCACTTAGACCATCACGCATCGGTGAATGGTGGGTTGGTGCATTACAGGAGGAACTGAACCCGCATAAAAAGCGAAAGGAAGCGGGTTCGATGCCTGTTTTGAAACCCAAGCTTTCCCCCCATCCACTAGACTATGAGTGTTCTTCTGGGTAGCTAGTCTTTCGGAAGAGGAGATATAATAAAATCGTGTGTGGAACGTATCTTTTGTGTACGTAAAAGAACCCATGGCAAAAAGAGAATTGCTCCTAGAATTTTTTTTCGTAAAGACTACTCGTGTTGGGAAACAGATACACATAGAGACAGGAAAACCTTATATCTATCTATTTATCTATCTATCTATCTATCTATCTATCTCTCTCTCATCTCTCTCTCTCTATCTCTCCTCTCTCTCTCTCTCTCTCTCTCTATATATATATATATATATATATATATATATATATATATATATATATATATATATAAAAAGGTAGCACTACTTCACTTGTAGTAATGCGTTGTTTTTGGAGAGAGAGAGAGAGAGAGAGAGAGAGAGAGTAGTCCACATTTTAAGCAGAGCAATAAACTGACTGAAAGTGACAAACAATGAAATGCACTCTACTCCACTCTATTACACTTTACTACACTACGCTCTGCTACACTACACTACACTACAATGCACCAAACTACACTACACTACACTACACTACACTACACAACTACACACAACACAACACTACACTACACTACACTACAATACAATACATTACAATACAACATTAGCCCTTTCCTTTACCCAAAGTTGATATCTGTCATAAAGTTTAGAGCTGTTCTTTCTTCATCCACGACGACACGTCTGTGTCTAGAGTAATGCCAGAGTCTAGCAATCCCTAAGGATTCCACTCTCTCTTAGTCTGCAGAACAACCAAGCCTCCCTGTTCGGCACCCACCTTCTGCTGGCACTGACCAGTGTCCCTTCTCATCCAGCGTACATAGTAGCCTACCAGCTTAGCCATGCCACTAATGATGATGACAGACTGTAAGATGAAGAAAGATTCTTAGTCGGATGCTTATTCTGATGCAGACAGTGTGCAGAAAAGAATTTACCCGAAAAATGGAAGGCGAATAGAAATGGGTTGTATGGTCAGTCTATAGCCAGAGCAGAAAGAGTCACACGATCTTGACACGTTTCGTCTTCATTGTGTGACGTTCCTGGAAGAAAAACAAGAAGGTTAGGATACTGTGGAGATCTGTTTAGTTGTACTTTGTGTGGATGGTTGAAATGTGATTCTTTTTTTCAAGTTACATGACCTCAGACTCCACAAAGTTGTGTAGCTCAAAGCACAAAGCATTATTCATCAAAGTGATACAGTTTGTAAGAGAAGTGATGAAAGCATGTTTGTTACATTATAATCGTCAAAATTGATTGAAGTGTGTATGTTTCGCAAGGATTGCTATTGTCTAGTTGTTCTTGAAAATGTAAGTGGCTGTGTTAGTTATATTGTGTGAATGTGTATTATGTTTAGCTTTGCAAAAAAGGGACATTAGGTTACACTCCCTAAGGTTCATTCTGGAAAGAACTTATGTGGTCTTCTTTAAATGTTACTTATTCGATGTTCTGTTTGAAATAGGATTATATGACGGAATGAGTAGGCTTAGTTACGAGCTTGACATTTTCATTTTAACCACTTTCTAGCCCGGGTTCAAGCCATCACCAAGACGCCCGTTCAAGAGGGGTTCCCCCCTGGAGTTAACATCAGTGCCGATTCCATTCCCTCTAAAGCCCCTTGGATAAGACTAAACTGAGGCGCCGTGCTTTAATGTACACAGGGTCTCTTGCACACACGTTACAACCGGTTCCATCTTTTGAAAGAAAAGGCCATTATGTTGCCAGTGGGAATGGATGATAAAAACTACAAAACCGCATGCATTCAGAACTGTGGAAAAAATCCAAAACCACATGAATAGGTAGGTGTTTCTTATCCTCAAGATAAGATAATTCTCAATAGAGAAATGAATTTTTTAAAAATTTAAAAGAAATTCCTGCCCTATCAAAATCCGAAACAAACAGAATGCCTTGAACGACCAGCCATCAATACTCAAACTGCAACACACCCACACACACACACACACACACACACACACACACACACACACACACACACACACACACACACACACACACACACACACACACACACACACACACACAGAACCGTCGTACAGAAGATTGTGGGGTGTGTCATCACCTTTAGCGGCTGAAGGGGGAGAACTTCTCGCGTGCAGACGCTGTCTTGTAGCCTAACTAAATCCTCAGGGCTTTCTTCTTCCTACCTGAGTGGGGTTTGGTGTGGGTTTGGTGTGTTGGGTTGTTGTTGATTTTTTTTATTATGGCTGTGTATGTTAAACAAACCACACAGACTACGTCAGAGAGAGAAAGAGGGAGAGAGAGAGAGAGAGAGAGAGAGAGAGAGAGAGAGAGAGAGAGAGAGAGAGAGAGAGAGAGATACAGAGACAGACAGACAGACAGACAGATAGACAGACAGACAGACAGACAGACAGACAGACAGAACTCGAACTCGAACACTTTACTGACTTAAGCAAACAGACAGACAGAGAGAGACAGAGAGACAGAGAGAGACAGAGACCGAGAGAAAGAGAGAGAGAGAGACAGTGTGTGTGTGTGTGTGTGTGTGTGTGTGTGTGTGTGTGTGTGTGTGTGTGTGTGTGTGTGTGTGTGTGTGTGTGTGTGTGTGTGTGTGTGTGTGTGTGTGTGTGTCTGTGTCTGTGTCTGTGTTTCTGTGTCTGTGTGTCTGCGTCTGTGTGGAAAAAAAATTAGAAAAAAGACCGACCAAAAAACAAAACAAAAAAGAATTTGTACCGAACAGACACATAATACGAGAGACAATTTTTTTTAATTTGTAAAAAAAAAATTATAATAAAAAATATACATATATAAACAGATCAGGCACACAACAGAACAAACATTGAAAGCAAACAAATAAACAGACTTGAAAGAAGTCGTGGAGTACCCAAACTGAGTTTTGCGCAGGCAATCCAGAAACGTCATTTCCAATGTCGCTGCACTTTCAATTTCTTCATTCCTCGGATAAAACTCCGAGGTTCACTAATGGTGACATGTTTTTTTTTATATGTGTGTGTGCATGCGACCGTTTCTGCCCACCATTAAGGTAGCTGCATTCTGACTTCGGGCATGATGTCTCCACACGCGAACATTGTGCGTGCGTTTCATCATTTCTGTCATCCGTCCTTACCCGTCTCAAATGGCCTAGACTTCCAAAAAAACCCAGAACGGATTTTAACGAATACACACTACGTTCTGCGTGCGTTTGCGCACGGGCTTTTGATTTACAGTCTCATCCTAAGGACTTTCGGGGGAGTGGAGTCAGTACTGATGTTAAATCCAGGGGGGGGGGGGGGGGGGGGGAGGAAATCCCCTTGAACAGGCGTCTCGATAGTGGTTGGAACCCGGACAGTTAAAATCCTGAGCGCAACGCTCTAACCACTAGACTATGCCACCCTCTCGCCCCCTTCCCTTCTTTTCCAGAAAAAAGTCCATTTGTCTGATGATGCAGATGACTCTGTGTATGCAGGATTGCTCGCACGTTAGTGTGTTCAGTAAAACAAAATCAGCGGCATGATATATACATTTTTCTGTAGAGGCATCTGTCTCAGTCACTGTCTCTCTGTCCTCTCCTCTCGTTACGCCTCTGTGTGTCTGTCTGTCTCTGCCTCTCTCTCTGTCTCTATCTCTCTTTATCTATCTATCTAGCCATCCATCTATCTATATATCTATCTATCCATTTACCCGTCTATCTGTCTATTTGTCTATTTGTCTATCTATCTATCTATCTATCTATCTATCTATCTATCTATCTATCTGTCTGTCTTCCTGTCTGTCTGTCTGTCTATCTGTGTCTCTGTCTGACTGTATTTCTCCTTGTCTCCGCCTGCTCTGTCTGTCTGTCTCTCTATCTCTCCCTCACTTTCTATCTCTGTCTTCTCTGTCAGTCTCTCTGTCTCTCTCTTTCTCTGTCTGTCTATATGTTTCTCTGTCTGTCTGTCTCTCTGTCTGTGTCTTTGTCTGTCTGTCTGTCTGTCTGTCTGTCTCTCTCTCTCTCCTCTCTCTCTCTCTCTTCTCTCTCTCTCTCTCTCTCTCTCTCTCTCCCTCTCCTCTCCTCTCTTTCCATCTCCTCTCCTCTCCTCTATTCTGTTTCTTTGTACTTTCCCAGCTACCCTTCTTTCCATTTCGTCAACACAACCACCTAACACCCTTCCTTGTGATCATAACTCTTTGAACACCCGAAAGAAAAAAGAAAGAAAGAAAGAAACCCCTAAATCATAAAGTGCTGATGACCTGCATTTACATCTGAGAGAAACGTAATCTACCTAAAGACTGGCTTAGAAAAGACATGCACCTAGATTTTGCCCCTTGCAGAGTTTTGTTGTGTCAATATATCCTAGCACTGTGCACAGGTCACAAATCTTTGAAGAAAGATAGAAAGAAACAGACAAAAAAATACTAAAACAGGAGTGCCATTGTAGAATTTTGATGCCATCAATCTTGCAGGGGAGATTCACAGAAAACAGAAAAGGCAAGGAAATCCAACAACATCCTTCACGGACAACATCACACCGATGCCAGCAAACTGAGATTTCAAGAGCATGTTGATGACATCTGTCTTGCATGGGAAAGTCGCAGCAAAGAGAAAGGCGAGGAAAGCCAACAACAATCCTTCACGGACAACATCACACCGATGCCAGCAAACTGAGATTTCAAGAACATGTTGATGTCTTATGTCCTGCATTGGGACATCGCAGCAAAGAGAAAGGCGAGGAAAGCCAACAACAATCCTTCACGGACAACATCACACCGATGCCAGCAAGCTGAGATTTCAAGAACATGTTGATGTCTTATGTCCTGCATTGGGACATCGCAGCAAAGAGAAAGGCGAGGAAAGCCAACAACAATCCTTCACGGACAACGTCACACTGATGCCAGCAAACTGAGATTTCAAGAGCATTTTGATGACATCTGTCTTGAATGGGAGAGTCGCAGCAAAAGAGAGAGGCAAGGCAGGATAGCAACAATCCTTCATGGACAACATCACACTGATGCTGGCGGCAGCAGCAGCACACTGAGGGAGGCTGCAAGACACCCTCCTCCACACACAGAAGCAGAGACCGTGTGGCCTGGCTGATCCCTCGTGACAAGGAATGGAGCTCTCACCGTCGCCCAAAGTGATGGAGACAGGTGACAGGTGAGTGAAGATTAAAACCTGTTCCTCCTTTTAAAAGAGTAGGCCATTGCGTGCCGGTGGGGACGGATGACAAAATTTGCTAAAACCGCATACACACGGAGACTGGGAGTAAAAAGAAAAAGGGCACATATGTGCTTATTCCGTTATCCTCGAATTAAAGAAAAACTATACAAGAATAAAAAGAAACTCACATAGTTATCCTTCCCTGCAAACGTTCAGTCGTCCAGAAATCGAGTTAGACTGTCTTCATCCGCACTATCTTATTTACAAACTGGCCAATTCCAGCATCAGCATCTGACTTATTTTCGGTTTGGCGTCATCCCAAGAACAGCACGTGAAGTATTTTCGGGTTGACGTCATCCCAAGAACAACACGAGAAGTATTTTCGGGTTGACGTCATCCCAAGAACAACCGAGAAGTATTTTCGGGTTGCCTCACTGGAAATATTTTTTTTGTCTATGGGTGTCTCCCTGATGTCACGTGTGTGGAACCCCCAACAACAGCAAAAAACGTACGTGAGAGATAGCAGACGCCTACTTACAAGGAAAAATAAAAAGTAACAGATATAGCAAGATTGTAAAGTGGGGGCTTCATTGGAGGCATCTCCAAGAGAGAGCAGAGAAATCTGATGTGACTGAAGGCGTTTATACTATACAATGCACTATACTGCACTATGTTATTCTTCACTTCACTTCAACACAATACAATACAGTTCAATTCAATACAATATAATACAGTTTAAGAGAATGCAACGCAATACAATACAATACGATACAAAATAATGCAATACAATGCAATAATTATCATACAGTATGATACAATGCAATGCAATACAGTACAATGCGAAACGACACGATACAAAAGAATGCAATACAATGCAATACGATACAGTACGTACTGGAAACAAAACAAGACAAAAAAAATAAAATAAAGCAAACCAAATTAAGCTTTAGAACACTTCTGGCTGTCTTTTCTGTTTATCATAATTATGTGCCTGTCTACCTGCCTGTCTGTCTGTCAACCTGCCTGTTACCTGTCGTCTGTTGTCTAATCTGCTAGTCTACTCCCTGTCCTGCTGTCTGCCTGCCTGCCTATCTACTTGTCTGCCTGCCTATCTGCCTGCCTGTCTGCCTGCTTGTCTGCCTGCATGTCTGCCTGTCTGTCTAACTGTCTGCCTGCTTGTCTGCCTGCTTGTCTGCCTGCCTGTCTACCTGTCTGCCTGCCTGTCTACCTGTCTGCCTGCCTGTCTACTCGTCACATTGCCTAGCCTGCTGGCCTGTCTGTCAGGCTGCCTCTTTGGCCTGCTGGCCTGTCTGTCAGGCTGCCTGTCTAGCCTGCTGGCCTGTCTGTCAGGCTGCCTGCCTAGCCTGCTGGCCTGTCTGTCAGGCTGCCTGTCTAGCCTGCTGGCCTGTCTGTCAGGCTGCCTGTCTAGCCTGCTGGCCTGTCTGTCAGGCTGCCTGTCTAGCCTGCTGGCCTGTCTGTCAGCCTGTCTGTCTAGATGCCTCTCCTCCTGTAGCTTAGCCAAACCTTTTTCTATCCCACTAAAGACAAAATGATTGTTTCAAAACGTGCTTGGCATCTTCTGTTTACAAATTCCGCACCATGCCATTCTCGCATCTCTATTTCTTTCTATCTCCCGCTGTCTGTCTGTCTGTATATTTGCCTGTTTGCCTCTGTCTGTTTCTAGCTGACTGTCTGTCTGTCTGTCTGTCTTTCGGTCTGGCAGTCTCTCTGTCTCTGTCTCTGCTGTCTGTCTGTCTGTCTCTCTGTCTCTCTCACTCTCTCTATCTCTCTCTCTCTCCTCTCTCTCTCTCTCTCTCTCTCTCTCTCTCTCTCTCTCTCTCTCTCTCTCTCTCTCTCTCTCTCTCTCTTATTCCATTATCCTCGATATATATAAAACAAAATCTCTCTCCAATAATTTTCTCACCGCACGTGCACACCGTGTCGACAGTTTTAACGCGGAAGCAAAAGTGCAAAATATGCAAATAGCATTCGGATCTGAAGGCAACTTGACGCTCCCAATAGACTTGCATTAAATAGATTTGGCTCTGCGGCTTCCTGTTCTTGATTTGTCAGTCTTATGTCTCTCTGTTTTCCGGTTATTCTTTGCGGGGGGAGGGGGGGGGGAGGTGCTATTCCTGTTTTATGATGTGTGGATAATTAACTAAACAGTATTCTCTCATGCACTATTTTGCTTCTCTGTTCATTAAAATGAGATCGAGACGCACAAGCAGAGGTATGTTTTGGAAACATATAAATTTCTCGTTTTATATATTGCCAGTATAGTTATGTTTTAGACACAGATTCGTTTCTAAGCATGTTTGAAGGGTTTACGTTTTTCTTTCGTTTTTTTTCTAAACATTTCCGAAAACGTTTACTTATTCAGTCTTTGGCTTTAACAGGAAAAATGATACAGAGCCAGAACCAGTCCTGAATATGCCAGAAACAAGCTATGTTTACTCTTGTGGTAGCGATCTATATTCAGAAAGTCTATATACATAATTAAAGAGAGGTAAGGTTTTTTTCCCTAGTGGCATAGCAGTTACACAGTTTGTTTCTGATTGATCTTCAGTCAAAACACTAATCGGGCCTGTGGTACTGTATGGGTCACAGGACTGGACACGAATATGTGTGGGGTGGCATTTTGTTTTATGGTATGGTATGGTATGGTATGGTATGGTATGGTATGGTATGGTGTGGTATGGTGTGGTATGCTATGGTATGCTATGGTATGGTAGGGTATGGTAGGGTATGGTAGGGTATGGTAGGTATGGTAGGGTATGGTACGGTAGGGTATGGTAGGGTATGGTAGGGTAGGGTAGGGTAGGGTAGGTACGGTAGGGTAGGGTATGGTATGGTATGGTAGGGTAGGGTAGGGTAGGGTAGGTGTAGGTATGTATATTGTTATGGTAGAGTAGGGTAGGGTAGGGTAAGGTAGGATAGGGTAGGGTAGGGTAGGGTAGGGTAGGGTAGGGTAGGGTAAGGTAGGGTAGGGTACGGTATCGTATCGTACCGTATCGAATCGTATGGAACGGTATGGTATGGTATGGTATGGTATGGTATGGTATGGTATGGTATGGTATGGAATGGTATGGTATGGTATGGTATCGAATCGTATGGTATGGTATGGTATCGATTCGTATGGAATGGTATGGTATGGTATCGTTTCGTATCGAATCGTATGTATGGTGCGGTATGGTATGGATTAGTAGGGTAGGGTAGGAAAGGATAGGGTAGGGTAGGGTACGGTACTGTATCGTATCGTATCGTATGATATGGTATGATATGGTAGGGTATGGTATGGTATGGTATGGTATGGTATGGTATGGATGGTAGGGTATGGTATGGTAGGGTATGGTAGGGTATGGTAGGGTAGAGTATGGTAGGGTAGAGTATGGTAGGGTTTTTGGTAGGGTAGGGTTTGGTAGTGTAGGATAGGGTATGGTATGGTAGGGTTGGGTAGGATAGGGTATGGTATGGTAGGGTAGGATAGGGTATGGTATGGTAGGGTAGGATAGGGTACGGTAGGGTAGGGCACGGTATGGTATGGTATCGAATCGTATGGAATGGTATGGTATGGTATGGCATCGAATCGTATGGAATGGTATGGTATGGTATCGAATCGCATGGAATGGTATGGTATGGTATCGAATCGTATGGAATGGTATGGTATGGTATCGAATCGCATGGAATGGTGTGGTATGGTATCGAAATCGTATGGAATGGTATGGTATGGTATAGTATGGTATCGAATCGCATGGAATGGTATGGTATGGTATCGAATCGTATGGAATGGTATGGTATGGTATCGAATCGTTTGGAATGGTATGGTATGGTATCGAATCGTATGGAATGGTATGGTACGGTATCGTATCGTATCGAACCGTAGGTATGGTATGGTATAGCTTGGTAGGGTAGGGTAGGTTAGGGTACGGTACGGTACTGTATCGTATCGTATCGAGTCGAATCGTATGCTATGCTATGCTATGCTATGCTATTCCATGGTACGCTATGCCATGGTATGGTACGATATGCTATAATATGCTATTATGTGCTTTGTTCTGCTATGCTATGTTATGCTATACCATGGTATGCTATGCCATGGTATGCTATGTTCTGCTATTCTATGTTCCGCTATGCTATGTTATGCTATACCATGGTATGCTATGCCATGGTATGCTATGTTCTGCTCTGTTATTTTATGCTATACCATGGTATGCTATGCCATGGTATGCTATGTTCTGCTATGCTATGTTCTGCTATGCTATGTTATGCTATACCATGGTATGCTATGCCATGGTATGCTATGTTCTGCTCTGTTATTTTATGCTATACCATGGTATGCTATGCCATGGTATGCTATGTTCTGCTATGCTATGTTCTGCTATGCTATTTATGCTATACCATGGTATGCTATGCCATGGTATGCTATGTTCTGCTCTGTTATGTTATGCTATACCATGGTATGCTATGCCATGGTATGCTATGTTATGCTATGCTACGTTATGTTATACCATGGAATGCTATGCCATGGTATGCTATGTTATACTATGCTATGTTATGTTATGCCATGGTATGCCATTGTGTATCGTTGCGCTACTGTAATGTTGCTATAAAAGGGAGTCACCTTGCTCTGTATTTCTATGGGTCTCCTTTGTCTCTGTCATAATCTGCCTCTGTCTGTCTGTCTCTCTGTTTCTCTCTCTGTCTTTCTCTGTCTCTCTCTTTCTCTGTCTCTTTCTGCTGTCTCTGTCTCCTGTCTCTCTCTCTCTCTCTCTCTCTCCTCTCTCTCTCTCTCTCTCTCCTCTTCTCCCCTCTCTCTCTCCTGCTCTCATCCTAGCTGTCTTCCTTTCTGACTCTCTCTCTCACTCTTTCTGTGTCTCTGTCTGTCTCTATCTCCCCCTCTCTCTCTCCCTCTCTCTCTCTCTCTCCCCTCTCTCTCCTCTCTCTCTCTCCCTCTCTCTCCTCTCTCTATCCCTCTCTCTCCTCTCTCTCTCTCCTCCCCCCCTCTCTCTCTCTCAAAGCATCAACATTTTCTCACCGCACTTGCACAGTATGCCACTTTCAACAAGGGAACAAAAGTGCAACACATGCAAATAACATTCAGATGGGGCCTTTAAGGAAACCTGACGCTCCCCAAAGGCTGGCTCTAAACAAGTGATGGCTCTGTGTCTGTCTGTTCTGTGATTTAGCAGTGCTAGCTTCTTTTTTTCGAATTGTTTCCGCGAGTTGCTCCTCTCCCTGTTTTACGAGGTGTGGAGGATTAGTTAATAATGGGGTTGTTGTTGTGTTTTTTTTGGGGGGTTGCCATTCTGTGCTGCTCTTTCGTTCATTCATGAGACGCGGAAAGATAGATAAGGTTTGGCGACACCATCACACTTTATCACGTGCGCTAAAAATGTATGTTTGCACACGGGATCTCAATTTATTGTTAGTCTTCATTTGTTTTCGTTCCTTGGCTAGTATGGAGCGTCGAGGTTTGACTAATTGTGAGATTTAGGGTGTGTCACCGTTTTTCTGCCTACCACGAAGGTAGCCGTATTCCGGCTTCTGAGATATTGTCTCGTTGAAAAGTACTAGTTCCAAGACCATTTTTCCTGGTCTAGTGGATAGGTGGGTTTAAACAACAGATTGGTAAACCATAACCAACTTCTTAAAAAACTAATCTATGAAAGATATTACATTGATTAAACAGAACAACAACGAAAACAGAACAGCACTTGGTTTAAACAGATGCTTTTTCAGAAAAAGATCAGATTGCGCACAAATCCATTCCGACAACAAAGTGGTCTGTTCCTCATAAATCCCAGACTATCACTCCCTGGAAGTCAAGATGCCAAGACAAACATTGCAGACTGCTGGTGCCAAAACTTACCGCAAGTCGATCATTGTACCCCAGCACCTGGGCTTTATCACAGTTCTTGATTAAACCATTGACGCTGGGGGCAACAGCAAAGTGAGAGGCTGTATGACCAGTGGCTTTCCCTCCCATGGAAGTCCACTTTACAGCTTAGTCTTTAGTGATCGACTATGACTCTCTGACTAGGAGGCTTGACTCGCACAGTCCTTATGTGCTGCAGCCCTGAGGGCTGGTTGGCCTTTGGAGAACATCTCCAACGCTGACTGTCCTTATGCCCACTTGGCCGAGAGAGTAGGGATGTACTGTGGGCAAGGCATCTCCACTATAATCAAATTTCTGCTCAGTTTCCAAAACGGCAGCTGCCTTCTCTGCTATTTTGGAGGTCATCGTCGGACACGACGGACAAACATACATACATACATAACTCCCAGGAAGTCAAGATGCCAAGACAAACATTGCAGACTGCTGGTGCCAAAACTTACCGCAAGTCGATCGTTGTACACGGTACGGTATATAAATTATAGGCCCACCCAAAACGTCTTCACCTATTAGTAGGCATAGTGCCGATTTCACAGATTCAGTTTTCTTAACAGCCACTATCCATCTGTCTGTTAGTCTGTGTGTCCGTTAGTCTGTCTGTCAGTCTGTCAAATTTGCATCTGTTTTCCCGTTTGTCAGCTATTCAGTCTGTCCGGTAGACTGTCTGCATCTGTGTCTCTCTGTTCCTGTCCAGTCTCTCTGTGCCTCTGTATGTCTGTCTTCCTACCTGCATGTCTGTCTGTCTCTCTCTCTCTCTGTCTCTCTCTCTGTCTCTCTCTGTCTCTGTCTCTCTCTCTCTCTCTCTCTCTCTCTCTCTCTCTCTCTCTCTCTCTGTCTCTCTGATAGAAACAAAGACAGAGAAAAATAAAAGACAAACAGAGAGATGTAAAGACACAAAAAGACGAAAAGACAGACAGAGAGAGAGAGAGAAAGAGAGATAGACAGACAGAGAGACAGACATACACACCGACAGACAGACATGTAGATATACAGCGAGTGAAATTAAAAAAAGGGAGACGGAGAGAGATATGTACACACCAAATATAATAGAGACAGACAGACAGACAGTCAGACAAACAAGCTAGCAAACAAAACCAGGCACAGAGACAGAGACAGAGACAGACAAACATTGGCCTTATCTTTTCTTCCGTTTCATTTGCTTGCAGCTTCAAAAAGATTTTAGGGGCTGCAAGCAAGGCTGCATTTTAGCTGTTGACCAAAGGGTTTGCTTAAGCTAAATGGCTGAGAGAAAGGACAAACAAACAAACAAACAAACACAGAATAAACGATTCAGCAAACTAATGGCTTACAGGGACTGGATGTTTAAAAAAATATAGCACGCGAGGGCTTATTTCATTATCCTTGAAATAAAAAACTAAAAAAAAACAAGTTAAAGGAATAAAATTAGAAAAACAAAGTCAAACACACAAACTGAAACACATAAGCCGAAAGAAAATACAATTAGAACAAAACAAAACAAAATAAAATATTATAAACAAATCAAAACCACACACACACACACACACACACACATAACACGCGCGCGCGCTGCGCATGCCACGCACGCACGGTCTATAACAAATCTGAGATTGATAACAACCCTTTTTTATAGGGCTTGTATTGTTGATGACAATAACATGCATTGTCCGTGTGAGTGTTGGGTGTGGTGTGTGTGTGTGTGTGGTGTGGTTGTGTGGTGTGCGTGTGTGTGTGTTTACTCTTTATCAATGTCTCTTTTTATTCTCTCTCTCTGTCTCTTCTCTATCTATCTCTCTCTCACCTCTCTCATCCCTCTATCTTCTCGTTCTCGTCTTCTCTAAACTCTCTCTGCATCATTCACTCAACTCTCCTCTCTCTCTCCTCTCTCTTAAACCTTTGTCTCGAACAAACCATTTCCCCAACCTTCAAAACAGCTAAAAGTAATCTCCATCTACAAGTCTGGTGACTACTTCAGACCTTCAAACCATAGACCAAATTTCCATCATATCTAATCCTTTCCAAACCCCTTGGAAAAACATATAAACAAACACATATCACCGTCATTTAGATACTACCAACTTAATTCAACCCTATCTGTCGGATTAAGACAAAATCACATCATGTCATACTGCACTATTACCTCGTAGACAACGGATTATCAAACAATAATGACAATAAATTTTGTGGATACTAGTTGTAGATCTCAACAAGCTTTTGAAACAATTGACCTACACTTCTCATAAAAACTAAACCTGTACCATTTTTCTACCAATACCTTAGAACTACTTGCTTCCTAACTAAAAACAGAACATGGTGTCTCATAGGTACAACTACAACCAAACTTCAAGTCCAAATTATAGTACCTCAAGGATCCATATAGACCTATTCCTCTTCTCACAATACATAAACGCCTCCCTCTCGGCACATCAAATCCAAATGCGAACTATTTTGCTGATACACAACTATTCATACGACCACAATAACCCTTATCTTCTCCTACAAATGCATACAAAAAAGTGTTGATTAAGCTAATTGAATGACCGAACTAAACCGTATTCTAACACCCCCCAAAAAACAAAATGCATGCATATATAATACCACTAGACAAAGCGCAAAACTTAACCCATAAACTTACTCCCATCAAAATTAAAAAAGGAAGATAATTAACAACCTATCACCACAAGGTATTTTAGGGTAACAATTGATGAAAATCTCAGTTGGTCACCACATATCTCAACTATGCAAATACATGTCCCAAAGAGAATACCAACATTTCTAAAATCAAGCACTTTCATTGACTTCATTTCAAGGAAACTATTTTCCATATCTTATATAACATCCTCATTAACTATGCTTCTACCCCTTGGATTCTGCTATGCAAACACTATGAAACCGTTAACTGATCTGTATAAACGTGCGTCTCAACTGGTCCTTTAAAAAAGGCAAGCTTACTAAAGCTGACTATACTCAATTAAATATTCTCATCCTTACACCAACGATTAAAATATAACAAAGAGTCCATGAATGTTCAAGACATGAAAGGGAACCGAAAGGAACTTGTTCATCATACTTAAAAGACAAATTCCCCTAAACCCAATCAGAATACTATAAAGCCTAGTTCCCAATTCCGAGAAGAGACTTAATTCAAAATCTAGTCTACTTTACTCAGGCCCTATGCTGTGGAACTCCCTTCCTGATATCAGTTAACAACATCAATCAATAACAATCTACAAAACTCATGTTATCAACACCACTATCACTTGATACCAACAACAAAAACAAACCACAGTCAGTCCATAGCCTTCAAAACAAAGTTGCATATCCACTCCCTTACCTATCTGCCCTTTCCATCTTACCAAATCTGCCCCTTCCCCTTTCCCTTCACCTTCTGTCTGTCCAGACCGTTGTCCCTCTCCTCTCTCTCTCTCTCTCTATCTCTCTTCTCTCCTTCATCTCTCCTACCACTCACTCTCTTCTCTCTCTCTCTCTCCTCTCATCTCCTCATCTCTCTCGCTCTCTCTCTCTCTCTCTCCCCTTTCAAATTTTCATTGTTGTTGAATAAGTGAGTTTACAAGGTGAGAACTTTTTTTCTTCTTTTTTTCCTTTCTTTTTCTTTTTCTTCTTCTTCTTTTCTTTTTTTATTTTTTTTATTACACTATAGTTATGAAGAAATATTCTATCAAAACAATATAGTGTTAATCTGTAACATTATAAGAAAAAGAGGTTGACGAGTGATGAATGTGCTGTTGAGAAACATATTCATGTATTTCTTCTTGTCGTTCTTATTTGTTTGTTTACAACAAAAAGCATATCTTTACAACACACACACCCGACACACAACAACACCCACACACGACACAACCCATACACACACACACACACACACAACACCACACACACACACACACACACACACCACACACACACTCCATCCTCCCTCCCTCTCCCACTCTCTCTCATCTCGACTTTATTCTTTCCTCCCTCCCTATCTCTCCTCTCTCTTACTTACAATGTATAAGATGTTTCATTTTATGACTTAAGTTGTTTTTTCTCCTATTGTAAGAGTGTATTGGGTATTGGGCCGTATTACTTTTCTCAATGACATCAATTTGTACGAGTATATTCGAAAACAATTTTTGATGGTGACCCTGTCGTCTTGAGAATTATATAATTTGTATTATCCTTGAAACACACACAACACACACACCACAACACACACACACACCACACACACACACACACACCACACACACACACACATCACACACACACACACACACACCTCTCTCTCTCTCTCTCTTCTCCTCGCTCTCACTCTCTCTCCCTGACCTTTAGAATTTGGTTTTTTATCCCCCCTTTCTCTTCTTCCTTGTTTTATTGGTGTGAGTTACACGAGTATTGAGTTTATTTCATTATCATGACATATAACCTCATGAGTATAATCAAAATAAGGGTTGACGGTGATCGTGCATGTTTTGAAATAATATATATATTTTAGTGTTATCCCTGACACCGACACCCACACCTCTCTCCTCCTCTCTCTCTCTCTCACTCTCTACCACATCGTCTCTCTCCCCTCTCTCTCTCGTCTCTCTCTCCTCGAACTCTCCTCTCTCTCTCTTTCTCTCACTATACCTTATAGGATTTGGCTGGGGGGTTTTTCTCCCCTTCTTTCTTTCCTCCTTGTTTTTAATTGTGTGAAGAGTATGGGTATTGAATTTGTTTGATTATCATGACATAAAATTTGTAAGAGTAATCCAAAATAATTGTTGAAGGGGATACGGTACTGTTATTGGAATTAATATTTAGTACCAATCTCTGAAACTCACACACACCACACACACACAACACATACCACACACACACAACACCCACACACACACACACAACAAACACACACACACACACACACACACACACATTCACACACACACACACACACACAGCCCACACACACAACACTCCAACCTCCCTCCCTCTCCCACCTCCTCCTCTTCTCATTTCTTTTCCTCCCCCCTATCTCTCTCTCTTACTTACAATGTATAGATGTTCATTTTATGACCTTATGTGATTTTTTCTTCCTTATATTGTAAGAGGTGTATTGGTAATGGCTTTATTTTCTTTTTCATGACATTCAATTTGTACGATTATTCGAATACAATTTTGATGGTGAGCCTGTGCTGTCTTGAAAATATATATTTAGTATTATCCATGAAACACACACACACACACACACACACACACACACACACACACATCTGACACACAACACACACACACACCACACACACACAATCTCTCTTCTCTCTCTCCTCTCTCTCTCGCTCTCTCCTCTCTCTCTCATCCTCTCTCTCTCTCCTCTCTCTCCCTGACCTTATAGATTTGGTTTTTAGTCCCTCCCTTTCTCTTCTTCCTTGTTTTTATTGTGTAGTACACGGTATTGAGTTTTATTTCATTATCATGACATATAACCTGCATGAGTATAATTCAAATAAGGGTTGACGGTGATCGTGCACTGTTTGAGAATTATATATATATTTAGTGTTATCCCTGAAACACACGACACACACTCTCTCTCCCTCCCTCCCCCTCCTCTCTCTCTCTCTCTCGTCTCTCCTTCTCTCTCTCACACATTCTCTCACAATGACCTATAGATTTGGCTGGGTATTTTCCTTCTTTCTATCCCTCCTTGTTTTTAATGTGTGAGAGTATGGGTATTGAAATTTTTTTATTTGATTATCAAGACATAAAATTTGTATTAGTAATCAAAATAAGTGTTGAAGGTGATCATGTACTGTTTTTGGGAATTATAAATTTAGTACCAATCTCTGAAACACACACACACACACACACACACACACACACACACACACACACACACACACAACACACACAACACACACCACACACACAGACACACCCACACACACAAAAAACACATCACACCCATCCTCCCTCCCTCCTCCCTCTCTCTCTCTCTCATTTCTTTCCTCCCCCCTATCTCTCTCTCTTCACTTACAATGTAATAGATGTTCACTTTATGACTTAAGTGATTTTTTTTCTCCTTATTGTAAGAGTGTATTGGTATTTTTTTGGGGGGGGCTTATTTTCTTTTTCATGACATTCAATTGTACGAGTAATAATTCGAAAACGATTTTGATGGTGACCTGTGCTGTCTTGAGAATTATATATTAGTATTATCCTTGAAACAACACACGCAACACACACAACACACACACACACAGCACACACACACACACACACACACACACCCACACAACACACACTCTCTCTCTCTCTCTCTCTCACCTCTCCACTCCTCCAGCTCTCTCTCTCTCTCTCTCTCTCTCTCTCTCCCTGACCTATAGATTTGTTTTATCCCCCCTTTCTCTCTTCCTTGTTTATTGTGTGAGTACACGGGTAATGAGTTTATTCATTATCATGACATATAACTCATGAGTATAATCAAAATAAGGTTACGTGATCGTGCACTGTTTGAGAATTATATATATAATTATATTATCCCTGAAACACACACACACACACTCTCCCCCCCCCCCACCCTCGTCATCTCTCTCTCTCTCTCTCTTTCTCTGGACGATGACCTATAATTTGGCTGGGGTAATTTTTCCTTCTTCTTTTCCCTCCTTGTTTTTATTGTGTAGAGTATGGGTATTGAATTTAATTGATTATCATGACATAAAATTTGTTGGTAATCAAAAAAAGTGTTAAAGGTGATCGGTACTGTTTTGAGAATTTTTAATTTAGCCATCTCAAAACACCACACACAACAACAAAAACCACAACACACCACACACAACACACACACACACCAAACACACCCCACTCTCTCTCTCTCCCTCTCTCCTCCTCTTCTCTCTCCTCTTTTGTATTGGGGCCCAAAGGCCGATATGCAAAAAAATCCTTCCCCCTCTCTCTCTCTCTCTCTCTCTCTCTTCTCTCTCTCCTCTCTCTCCTCTCTCTTTCTTCCCCTTCCTTTATAGTTTTTTGTGTTTTAAAAAAAGGGGCTTTTTATCGTTTTTTTCAATATTTTTTTGGGCTTGTTGATGTACTTGAGCCCCAGTGAAGCCTTTTTCAATATCTTTTTATTAGTGTAAAAACTAGTTATATTCTGAAATTGAAGGTGTTAAATTTTATGATTAAAGTTTGGCTTTTTCCCCTTCTCTCTTCTTCTCTCTCTCTCCTCTTCCTCCTCTCCCCTCTCTCTCTTTTTTTTCCTTTTCCCCCGTTGTTATTGTGTTTTTTGTTTTATTGCGTAGTTGTTGTTTTGTTTTTTGTTGATTGGCTTGGTTTTTTGTCTTTTTATTTTTTTTTTTTTTTTTGGTTGTTGTGTGGGGGGGGGGGGGGGGGGTTGGCGGTGTTGTTTTTTTGGTGTTTTTTTTTCCTCCCATTTTTTTGTTTTTTGTTTCTTGTTTTTCTGTTTTTTTGGGTTTGGGGGATGGTTTTTTTTTCTTTTTTTAGGGGGGGGGGGGGGTCTGGGGTTTTATTTTTTCTTGTTGTCTGGGGTTTTTTGTTTGTTTTTTTCCCTTTTTTCTCTCTTTTTTTTTTTTAAATTTTTTTTCCTTTTGCTTCTACTTTTTTGAAAAATGATATGGTTATTTTTAAACATGTGCCCCTCGGGCGGGATGGAGTAAAAGCAATGATATTTATCATTATCCTGGAAAAAAAAAAAGAATTTGTCTCTATTATACATGTTTTTGTTCTTTTTATGACTTTTTTGGGGTTTCCCCCCCTTTATTGTGTGAATGTTGGGTATTGCCTTATTTTTATTTATGACATTCAATTTGTCATTAAATAAAAAGTGTTGGGGTTTTTGTGTGTGCTCTGTGTTTTTATTATTAGTATTTTTCCCGACACACACACAAAAAACACACCACCACACTTCACTCACTCACAACCACACACAAACAACCAAAACCACACCCACACACACACACACACAAAAACACCACACACACACCACACACACACACCACTACATCACTCATCACTCCCATTCTCTCCCTCAATGACTGTTGGTTTGATTTTTTTTGTTTTGTTTCTTTTTTATTGTTGAAAATTGAGATTTGGGTTTTTTTATTAATGACATATAATTTTTAAACGAGTATAATCAAAATGATGTTGATGGGGTCGTGTTGTTTTGGGAAAAATAAATTGGATATTATCTTTTAAATACACACACCCCACACACAACACACACACACTCTTCCCTCTGTCTCTTCTCTGTTCTCTTCTCTCTCTCTCTCTCTTTCTTCTCTCCCCCCTTCCCCAACCACAAACCCCAACACACCTTTTATCGTTTTGCTTTTAAATTATGGTGTACCCGATGAAAGGATTCATATTTTTATTTTCAATACTTATTGGACTTTCCCTTTCATTAAGTCTTAACGATGCCTATTTAAATCTTTTTGTTTTGTGAAAAAGTTTTGTACCATTTACAATTGGGAGAGTTTATTTTTTTGATTTTTTAATTTGGTTTTTATTCTTTTTTGGGTTTTGTTGTTTTGTTTTTTTGTTTTTTTTCTCTTTTTTTTTTCTTTTTTTGTTTGGTTTTTTTGTCTCTTTTGTTTGGTTTGTTTTGGTTGGGGTTTGGGGTTGTTGGGGGTTTTTGTTGTTTTTTGGGGGGGTGGGGGGTGGGGGGGATGTTTTTAGGGTTTTCTTTTATTAAATTTGCTTTCGGGGGGGGGGGGGGGGGGGAGTTGTTGGGGGGGGGGGGCTGCTTTTAAAAGGGTTATTTCCCATGTTTCACTGTGGATGTAAGTGTTGGGTTATATTTGAGTATCCCAGGGCGGGGGCTGGGTGTAAAAAAAACAATGCTATTCATTATCCTCAAAAAAAAGAATTTGTCATTGTATTGTCATTGTCATTGTCCTCTCTCTCTCTTCTCTCCTCTCTCTCTCTCCTCTCTCTCTCTCCTCTCTCCCCTCCCTTTTTCCTCTCTCTCTCCTCTCTCTCTCTCTCTCTCTCGACTGACTGATGCTGACGCCCGTCTGCCCCTTTTGGGCATCCGCATTCTCACCGCAACCAGTACATCCAAAAGTAAGGGAAAAGTACAGGCCTACATACAAAATTCACCCCTCTAGAAAAAAAGAAAAACCCCGACACCAAAACTTGGCACTCTCACTCACACTCATCAAAAAGAAAAAGTTTGATCTGTTGGTTTTTTATCTGCATTATTGATTTATAATAATTGTTCGTGTTGGTTTTTTCCCCTCTTTTTCCCCTGTCTTCTCTCAGATGTTTACAGATAAGCAGTATGATAAACAAGATGCTGATAGTTTGCTTTGATTCGATTTCAGCTTGCCCCATGTGGGGGTTGTGAAAGGTAAGCGCGGAGATATTGACGCAAAAAGGATGAATAGCTTACACACTTTAGGAAGGTTTAGTTGGGTTCAATTTTTTCGTTCTTTTTGTCTGTCTCCATTTTCCTTCCCTATTCCCTTCACAAGAGGTTAGGATAATAAGCTGCTGGTTTGCTTTGACACGAT
>CM054149.1:23579814-23607314 GCA_028751875.1 Rapana venosa
ACCACAAACAAACACACACACAAACACACACACAAACACACACACACGCGCGCGCGCGCCCTCCACCACACCAACACACACCTTACACACACAACACATACACACACACACAACACACACACATACACACAACCAAAACACACACACACACACACACACACACACACACACACACACAACACACCTGCATCAATCAAGCAAATGCTATTCGGAGTTGTTTCCTAATTTCCGGCTTACGTTGCCAGATCAATTCATCATTGACAGTATCCAAAGATATCTCCATCTGAAATCATCAGATAATGTCAGCGGCAAGGCAAATGGGATGAAAATGAGCTATGAGATATATATCAAGATAGCAATTCATAGAAGGAATAATGATAAACAGATTAGCTTTTAGTAATTATCAATATATTAGTTTTTAGTAGCGATCAATAGATTAGTTTTCATTAGTGATCAACAGATTAACTATCAACAAAGCCCAAAACTAAATTTCCAAGGATAAACACTTCCCAAAATAAAAGGTGATTAATTTCCGAATTCATAAACTATCAGCTGCCTACGATGATAACAGATTAACTGCAGAAAATGAAAAACAGAAAAACCCAATGACGATAAGCAGATTAAAATTTTAAAATTAAAACAAAACACATGAACTTCTGCGTAATTTGACTTCCCCACCCCTTTAAGAAGCATCGGCACACCAACAAAATTTCGGGCAGAAACAGTATTTTCCTGGCAGGTCGAACCTGTGGAACCTCCCCCCTAACCAGGGTAGGGTATACGGGGTATTTCCCCCTGCTTTTCCCCAACCACGACCATAGCTGCCAACTTTTCTGTAAAACGTGAATGAATTTTAATAGTGCGCAAGATGCTAACGAACACCCAGGGGATTTTTATTTATGTATCCCCAGATGGCTTAGAAGGAAGTGAGCAAACCAATTGTTAACTCTCGATTTAACTTTTTTTAAGAGCTCAAAGGATTTAAACCTGCTCTTTAATGTAAAGTTTTTCCCAAACCAGCATCTTTGGGAAGCGGGGCGTCAGAGACATCACCTTTCTTGGGGCCTTATTTTGGGGAGGGCACCCCCCCCATCCCCCCCCTTTGCAATTTTACCTCCCAAACCCAAAGGGGGCAAAACCTTTAAACAGCTGGTGAGCTGGGGACTGTGTTTAAACCCAAGGTATACACAATCCCAATCCGTGAAGCAGCCTTTTTAATGCTGCTTAACCTTACTTGGGGCAACGAATTCCTTTAGGTCACCATAAAGATGAAGGTCTGACACCCCAAACACGTGGCTATTCGCTTGCCCCACCCCTGCCCCTCCCCCTCCTTTTTGCCTCGTCTCAAAAATAAATTTTAAAAACCGTAAACAACAGATTTTGGGTACGGTGCCATCGCCCATGAGAAAGGAGTTAAAACCAGACTGATAAAAAACCACCGGACGAGAAACCTCAGCAAAAGCTAACAAAAAAGGGGTATGAAGGGAGGGGTCTGACGGGGGGGCCAAACGACAGAATATATAAAAGTGCATCGATGTTCTACGCTCGAAGGTTTTATTTTTTTTAGTATGGCATGAACAAACGAACATTGAAATCTTTTTCAGGTAGGGCAACTAGGTGACCAAGGGAAAATGAGGCTCAAGACCTTTCTGTGTCAAGTAAAAGTGTGAAGTAAAAAAACCAAAAAGGGCTGGTTTTGGGACCTAGTTTTGGTTTTTTTTCGGGTATAAAAAGGGTTTTCGGCTTCAGCGAAAAAACGTAAATAATCGTTCAAGGTTTTAAAAACCCTTTTTTTCCCCTCACAAAACTGATTGCAAACTTTAGCGTTACTAAACTACGGGAAGAGGGGAGGGGGGAAAGGGGATGGTGGGGAATGGGGGGTTTAGGGGGCTTTTAGAAAAAAAGTTATAAAAGTTTGTAAACGGGCCTACTTTTGCAATGGTTTTACTTGAGGGTGCTTTCACAGAAAATTCGGTTTCTTATAAAACAAGACATGACCACGCGTTGCCCCCCGTTATTAAACAAAAAGGGTAACACGTAGAAAAACGGTTCTAATGATTTTTGATTTTTTAGATTTTTCTATAAAATGCCCCAAAAGTGGGGCAATCGCCGTTATTTTATTCCATTGAAAAGATACAAAATTAAAATTTCATTATTTACTCATAACGTAGTGTGTGTCCATAATGTTGCTGAAAAACCTATTACAACTCCGCAGACTGCACACTACATCCCAACAATACTCAAGCATTTTCCTTTCGTCTGTCTCTGTTCTGTCCTGTGTCTTCTTCGTCTCCCCTGTTGCTGCTGTCCTCCTCTCCCTTCTCTCTCTCTCTCTCTTCACACACACACCACACACAACACACATAAAAAACACACGCGGCCGCCCCACAAACACACACAACACCATTACTTTTCCCCCCCTTCATTCTGACTGCAGCAAAAGGTTAATCCGGGAGGCAAACAGCCACACCTCCATGCAAACACACACGTTTCTGAAGAATTTGCCCCCTTCCACTCCACTGATCAAAAACAGAATTTTTTATATGAAATGTTCCACCCGGGATTTTTCTTTTTTATAATTCATGCATTTTTTTCTTTTTTTCCCAAACGCGCAGCACCAACTATGATTGTCAATAGCGAAAACTTTTTTGCGCTGCCTTTAACCCCTGACAAGTCAGGCCCAGCACATCCGACTTCGGCGTGGAAGGTAATAATTGCTATTTTTTTAAATTTTTTTCCAGAAAAAAAAGGCATAGAAGGACCAAGAAGGAAAAAAATAGACAAAAAGGAGGTGACAGGAAAAAAAAGGGAAACAGGAAAAAACAAACAGAGAGGGCTGGAAAAGGGGGAAAATTCCCAGCACAGAATTTTAAAAAGGTGGGGAAGCTATTTTATCCCCGACTCCCCCGCATCTCCACAGGGTTTTGGGGGGTTTTTTAGTTTTTTTTTTTTGTTTAAGTACAAAAAAAAGATTAAATACGGACCTGTTTCTTGCTTGCTTGTTTCCCTTCCTTGCTTGTTTTTGCTTGTTTGCTTGCTCGCTCGCCGGACCACTTCACGTTACCATTACGACGGGTGAAGCAGAGATAGGGACAAAAAGGAAATTTTTGTTTTGCATTTCAGAGTGTGAATGCATTGCTTCTTTTCTTCCCTTACTTTTGTCCTATCAAATAATATTTTTAAACAAAAAGGGAATTAAGTCAATGATGCTCAATTACTTGTTGGGGGGATGGTCCTTTGGTTTCAGTTACAAGACCCTTGTTCTTCTTCCACTCTGCTTTTATAGCAGAATAGGGAAAGCGAAAGATTAAATTACCTTGAACAGATCGATAAAAGTTACAATGAATTCTTTCCCTTGTTTTGTCATTTTTTTGGGATTCGCCACCAGCCTTTGATAACACTTTTTCTTGGGTTTTTTAATCCTTTGTTTAATTCTCCTCTCTCTCTGTCTCTGATCTCGTCTCTGTATCTCTCTCTCTCCCCTTTCTCTCTCTCTCTCTCCTTCCCCCCCCCCCCCCCCCTCACTCTCTTTCCCTGTCGCTATCTGGCGGGCTGGCTGGCTCGTCTGTCCTTTCGTCTCTGTTTTCTTTCCCCTTCTTTCTCTCTCTCCTCTCTTTTCCTTCTTTTTCTCTCCTCTCTCTCTCTCTCTCTCCCTCTCCCTAGTCTGCTTGTTTACTACTGTCTGTCCTGCTTTTTTTTTTCTCGTCTGTTTCTGTCCCTGTCCGTCTGACTCTGCCTGTCTGTCTGTCGTCTGTCCTCTCTCTTCTCTTCTCTCTCTCTCTCTCTTTCGCCCCTCTCTCTCCACACACAAACACCACACACACACACACACACACACACACACACACACACACACACACACACACACACACACACACCGCACTACACCACTAAAGCGATTGACACTTTAGCCGGTTTTTTTTTTGAGATCTCTCGTTTCCGCTTAAGCTGGAAAATCAATTCATAAGCGGCAGTGACCGAAAATTCTTTTTTCATCAAAATCATCAAAAAAGTCAGCGACAAGGCCGATGGGAGAGATAAAACAAGATACAACTAGCAAAAAAAACCAATCTAAAAGGCAAAAATTTAAAAGGGAATCAGGGTAAGCAAGGGGACTTTTTCACTGAATTGAACTTCTCCCTTTAACCCCCCGGAAGTCCTTTAACAAACCTCTCTGACAGTTCAGAACAGGTTTCTTGAGCAAATAAAAATCAGAAGGACTTTTGAAAAACAACTAAATTCCGGGACATTTTTTTTTTCCCCCTCGCTAGAGCCCGACTTTCACAATGGTGAATTTTGGGTGGGGCCCCATTGTTGCCGTCATTAAGGTACCACATTCCGTCTGAGGGATGTATCTGAACGTACCCCAAAAGGTTATGGTTTCTTTTTATTTATTTATTGAAATGTTCCCTTTTTTTCCCACCTGACTGCAATGCCCACTCTTTCAAAAGGAGGAGCTAGTGTAACAGCCCTTGGTTTATAGCTCATCGGGGTCTTCGGGGCGTGAAGTCATACGTTGTGAAAACAGAAAATTACCCTTAAACGCCCCCGTGGGGCTCGAACCCGGGCCGCCAGGTCGTCAGCCAAGCCAAAACCCTAGACATCCTCCTTCCTCCCTACTTTGTTTGCTTTCCCTGAACTCCCGAAAGTGACGCCCACGGACTGAAACTTGCAGAAGCATTAACATTTTCCTCCTCACTTTGAACCGGCAAGTTCATCATTTTTCAGGTCACGGACTGCTGGGGGGTTTTATGTTTATTCATCCATACCCCACTGCAGCCTTCTATCCTTTTAAAAGGGGTGAAAGGTTTTTTTAATGTACATTGGGATATTTGGGGTGTTTAACTCACTGAATCTTAGGGTTGGGTCTATCAAAGAAAAATTGGAAAGTAAAATCTTAAGAAGTATTTTTAAAAACAGTTAAAAAATATTTAACCCCAGGGGAAAAAATTCCCCTTGAAAATGTTGTAAAGTTTGCATTAAAAAGGGATTTTTCAGCCCAAGCAGTTTTTCCTGTGTGACATTTGAGCTTTTTTCTGAGAGAGAATTTTTAACAAAGCAAACTTTTCATTTTACATGTTCCGTCCTACAGATTTTTTTTTTGTTTATGTTGTTGTTTTCCCTGCAAATTTGCCACGCTTCGCTCTTTTTGCACTGCCTTTTACTTGCACTAAAAAATTTTCCCCACGGGACTTTGATTCACATCCCCTCAAAAGTATACCGCCCAGACCACCACCAAACCAGGGGATGGGGGGAAGTTGGGATTCAAACGGGGAATCGAACCCTGACTTCTCACTTTTCAGACGTGTTGTCACCTCATTACCACCGATCCTCACACTGAAAAACCGAACTTGACTCTGACCCTCAGGGTAAAAGGAAAAAAGGTAAAGGAGTCCCAAAACCTATAAGGTCGTAGGGGACGAGGCGCCCAGAGCCCTCACTTCTCTGGGGCCGCGTATTGGGGGCGGCGCCCATCCCCTTTCTCCCTCGCTGCTTTACCTTCCCTGATCCAAAGAGGGCGGGTACCCATTTACAGTGGTGAAACTGAGGAAACTGAACTGAACCCAAAGGGCGCGCAAACGTCCCCCACCCAACTTAACCACGCTCGACCTGCTAACTTGGGGGGGGAAAGCGAGTGCTCCGCCACGACTATCCCCAGACTTTTACAAAACAGGCCCTGTGTCTCAACCCTCACATTCCACCTTTTACCCCTTCCTCCCAACCATCCAGTTTTTTTTGACTGAAGATGCGGTTGATTTTTGGGGGCAGTTTTTTACCGGGTCAAGCTGACCATGGCAGAGCATCATTCTTCGGGTCAGGGACTGCATGGGGGGTATTTTTGTTAAAAAACCCCAAACATTTTGGAGCATCTTTTAGAACCCAACCCCAAAAGGAAAAAAAGAGGTCCAACAAACAGAATAAAAAAACATCCTGATGAAAAAAATCGAGAAGCAAAACTTAATCAGAAAAACGGAAAACATAAATAAGGCGTACATACAACTGCCGGCCAGTTCAGAATAAAGGAAAGCGATGTCGAGGGGTTTTTTATGTCCCTAAGGTTTTTATCTGGTCAAAAAAAAACGAGGTCAATACTGGAAACTCCCCTGCCATCTCAAAGCCCCTTACTTAGGTGCTGTGTGAAGTGTAAACAAGTGGCCGAGTTTTGGCAAGACCTGGTGGGCCCTTTTTCAGCTTCAACTAGTTTCTTGTTTTTAAGTGAAAATACGTAATATATAAGTACACAATGGTGGTAAATCCCTCTGGCTCTGAAAATTTTTTTTGGAAAAAGGTGAATGTTGCTAAGGTATGGAACATTTATTTTTAATTTATTATTCTTTTATATCGAAGATAAGGAATAAGCCCTTATTGTTTTTTTTTACATCCGTTCCCCGTGTATGCGGTTTTGAAAATTTTTGTCATCCGTTCCCACCGGCACACATCCTACTCTTTACAAAACAAAACAGGATTTAACGGGGGGCAAGATGTCTGCGGCGTTCGCACAGGGGGCCTCGGTTTTTAGTCTATCCAAGGATTTTGGGGGGAGAGGGGAGTCTCACTGTGTTAACTCCGGGAAAATATCCCCTTGAACGGGAAGGGAAACCCCGGGGTCGCAGATTGCGACGAAATGTTCAAACCACTGGGTTATCCCGACATTACAGAGGGGTGGTAGGCAATGGGGGGGATCAGGGGACAAGGTAAAGGTGACCCCAAAACGGCCTACCTTTCAGAGAGGTTTTAGTTGATAACTTTTTATCGACAATTTCGGTTTTGGTTTTATAAAAAAGGGGTGAAAGGGCTATGAGTCATTTTTCAGTTTTTCCAATAGAAATTTAAAAAAAAACTTGCAAAAAAAATCGAGCTAGTGACTTTGACGCTTTTAAATTTGTTAAGGAAATGCAAAAAAAAGGGAAATTTAAAATAATTTTTTTCCCACTACAAATGACGTGTCATTTTCAGTGTTATATGAATAACAAAGTATAGTATTCAGCTACAACTTATTAATTTTATGTTTTGCGTAGGGTGAATGCATCGAGCAATCTCCCCCTCTCTCCCTCTTCTCTCCTCTCCCTTTCGACTCTCTCTCTCTCTCTCTCTCCTCTCTCTGTGCAAAACCTAACTCAGGGCAAGGGGCGGGAGAAAAAATATTTGATACTAATGTAACCCATGGAAATAAAGATATCAACAATCAATCAAAACCAAACTCTGTCGTCTTTTCTGTTTTCTTCCGGCTCCCTCTCTCCCTCTCTCTCCTCTCTCTCTCTCTCTCTCTCCCTCTTCTCTCTCCCTCTCCTCCTTCATTTGTTTCCCATATTTTCTTGTTTGGGTGTTTTATTGAAAAGATTAAACCCGGGGGAATTTTTGTCAAACTGACTTAGTTTGATTCGTTTTGTTTGGGGCCGGTTTTGGGTTTTGTTTGGGTTGGGGGTTTTTGGGAGATACTGTCTTTTTTTTTGATTTTGGGTTGTTTGGGTTAGGTTTGGTTGCGTTGTGTTGGTTAGTTGAGATAGGTTGGGGAGATTTACGTTGGTGGGGGGGTTTTTTCTCACTTTAATAACGATGTTTTAAAGGGCCCGACTCTTTTTAAGACCCCACTCATTCACTTATTAACAGGCATTTTCAAATCTGAGAGTGCGGCAAAACACTTTAACGGTAAATAACTTCCCTTTTACTCCGTGAACACTAAGCCCACTTTTTAATAAAAAATAAGTAAAAAAAACTTGGGGGGGAAAAGGAGACAGCGACAGGCAAAAGGGGAAGTAAGGTAAAGGGGGGTTTTTAGACAGAAAACGGAAAAAGTTTTTTAAAAAGGGCCCACTTTTTCTGAGATTTTTAGCTTCATGATGCCCCGTTGAAAAATCCTGGGTCGTTTAACACAAAAAATGACATAAAACTGGTGAGTTATTTTTACTCAGCCCTTAGAAAGGGAAAATACTAGAAAATTCGATTTGAGGGATTTGACATTTACTAAGTTTTGTTTAAAAAATTTCTTTAAAAAAGGGAAAAAAAGACAAAAATGGGGGGGAGGGGGTGTAAAAATTTCCCCAGGTTCCATTTGATGAGAAAGGGGGTCAGTTTAATGCTTTCTTTCGTATATCCACAAGAAAAAGCAATTTTCTGTGGAAGATAAAATGTGACCAACTGTTTTAGACCTTTACCTTTAGGGGGAGTCTCCCCCTTTCCCCCCATTTTCTTTTTTCATTTCTTGCTCTCTGTTTGTCTGTCTGTCACTCCAGTTTTTTTTTTTCGCTCTGTCCTGTCGTAGTTTTGTCTTTTTCTGTCTCATTTTTCTGTCTGTCTCTGTCCCCCTGTCTGTCTGGCTGGCTGGCCTTTTCCTCTCTGTCTGTCTGTTGTTGTCTCTCTCGCTCGATCTCTCTCTCTCTCTCTCCTTGTTCAATCTAAAAAAGCCTCTTTTTTAACTTTGTTTTTTAAACCCAACCCAACCAAACATACCATATCATCTATACCCTACCTTTCCTACCCTTCTCTTCTCTTCCCTACCCTACCCCCCCTCCCTAACCCTTCCTTTCCCTACCCTACCCCACCGTACCATACCCCCAAACCCTTTCCAAACCTCCCCTTTCCCAAAAACCCTACCTTACCCTATCATACCATACCCTACATACCATACCTACATCACCCTACCAAACCACGCAACCCTACCATACCATACCATACCATACCCTACCACAACCCTAAACCCCCTACCATACCCACCCTACCCTACCCTACCATACCAACCCACCATACCATACCCTATCATACCAACCATACCTACCCCATAACCCCAACCTCCCACAACATACCATAACCCTAACTAAAACCCTACAATACCCACCCTACCATTCCCTAACCATACCATACAAAACCATAAACCTTTCCATAAAATACCCTACCCAAACCCTACCAACCCTACCACACCCTCCCTACCATACCCAAACCCTACCCAAACCCAAACCCCACCATACCCAAACCCAACCAACCCCCCCCCTCCATACCAACCCTACCATACCCAACCCACCATACCCTACCCTACCCCAAACCCCAAAACCATAACCAAACCCTACCCCACCAAACCATACCATACCATACCATAAAACCCACCATACCAAACCCCACTACCCTACCCAAACCCTACATACCCTACCATACCCCACCCAAACCATACCAACCATACCCTACCATGCCCTGCCATAAAACCCCACCCAAACCATACATACCCTACCCAAAACCCTACCACCAACCCACCCACCATACCTACCCTACCCTACCCTACCAAACCCTACCATACCATCCAAACCCTACCCTACCTGCCCAAAACCCCACCATACCAACCATACCCTCCATACCATACTCTACCCTACCCTACCCACCATACCATACCCCACCATACCCTACCATACCCACCACACCATCCCTACCAAAACCCTTTTATACCCAACCATAAACCAAACCCTAACCCTCCATAAAAACCCACCAACCCACCATAGCCACCTACCCTACCATACCAAAAAAAAACCCTACCTTTCCCAACCCCCTACCTACCTACCATACCATACCCACCCACCCCACCATAAACCCCACCATACCCCCCCATAAACCCACCTTTCCATACCATACAAAACCATACCCACCATACATACCCACCATACCCTACCATACCAACCAAACCCTACCCTACCATGCCCTACCCCCAACCATACCATCCCTACCTACCATACTCTACCATACCCTACCCTAACCATACCATACCCTACCATACCCACCATACCCTACCAACCTTTCATCCCTCCATACCATACCAACCATACCTACCATACCATACCATACCCTACCCTAAACCCTACCATACCATACCCTACCAAAACCCTCCCTACCTACCCCACATCCCTACCTACCTACCCTACCATACCATACCCTACATACCCTTTTATACCCTAACAACCATACCCTACCATACCAAAGCCATACCAACCCTACCATACCATACCAACCAAAACCCAACCCTACCAACCATACATACCCTACCATACCCTACCATCCCACCATACCCCAAACCAAAACCCTCCCCAAACCCCACCATACCAAAAAAACCATACCCTTTCCAAAATCCTACCATACCATACCAAAAACCCATACCCTACCTAAACCCAAAACCCTTTAAAAATAAAAAAATAATACCCCAAAAACCAAATTATAAAACCTAAAAAATACCATAAACAAAACCCAACCATAACCATACCCAAACCCTACCTACCATACCACACCAAAACCATACCCTACCATACAACCCACCAACCCTACCTTCAACCCCTACCCCATACCTACCAACCAACCATACCTACAATACCCTACCTACCATACCCTACCATACCTAAAAACCCAAACCATACCATAAAACCCTCCCATTTCCATACCCAAACCCAACCCACCATACCTAATACCCTACCATACCCACCCTACCAACCAAACAAACCCCCCCATACCCTCCTACATACCATACCAACCCTACCTACCAACCTAACCATACCCTACCCCACCAACCATACCCACCATACCCCAAAACCAACCAACAAACCTTACCCTCCCCTAAATACCATACCCACCATACCCTACCCTACCAACCCAAAACCATTAACCCACCATACCTACCCAAACCCAACCATAACCCTAACCCCCCCACCATATAATACCCAACCCCACCCTACCAACCATACCCTACCATACCATACCAACCTACCCCTACAATACCAACCAAACCCTACCATACCCTAACCAAAACCCCACCCTACCATAAAACCAAAACCCAAAACATACCAACCAAACCCTACCCTACCATACCCCTACCATACCCTACCCTACCCCTCACCAAAACCATAACAACCATACCATACCCCTACCCTACCTACCATACCCCCCCTACCATACCATACCTACCAACCCTACCCCTACCATACCAAACCATACCTACATACCCCCACCAACCAACCAACCATACCCATACCATCCTACATACCTACCATACCCTACCAAACCAAACCCCCACCATACCTACCTACCCCACCAACCCCAACCAAAACCAATACCATACCCTCCATAAACATACCCCAACCTTTCCCCACCAACATACCTACCCTACCAAAACCCCACCCTACCCATACCATACCAACAAAAACCCTAACCCAAAATACCCTAAACCTACCCAAAACCATAAAAACCAAACCCTACCCTACCATACCATACCCTCCCTACCAAAAAACCCACAAAAGACCCTACATACCTAAACCCCTTTTAAACCCAATACCCCAACAAAAACCACCCTCCCCCACCAATAAACCCCCATACAACCCTACCCCCCCCTACCCTACCAACCATACCCCATTCCTACCAAACCAAACCAACCCTACCAACCTACCATACCATCCCCCCCCATACCCACCTACAAAACCCTACAACAAAAACCACCCTAACCCCCTACAAACCCCCCTACCATACCTACCTAAAACCACCCTACAAACCCTACCTCCCTACCATACCCCAAACCCCACCTACCTACCTACCTACCATACCCCCCCAACCTACCCTACCCTACCCTACCCACCAACCATACCCCAAAAAAATTTTTAAACCCTACCCCACCCTTTCCATAACCCCCCAAACCCAACCATACCCAAAACCCCCAAAACCCCCCCCTAAACCCCCCCCTACCATACCAAACCCTCCCCCCCCTACCCACCCTCCCCTTACCCTACCCCAAACCCAACCCCTCCCTACCCCCCAAACCCTACCATCCCCTTTCCAACCAAAACCCAAACCTACCCCCAAACCCTCCCCAAACCTTACCCTAACCAAACATCCCTACCCATAAACCTACCCTACCCTACCATACCCCAAAACCAAAATAATACCATAATACCCACCCAACCCCACCTCCCCTACCAACCCTACCTCCATCCCAAACCCTACCACCAACCCACCATACCCCCCCCCCTAACCTACCCTACCCCCACCTCCCCCCCCCTCCCAAACCCCATCCCCCAACCCATCCCCCCATACCAACCCATACCCCATCTACCATACCCCACCATCCAACCATACCAACCCCAAACCTACCCTCCCTACCTACCCTACCCCTACCATACCCAAAACCTACCCCTTCCCAAAACCCCACCCTACCAAATAAACCCCCCCCTACCCACCCTCCATAACCCCACATACCCCTTTCCTACCCTCATTACCATACATAAACCCCTACCTACCCTACCATACCTCCTACCCCTTTTAACCAACCCTACCCTACCTACCCCAAAATACCTACCAACCCAACCTACCATACCATAAAACCCCACCATGCCAAAACCCTACCTACCCTACCTACCATCCCCTACCATACCAAAACCCACCAAACCCTAAAAATACCCCCTAAAAAAAACCTACCCTACCATACCTACCCAAAAAACCCTACCCCACCATCCTACCCTACCAACCCACCATACCAAAACCTACCCTCCTCCTACCACCCAAACCCCACCCTACCCTCCCTGTTTTTTTTTTTTTCAGGTGTAACAAGGTTCTGGCTTCAGCGAGAAAATACGTAAATAATCGTTCAATGGTTGTAAATCCTTTTTCGCCTCTACAAAACTGATTGCAAACATTAGCGTTACTAAACTACAGGAAGAGGGGAGGGGGGAAAGGGGATGGTAGGGAATGGGGTGGATTAGGAGGCTTTAGAAAAAAAGTTATGAAAGTTTGTAAACGGGCCTACTTTTCGCAGATGGTTTTAGCTTGATGGTGCTTTCACAGAACAATTCTGGATTGTCTTATGAAACAAGACGATGAAGCCACGCAAGTTGTCCCCCGTGTATTCAACAGAAAGGTAACACGTAGAAAAACTGGTTCTAATGACTTTGACATTTTAGATACGTTCTATGAAAATGCCCCTAAAGTGGGGCAAATCGCCGTTACTTATTCCATCTGAAAATGATACTATCAATTATAATTCAATTATTTTACTCATGAACAGTAGTGTGTGTCTCATAATGTTGCTGTAAACCTTATTACAACTCTCGCAGACTGCACACTACATCCCAATACTCAAGCATTTTCCTTTCTGTCTGTCTCTGTTTCTGTCCTGTGTCTGTCTGTCTGTCTGTCTGTTGTCTGTCTGTCTCTCTCTCTCTCTCCCCTCTCTCTCTCTCTCTCTCTCACACACACCACACACACACACACACATACACAAAACCCCGCGCGCGCACGCACACACAACACACACACACCATTACATTTCCCCCTTCATTCTGACATGCATGCACAAGGTTAATCCTGGAGGCAAACAGCCACAGGCCTCCATGCAAAACACACACGCTTCTGGAAGAAGCTTGTCCCTTCCACTCCACTGATCACACAGAATTTTTTATATGAAATGTTCCACCTGGATTTTTCTGGTTTATAATTTCATGCATTTTTTTCTTCTTCCTCAAACGCGCAGGCCCAACTATGATTGTCATATGAGCGAAAACATTTTGCGCTGCCGTTAAGCTCCTGACAAGTCAGGCCCAGCACATCCGACTTCGGCGTGGAAGGTAATAATTGCTATATTTTAAAGTTTTTCCAGAAAAAAAGGGCATGAGAATGGACCAAGAAGGAAGAAAATAGACAAGAAGGAGGTGACAGGAAGAAAAAGGAAACGAGGAAGAAACAAACAGAGAGGGCTGGAAAATGGGGAATTCCCAGCACAGAATTTTCAAAAGGTGGGGAAGCTATTTATACCGACAGTCCCCCGCATCTCCACAGAGGATTTGGGGTTGTTAGTTTGTTTGTTTTGTTTAAGTCACAAAAAAAAGATTAAATACGGACCTGTTTTCTTGCTTGCTTGCTTCCTTGCTTGCTTGCTTGCTTGCTTGCTTGCTCGCTCGCTCGGACACACTTTCATCCGTTACTCATTTACGACTGGTGATAGCAGAGATATGGACACGAAAGGATAATTTTGTTTTGCATTTCAGAGTGTGAATGCATTGCTTCTTTTTTTTTCCTTACTTTTGTCCTATTTAAAAATTTAAAATATTTTTACAAAAAGGGAAGTTAAGGGCAATGATGTCAAATTTTCTTGTTGGGGGGGATGGTCCTTTGGTTTCAGTTACAAGTCCTTGTTCTTCTTCCCCTCTGCTTTTAAGCAGAATATGAAAGCAAAGATTGAATTACCTTGACAGATCTGATGATAGTTACAATGAATTGCATTACCTTGTTTTGTCCATTTTGTTGATTCGCCACGCAGCCTGATTAACACTTGTTTCTCTGGTTTATTATATCCTTTGTTTATTCTCTCTCTCTCTCTGTCTCTGATCTCTGTCTCTGTCTCTCTCTCCTCTCTCCTCTCTCCTCTCTCCTCCCCCCCCCCCCCCCCCCCCTCACTCCTTTCTTTCTGTCGTCTATCTGGCTGGCTGGCTGGCTCTGTCTGTCTCTTTCTGTCTCTGTCTCTCTCTATCTTTCTCTCTCTCTCTCTCTCTCCTCTCTCTCCTCTCTCTCTTCTCTCTCCTCTCTCTCTCCTCTCTCTCTCAGTCTGCTTGTTTATCTATCTGTCTGTCTCTGTCTTTATTTGTTTCTCTGTCTGTTTGTCTGTCTCTGTCTCTGTCTGACTCTGCCTGTCTGTCTGTCTGTCTGTCTCTCTCTCTCTCTCTCTCTCTCTCTCTCTCTCTTTCGCTCTCTCTCTCTCACACACACACACACACACACACACACACACACACACACACACACACACACACACACACACACACACACACACACACACCAGCAGCTACACCACTCAAGCGATTGACACTTTAGCCTGTGTTTTTTTGAGATCTCTCGTTTCCGGCTTAAGCTGGCAAATCAATTCATAAGCGGCAGTGACCGAAGAATTCTTTCTTCATCTGAAATCATCAGATAATGTCAGCGACAAGGCCGATCGGAGAGATAAAACAAGATACAACTAGCAAGAAAAGAACCAATCTAGAAGGCAATAATTAGAAGGAATCAGGGTAAGCAAGGTGGACTTCTTCACTGAATTGAGACTTCTCCCTTTAACTCCCCTGAGAAGTCCTTAACAAACCTCTCTGACATGTTCAGACAGTGTTTCTTGAGCAAATCAAATCAGAAGGACTTGTGATAAACAAGCTAAATTCTGGACATTATTTGTGTTCCTCAGCTAGAGCCCTGACTTTCAGCAATGGTGAGAGTTTTGTGTGTGTGGCCATTGTTGCCCGTCATTAAGGTAGCCACATTCCGTCTGAGGGGATGGTATCTGAACGTGACACCAAAGGTGTATGCGTTTCTTTTTATTTATTTATTGAAATGTTACCTGTTTCTCTACCTGACTGCAATGGCCCACTCTTTCAAAAGGAGGAGCTAGTGTTAACAGGACCTTGGTTTATAGTCTCATCTGGAGGTCTTTCGGGGCAGTGAAGTCAGTACTGTTGTGAAAACAGAAATTACCCTTAAACGCCGCCTCGGTGGGGCTCGAACCCAGGCCGCCAGGTCGTCAGCACAACGCTCTAACCACTAGACTATCCTCCTTCCTCCCTGACTTTGTTTGACTTTTCCCTGAACTCCCTGAGAAGTGATCGGCCCACGTGACTGAAACTTGCAGATAGCATTAACATTTTCCTCCTCACGTTGAACCTGGCAGAGTTCATCATTCTTCAGGTCACGGACTGCATGCTGGGTATGTTTATATCATCCATACCTCCAGCTGCAGCCTGTCTATTCCTTTTCAAAGGGTGAAAGGTTTTTTTTTAATGTAGCATGTCGGATACTGTGGGTGTGTTAACTCACTGAGATCTTAGGGGTTGGTCTCATCTAAGAAAAATTTGGAAAGTGAAATCTTAAGAAGTATTTCTTAAAACAGTTAAGAAATATTTAACCCCATGGGAAGAAAATTCCCCTTGAAAATGTTGTAAAGTGTTGCATTGAAAAGGACTTTCAGTCAAGGCAGATTTCTCTGTGTGACATTTGAGCTTTTTTCTGAGAGAGAATGTGTCAACAAGAGCAGAACTATTCATTTTACATGTTCCTGTCCTACAGATGTTTCTTTGATTATGTTGTTGTTTTCCCTGCAGAATGTTGCCACTGTCTTCGCTCTTGTTGCAACTGGCTCTTTTACTTGCACTAAAATATATGTTGCACACGGGACTTTGATTCATCATCTCACCTCAAAAGTATACCGCCCAGACCACCACTCAGAACCTAGCGGATGAGGGGAAGTTCGGATTCAAACAGGGAATCGAACCCGTGACTTCTCACTTTTCAGACGTGTGTGTCACCTCATTACCACCGATCCATCACACTGAAAAACCAGCAGACTTGACTCTGATCCCTCAGGGTAAAAGGTAAAAGGTAAAGGAGTCCCATAACCTATAAGGTCGTAGGGGAGCGAGGCGTCAGAGACCTCACTTCTCTAGGGCCAGCGTATTGAGGGCGGCGCCCATCTCCTCTCCCTCGCTGCTTTACCTTCCCTGATCCTAAAGAGGGCAGGTACCCATTTACAGCTGGGTGAACTGAGGAAACTGTACTGAAGCCAAGGCGCGCAAACGGTCACCCATCCAACTGGTAACCACGCTCGACGCTGCTTAACTTGGCTGGGGGAAAGCGAGTGCTCCGACCACTGAGCTATCCCTCAGACTATTATCAAAACACGGACCTGTGTCTCTAACCACTCAGCTATTCCACCTTTTACCCCTTCTCTCCCAACCATCCAGTTTTTTTGACTGAAGATGCGTAGTTGACTTTTGGGGGGCAGTGTTTACCGGTCAAGCTGACCATGGCAGAGTCTATCATTCTTCAGGTCACGGACTGCATGCTGGGTATGTTTGTTAGAAATCTTCCAACAGTATGGAGCATGCTTTTAGAATCCAATCCCAAAAGGAAGAAAAAGAGGTACAACAAACAGAATGGAAAACATACCTGATGTAAAAATCGAGAAGCAAAACTTAATCAGAGAACGGAATAACATAAATAAGGCTGTACATACAAGCTGCCTGGCCTAGTTCAGAGTATGAAGGAAAGCTGATGTCGATGGGGTTTTTTATGTCCTCTAAGGTGTTTATCTGGATCAGAAACAAACGAGGTCAATACTGGAAACTGCACCCGTGCCATCTCAAAGCTCCTTACTTAGGTGTCTGTGTGAAGTGTAAACAAGTGGACTGAGCTTTGTGCTAAGACCTGGTGGGTCTTTTTTCAGCTTCTAACTAGTTTCTTGTTTTTAAGTGAAGAATACGTAGATATATAGAGTACGACAATGGTGGTAAATCCTCTCTGGGCTCTGAGAATTTTTTGGACAAAGGTGAATGTTGCTAAGGTATAGGAACATTTATTTATTTATTTATTTATTCTTTTATATCGAAGATAATGGAATAAGCACTTATGTGCTTTTTTACATCCAGTTCCCCTGTGTATGCGGTTTTGTAAATTTTGTCATCCGTTCCCACCGGCACACAATAGCCTACTCTTACGAAAAGCGAAACAGGATTTAACGTGTGGGCAAGATGTTCTGCGTGCGTTCGCACACGGGGCCTCGGTTTTTAGTCTCATCCGAAGGACTTTGGGGGAGAGTGGAGTCTGCACTGATGTTAACTCCAGGGGAAAATATCCCCTTGAACGGGAATGGAACCCGGGTCGTCAGATTGCGAGCGCAATGTTCTAACCACTAGGTTATCCCGACATTGACAGAGGGAGTGGTAGGCAATGGGGTGGATCAGGGGACGTAAGGTAAAGGTGACTTCCAAAACTGGCCTATCCTTCAGAGATGGTTTTAGTTTGATGATACTATTATCGACAATTTCTGGATTGTGTCTTATGAAACAAGGTGAAAGGGCTACGTGAGTCATTTTCAGTTTTTCCAATAGAAATTTTAAAAAAAACTTGCATAAAAATCGATGCTAGTGACTTTGACGCTTTAAATTAGTTATATGGAAATGCAAAAAAGGTGAATTAACATGAATTTTTCCCACATACAAATGACAGTGTCATTTTCAGTGTTGATATGATGAACAAAGTAGTAGTACTTCTAGCTACAACTTATTATATTTTGATGTTTTGCTGTAGGCTGAATGCATCGCTAGCAATCTCTCTCTCTCTCTCTCTCTCTCTCTCTCTCTCTCTCTCTCTCTCTCTCTCTCTCTCTCTCTCTCTGTGCAAATCCTAACTCAGGGCAAGGGTCGGGAGATAAAAAGTATGTCGATACTATATGTAACCCATGGAAATAAAGATTATCAATCAATCAATCAACCAATCTCTGTCTGTCTGTTTCTGTTTGTCTGTCTCTGGCTCTCTCTCTCTCTCTCTCTCTCTCTCTCTCTCTCTCTCTCTCTCCTCTCTCTCTCTCTCTCCTCTCTCTCTCTTCATTTGTTTCCCATTATTTGCTTAGTTTGGTGTCGTTTGTATTGAATTGATTAATCTGGGCAATTTATGTCAAACTGAGCTTAGTTTGATTCGTTTTGTTTGGGCCGGTTTGGTTTCGTTTGGCTTGGGTTTGGTGTGTAGATATCTGTCTTTCTTTCTTTGATTTGGTTGGTTTGGGTTAGGTTTGGTTGCGTTGTGTTGTGTTGAGTTGAGATAGGTTGGGTAGAGTTGACGTTGGCTGGGTTGGTTTTTATCTCACTTTAATAACTGATGTTAAGGCCTGACTCTTCTTAAGACCCCACGTCATATCACTTAGCTAATCAGGCATTTTCAAATCTGAGAGTGCTGGCAAAGCACTTCAACGGTAGAATAACTATCCTCTTTCAGCTCTCGTGAACACTAAGCCTAGCTTCTTAATAAAAAAATAAGTAAAAGAACTTGGGATAAAAGGAGACTAGCGACAGGCAAGAGGGGAAGTAAGGTAAGGGAGGTTTCAGAGCAGAAAAACTGGAAAAAGTTTTGAAAATGGCCTACTTCTCTGAGATGGTTTTAGCTTCATGATGCCATCGTTGAAAAAATCCTGGGTCGTTTATTACACACAAAAATGACGATAAAACTGTGTGAGTTATTTTCAGCTCAGCCATTAGAAAGGAAACTACATAGAAAATTCGATTCGAGGGATTTTGACATTTACGTAAGTTTTGTTTAAAAAATTTCTTTAAAAAAGGAAAAGAAGTAACAAAGATAGGTGGGAGGGAGTGTAAACTTCCAGCGAGTGTTCCATTTGATGAGAAGGGTGTCATGTTCAATGCTTTCTTACGTATATCCACAGAGTAACAGCAATTTTCTGTGGAAGATAAAAATCGTGACGCAACATGTTCTAGACCTGTTACCTTTAGGGCAGTCTCCCCTTTCCACCATTATCTTTTGCATTTCTCTGTCTCTCTGTGTCTGTCTGTCTGTCACTCTCAGTTTGCCTATTTCGCTCTGTCTCTGTCTGTAGTTCTGTCTTTCTCTGTCTCATTTTCTGTCTGTCTCTGTCCCTCTGTCTGTCTGGCTGGCTGGCCTTTTCTCTCTCTGTCTGTCTGTGTGTCTGTCTCTCTCGCTCGATCTCTCTCTCTCTCTCTCCTTTGTTCAATCTAAAATAGCCTACTTTTCTAACTTTGTTTTAAACCATACCATACCATAACATACCATATCATACTATACCCTACCTTTCCCTACCCTTCTCTTCTCTTCCCTACCCTACCCCCGCCTACCCTACCCTTCCTTTCCCTACCCTACCCTACCGTACCATACCCAACCTTACCAAACCCTACCTTGCCAAACCATACCTTACCATATCATACCATACCATACTATACCATATCCTACATTACACCATACCAAACCACGCATACCCTACCATACCATACCATACCATACCCTACCACACCATACCCCACCTACCATACCCTAAACCCTACCCTACCATACCATACCATACCCTACCATACCATACCCTATCATACCATACCATACCATACCCTACCATACCCTAACCATACCCTACCATACCATACCATACCCTAACATACCCTACAATACCCTACCATAACCATACCCTAACCATACCATACAAAACCATACCTTACCATAACCATACCCTACCATACCATACCATACCCTACCACACCCTACCCTACCATACCCTACCATACCCTACCATACCCTACCATACCATACCAACCATACCCTACCATACCATACCATACCCTACCATACCATACCTACCATACCCTACCCTACCATACCTACCATACCATACACCAACCATACCCTACCAAACCATACCATACCATACCATACCCTACCATAACCATACCCTACAATACCCTACCATACCATACTATACCCTACCATACCCTACCATACCATACCAACCATAACCCTACCATGCCATGCCATAACCCTACCCTACCATACCATACCCTACCATACCATACTCTACCATACCCTACCCTACCATACCATACCCTACCATACCCTACCAAACCCTACCATACCATACCAACCATACCCTACCATGCCATACCCTACCATACCATACCATACCCTACCATACCATACTCTACATACCCTAACCATACCATACATACCCTTACCATACCCTACCATACCTACCACACCATACCCTACCAAACTCTTTCATACCCTAACCATACCATACCAACCATACCTACCATAAAATACCCTACCATACCCCTTACCATAGCCTACCCTACCCTACCATACCATAAAAACCATACCTTACAACCTCTACCATACATCAACCATACCATACCATACCCTACCCTACCTACCATATACCCTACCATACCCTACCATACCCTACCTTACCATACCATACCATACCATACCCTACCATACTATACCCTACCATACCCTACCATACCATACCAACCATACCCTACCATGCCATACCCTACCATACCATACCATACCCTACCATACCATACTCTACCATACCCTACCCTAACCATACCATACCCTACCATACCCTACCATACCCTACCATACTCTTTCATACCCTACCATACCATACCAACCATACCTACCATACCATACCATACCATACCCTACCATACCATACCATACCCTACCATACCATACCCTACCATACCACACCATACCATACCATACCCTACCATACCATACCATACCCTAGCATACCCTTCTATACCATAACAACCATACCCTACCATACCATGCCATACCATACCCTACCATACCATACCAAACCATACCCTACCATACCCTACCCTACCAGACCATAACATACCCTACAATTACCCTTACCTACCATACCATACCATACCCTACCATAACCTACCACCATACCCTACCATACCATACCCTACCATACCATTACCCTACCATACCCTACCATACCATACCACACAATACCATAACATACCATACCATACCCTACAATACCTTTAATTACCTACTTCTACCATACCTATCATAACCCTAACCATACCATACCAACCATCCTACATACCCTACCATACCTTACTACCATACTCCATACCATACCATACCCTTACCTACCAATACCATACCATAACCTACATACCATACCAACCATACCCTACAACCATACCATAACCATAACATACTCTACATACCTACCCTACCATACCATACCATACCATACCATAACATACAACCATACCCTACCATACCATACCCTACCATACATACCATGACATACCTACAATACTACTCATACTACCTATACCTACCATACCCACCATGACCATACACTTACCTCCTACCAATACCCATACCATTACTACTTACCCTCCACTACCTAATATACCCTACATTACCATACCAATACCATACCTACCATACCATACAACCATACCTTACCATCCCCTACCATACCCTTACCTACAATCCCATCACCTATCATACCATACCCTACCCTACCATACAACACCACAAACCCTACCATACCATAAACCTAAACCTACCATACATACATACCTTTCCCAAACCCTACCATACCCAAACCCAACCTACCTATCGTCCTACCATACACCTACCCTAACCTACCACTCATCCCTACCACATACCATACTCACAACCATTCCTTACCATCCAACCCTACTCTACATACCCACATACCAGACCATAACCCATACCACACCGTACCCTACCCACCCTACCCTACCATACATACCATCCTATACCCTACCCTACCCTACCATACCAACCCTACCCACCCACCCTTCACATACCCTCACTACCCTACCATACCCTGCATTACCATCCATACCCTACCGTACCACCATACCAACCTCCATACCTACCCTACCCTACCAACGATACCCTCCATAAACCCTACACCTAATCTACCTACCATACCCTCACTCGCCATCCTACCCTCACTCAATACCCAAGCCCTCACCACTCCACCCATCCCCCCACTATCAACCCTGTAACCTCACGCTACCATACCCTTTCACATACCTCCAACCACTACCAACCATACCTACTCCTCCATACACCATCCCCACCCATACAATACCATACCCTAATCCCCTACCTCCTCCATCCACTACCCTAACCTACCCAAAATCCTACCATACGCCATTCACCCAGTCATCCACTACCCTACCAAACTATACCAACCATACCATACCATACCCTACTCTACCCTACTACTACCACTATACCCTACTCTACCATACCCTACCAACCATCCATTACCCATTCTACCTACCCTACCAACCCTACCATACCATCCATACCATACCCAAACCATACCATACCATACCCCCACCCTCCCCTCCATAACCAACTACCCTAAAACCCATAATAACCATACCTACCATAACCTATACCATACCATACCATACCATACCACTATACTCTACCTAACCGTACCATACAATACTAACCTATCTACTAATACCCTAACTCACCCAACCCTACCATATACCTCCTACCCTACTTATCTACGCCTAACCCACTACATAACCACTACCATACCTACCCTACCTTAATAACCATCCTACTACCATGACCCACCCTTATATCCATACACCATACCCTACCCTACCTTCTCTACTCACATACCCTACCATACCTTATCTAATACCCATCATACCCTACCATACCATACCCTACCCTACCATACCATACCATAACCTGCATACCCTCACCCTACCCTACCATACCTAAACCCTACCACTACCATACCCTGCCATACCATAACCCTAATCCATACCCTACCATACCATAACCTACCAACCATACCCTAACCATACCAACCCACCCTCACTACCCTACCATACCCTACCATACCTACCCTACCACTACTCAAACATCATACCCTGAACCAACCATCCATACCATACATACCTACCACATACCCTTACCAACTCTACCTCATACTCTAACCCTACCTACCATACCCTACCATACCCATACCAATACCCTACTCCTATCATACCCTACATACCATACCCTTACCATACCATACCAATACAATACCCTAATACCACTACCAAACATACCATACCATACCAACCATACCATACCCTAACCATACCCATACCATACCATAATCCTAACCCTACCATACCATACCCTACCCTAACCCTACCCTACATACCTAACCAACCATACCATACCATACCCTACCTACCTACACTACCATACTATACCCTACTCTACCATAAACCCTACCAACCATACCATACCCTATCTACCATACCCATACCATACCATACCATACCTATACCATACCATACCATACCATACCATACCATACCCTACCATACCTACCAATACCCTACCATAACCATACCCTACCATACCTACCCTACCTACCATACCCTACCCTACCTACCATTACTCACCATACTACCATACAATACTAATACCATACTAACCATACTCATACCATACCCTACCATACCCTACCCTACCCTTCTCTAGCCTACCCTACAACCCTACCCTACCATACAACACCCTACCCTACTATACCCTCCTACCATACCCCAAACCCCACCATAAACCATACCCTACCGTACTCTATCTTCCATACCCTACCATACCCTACCATTCCATACCATACCCTACATACCATACCTACCATACCATACCCATACCATACCCTCATACCCTACCCACCCTACCATACCAAATACCACACATACCCTACCAAAACATAACCATACCATACCCTACCATAACCATACCATACCATACCATACCCTACCATACATACCCTAACCCTACTCTACCCTACCATACCCTACCCTAACCTACCCTAACCCTACCAACCATCCATAACCCTGCCAACCAGAACTGCCAAAACCATACTATATCAACCAAAAACCGAGCCTAATAACCCTACTCTACCATACCCTACCCACATACCCTACCATACCTTAACATACCATACATCTATCTACCCTACCATACCATACCTACAATACCATACCATAACCATTCCTACCATAACCCCAAATCTACCATACAATACCATACCATACCATTCCTACCCTACCATACCCTACCCTACCTAACCCTACCATTCCCATACCATACCCTACCATACCCTACCCTACATACCATACCCTACCATACCATACCATACCATACCTAACCATATCCTACCTACTCTACCATACCATACCTACAATACCATACCTACCCTACCCTACCATATCCTACCATACCATACCACACCATACCATAAACATACCCTACCCTACCCTACCTACCATACCCTACCAACCATATCCTACCATACCCTACTCTACCATACCTACCATACCATACCCTACTCTACCATAACCCTTCCATACCATACCCTACTCTACCATACCCTACCATATTATACCTACCATACCATAACCATACCCTACCATACCATACCATACCCTACCATAACACCCTACCCTACCCTACCATACCATACCCTACAATACCATACCATACCCTCAATACATCAACCATACCATACCATACCATACCAAAACCATATACCAACCGTACCCTACCCTACTCTACTCACTCTACTCTAACCCTAACCCTACCCTACCCTACCCTACCATAACCTTACCATACCATAACCATACCATACCAAACCATACCATACCACACCACTACTCTACCCTGCCCTACCACATCCTACCATACCATACCATACTATACCATTTCATACCATACCAAAACATACCATACCAAACCATTCTATGCCATGCTATAACGTACCATACCATAATATACCGTACCATACCCTGCCCAACGCTACGCTACCCTACTATACCCTACCCTACGCTACCCTGCCATACCCTTCCCTACCCTACCCTAAAAATGGCGAAGTGGGGACCAAAACGAAACTGTCTCGACATCAGACAGAACAGAAATCAAATCACTAAGAACGAAGTTCTGGGGGATGGGATAACCTAAGGATTAGAACATTGCGCTCGCAATCTTACGAACCGGGTTCGATTCCTGTTCAAGGGGATATTTTCCACCGGAGTTAACATCAGTGCAGACTCCACTCTCCCAAAAAGTCCTTCGGATGAGACTAATAAACCGAGGCCCCGTGTGCGAACGCACGCAGAACATCTTGCGCACACGTTAAATCCTGTTCCGCTTTTCGTAAGAGTAGGCTATAGCGTGCTGATGGGAACAGATGACAGAATTTACAAAACCGCATACACACGGGTATTGAATGTGTAAAAAAAAATTGTAAAAAGCACGTAAGTGCTTAATCCATTATCCTCGGTATAAATGAATAAAATAAAATAAAATTGAAAAAATAAATAACAAGGCAGTTGTTGAAACAAGAGACAAGAGTACACGCCTTTCGGGGATACGCTTGTAGACACGACACAGCGAGAACCAGGGCACTAGACTAAGGCAAAAATAACTGTACGACAACGAGATGGTCTAGACAGAAGACAGAACACATTCAGTTTCCATAACATAACCTAGTTTTCTTAAAGTACCGTTGGTCAATGAATGGTTCACATACGATACACCACAGATGTTAAGTCATATACAAGAGTTTAAAAAAATATGTAAAGTTGAAATAAATGTTTTTTAAAGGTTTTTTTGTAGTAAAAAAAATGTTAAAGACCGTTTTAAAAGTTGAAAAAGTCAGACAAAAGTAGCTGAAAAGAAAAAAGGAAAGTCCAATAAGAGAACAAAAATAAGCTATGTAGGTACACTGCATATACAGCTGTAAACAAGCGACAATAAAGAAGGGGTTAGAATAAAATATTTTACTTTATAGTTATAGAAACAAGTGATGACCATGTAGTGGCTTGAAAAGAAGAGAGAGAGAAAGAGAAAGAGTGTGTGTGAGACAGACAAACAGACAGACAGAGAGGGACAGACAAAGAGGAACAGACAGACAGAAAATGATTATGGATCGTTTTGAAAGACGCTACAAACGATGATACAGTTAGAAAAACCAAAGGGGCATAATAGATTAGAATACAAATATACAACTAAATAATCAGCCAGCCATAGAGCAACGCCCCCTATCAAGCAACCAACTGAGAAAGCAACAAACCAATTGACCATGCAACACACCAACCAACAGGCTAGCTAAACAACTAATTAAGACCAATGCAGACCCCAAAAACGAAGACAAAAGGGGTGGCGCTGCTCTTGTGTCGACGTGTTCTCCCCGGGGAGAGCAGCCCAAATTTCACGCAGAGAAATCTCGTGACTTAAAGTGGTATCAATGAATAAATAAATAAATAAATAAATGAAGCATGCAAGAAACTAACTAACCAGAAAACCTGATCTCAGTATTTCAAATTATATATATATATATAACTATGATGGGTATTTAAGAACTTTTATATGTTTATTTTTTCATTTGTCGCATGGACAGCTCAGTCTATGATTATGGCAAAGGCTGCTTTATGCTGCAGGTCCTCCAAGTCACCATTGATCCAGATTGGCCAGATCCTCTTTCGGAGTGCCTGCCTCATGTAGTCTGCAGGACTGCAGCACTTGTTCTGTTGTCTGGCTGGCTGTCTTGCAAAGACACTGCTCTGTGGAGCGTATGTGAAGTTTCATGTAATATGGTACTTTAGCAGGTTATGAGCTTTCCTGAGTCTGAATAATCAGACCTGCTCCCGTCGTGTCAGGAAAATCTTGAATAATTATGCGAAAAACTCGTTATACCCGTAAACACACCTTACACACAGACTCACACAAACAAACAAACAAGTATAAATACCTGCACCACGGTGAGCAGAGAAATGAAGAGCAAGGAATCCCGAATCACCAGATACACCCGACACAGCACTGAGGGCGGGGCCCAGGTGGTCAGCAGCTCATCGGCCAGACCCAGGGGCATGCACAGGCCCACCCCCAGGTCCGCCAAGCTCAGGCCCACCAGGTACACGTTCTTACACCGCCTCAAGCGCCGATGCCTGAAGAAGATGATGATGACCAGCAGGTTGGCGATGATGGCCGTGAGCGTGAGGGTCAGCATGCCCAGCGCAGCCAGAAAGAGAGAGCCGTAGGTCCTTACGTAGGCCACGGTGAACCAAGGAGGTTCCAGCGCAGAATCCAGGTCAGGGTGACCTCTGGTG
>CM054149.1:23617314-23622314 GCA_028751875.1 Rapana venosa
AAGAAAGTCAGGCAGACAGACAAACAGAAATAAGGAAGAAAGAAAGAAAGAAAGAAAGAAAGAAAGAAAAAACGAAAGAAACAAAGGCAGACAAACAAACTGACAGGCAGACAGACAGAAAGACAGTCAGAAAGAAAGAAGGAAAGACAGACAGACAGACAGACAGAAAAGGAACAAAATAAAAAACCGAAAGAGACAAAGTCAGACAAACAGACAGACAGACATATAGAGACAAGAAAGAGAGAAAGAAAGAAAGACAGACAGACAGACAAAAAGGAATGGACGAAACAACGAAAGAATGAAAGAAAAGCAGACAGGCATACAGAAAGAAGAAAGAAAGAAAGAAAGAAAGAAAGAAAGAAAGAAAGAAAGAAAGAAAGATAAGAAAGAAAGAAAAGAAAGAAGAAGAAGAGACGAACAAACGAACGAAAGAAAGAAAGAAAGAAAGAAAGGAAGGAAGACAAGCAAATAGACAGACAAACATACAGACAGACATGCAGGCAGAAAGAAAGAAAGACAAACAGACAGAAAAAAGAAAGAAAGAAAGTAAAAGAAAGAAAACATAAGAATGACAGGACTAAACAGAACGAAAGAAAACAAAAGAAAGACCACCACAAAACAAAAAAAAGACATAACAGAACGCAACCTAACCCGCGGGAAACAACAAAAGACAGACAGCAGCGCTGTACCCATTGCATCACCTGACAGCATCCTTAACTCTCAGCTGGAACCGCTCCGCATACAAACCCCATTATCCTACAGAAATGATGCACACACACACACACACACACACACACACACACATACACACACACACACACACACACACACACACACCACGCACGCACGCACGCACGCACGCACGCACGCACACGCACACGCACACGCATACTCACACACACATACTATTTTTCATCGATCGATTCAAACTGATTTATTCCTGCAGAATGCAAAGCAGTGGCCACTTAATCTCATTGGCTTCATCTTCATTGTTTCACATCGTGTCCTCTAAATGCTGAATGGATGCTGTTTGGTTCTTATGATGTTAGAATAAAGACACATCTCCTTTTCTGCATGCAGGCTGCCAGAAAGCGTTTACACAGATTATGGCAATTATTGAAAGGCTATAATAAAATGCAAAGAACTTGAATTTGTTGTGATATTACGAATGAAAGTCACAGTTCTCTCTCTCTCTCTCTCTCTCTCTCTCTCTCTCTTCTCTCTCTCCTCTCTCTCTTTTCTCTCTCTCTCTCTCGCCACCCTCCCCCCCCCCACACACACACACACGCGCGTACGCGAATGTGTGTGTGTGTGTGTGTTGTGTGTTGTGTGTGTTGTGTGTGTGTGTGTGTGTTGATGGGATGGGTTACAGGTGTGTTACGATATGGTGTGCGTGTGTGGAGGGGGGGGTGGAGGGGTTGTATGGGTGTATAGTCTCACATTCGTGATGAAACACCAGAAAAAGAGAGACAGACAGAGAGCTCGAGAGAAATATAGACAGAAAGACACACATACAGACAGACAGATAGAAAGACAGACAGACAGATAGACAGTCAGAGAAAGAAAGAGAGAGAGAGAGACAGAGAGGCACAGAACAAGAGAAAGAAGAATCAGAAAGAGAAGGGAGAGAAAGACTGGTACATACTTGAAGAGAAAGAAAACGACAGTCAAACGGACAGATAGACTGGGAGGCAGGCAAAGAGACAGGCAAAGAGACAGGCAAAGAGACAGGCAAAGAGACAGGCAAACAAACACACCGACAGACAGACAGACACACCGACAGACAGACAGACAAACAGACAGAAATAGTTTCATCAACCGAACCAACTAATGTCAACCTTGATTATGTTCCACAACTCTGCCTAGAAAACACATCACACACAGATCTGATGACAAATTAGTCAGAACACCGATGTTCCCTGTATTGATGGACACGTTTGTGTGCGTGAGTGTGTGTGTGTGTGTGTGTGTGTGTGTGTGTGTGTGTGTGTGTGTGTGTGTGTGTGTTGTGTGTGTGTGTGTGTGTGTGTGTGTGTGTGTGTGTGTGTGTGTGTGTGTGTGTGTGTGTGTGTGTGTGTGTGTGTGTGTGTGTGTGTGTGTGTGTGTGTGTGTGAGCTGGCAGGCCTCACGTTTCATGGCTTGCTTTGCTCTGTGGAAGCGTTCTCAATTTATTCTGATGCGTGCTGCGATCAGCTCTTGCCAAATCCAATCATCTCCTTTATGACAACGTTGGACATTAGCACCATCCTCTGTTATGCTGCGTTTAGCACGTTGATTGCTCAATTGGAAGGTCGTGGGTTTGAATCCTCCTGTAAGAGGCACACTGAAGGGGTACGGGCACGTCACACGATCATCTGGAGGACTGGCCAAGACTGTCCTACAGGGAACAGTACAAGGAGGGAGACGAAGAGGCAGACATAGAAAACGATGGGAAGACAACATCAAAGAGTGGACTGGCCTGGAGTGGAACGATTTGCTACAGAAAGATAAGAACCGCGATGAGTGGCAGAAGCTGGTTGCAAAATCTTCAGTGGTGCCCCCACGGTCCACGGGACCTCAGGGTAGGTGGAGGTGAAAGGGGGAAGGATAAGAGGCTGTTTTTGTTTAGTTTGTAAGGGTGATTTTTGTTTTGTTTTTGACGCGAGCCACCTCCTACCGAGGATGAGTTTGCTGTAGGCTCATTCAGAAAATTTCAGACTTAAAACAGTCGTGCCACATCCAGATATGTAATGTTGAAAGTGCTGTTCAAAGCTCTTCATCAGCACTACAGGTGTCTGTATCTGAAAAAGTCTGAATGGCGCTGGGGCATAGTAAGATGGGAAGCGTAAAGTACAGCCCTGTGTAGTAGTGGTCTCAAAGTTGGAGCACCTTAACAGCATCACCGTGGTGTTATCTTGTATCATGTCCACCCCCCTCCCTGTCTCATGGTCTAATATCACTCTGTGTGAACTAACGTAAAATCGGAACAACAACAACAACAACTGTTGTATCATGCATCCTCATCGCCATTGACCATTGGGCATTACAATGAAATTGTCTATGATATGGCTCTTTCTGTTGCTTGAATCTCATGGTGATCTCCAGCTGTCTCACTCCTCTGACCCAAGTGTTGACTTCAAGTTCAAGTCTTCTGGGTCTGGACATTCGAGGAAGACCGGCATTGAAAAGACAGTGTGATGGTTGCTACTGCACGCAGGCGTCTGGGCCTAGCCTGTCTGGCTCCGCGACTTTGCAAATGTCATCAGTATAGGGCTTGTATAGGGTAGTGTGTATTTGGATCAGAACATGTCCCATGAACACCACTGAATATTGCTAGCTCTTATAAAATCATACCGTCTTTTTAATGACACATGATTACGCTAAAATGAGTTAATGACAGTTACATAGGTCGAAACAAAGAAGTAAATCAATATCTTAAGCTTTCCAATCACGAGAAAGAGAGAAAAAGGAGAGAGAGAGAGAGAGCCTGCGTGTGTGTGTGCGCGCGTGCGCGCACGCGCATGCACGCGCAATTGAAACTGGTAGGTATAACAACACCCCAAGAGATTTCCGCCTTTGCCGCGATTATGTCGTGGGTGTAGTTGGTGAGGCATTTTCATTCCCTTATGGACTGTCCCAAATGGCAACATTTTTTAATTCGATTTGTTCCCACACACACAAAATGTGAGACCTACATCAGTTTCTTTTTTTTAAATGAGGGGGGAGTGGGGGAGGCGTATTTCTAGGTTCGGAAATATCTTAGTTTAATTTGAAAGGTTACAAACTAGTGTGTTGTCTAATTTGTTTATCGCCAAGTTTGAATTTGTCAAAAAATAACAATTACAATTCTTCGCAGTTCTTCTTTTGGCAATTCTTCTTCTTAGCTCTGCCTTTCCCTGTCTCCCTGTCTGTCTCTGTTGTCTGTTTGGTTTTTGTCTCTGTCTCTGTCTGTCTCTGTCTGTCTGTCTGTCCGTCTGTCTGTTTGCTTGTCTGCTGTCTGTCTGTCTCTGTCTGTCTGTCTGTTTCCGTCTGTCTCTGCTGTCTCTCTCTCTCTCGCTCGTCCCCTTCTTCCTCTCCCCCTCTCTCTCTCCTCTTCTCTCTCTCTCTCTCTCTCTCTCTCCTCTCTCTCTCTCTCTCTCGCTCTCTCGTCTCTATCTCTAAGAGCTGATGTTTTATATTGAAGGATTCCAGTGAGATATATTGATAAAAATATCACTGTGTCACGTCTTCTTCAGAGGCTCCAAAAGCTTTCACTCTTCAGATCTAAAGGTTACAGGTTTGTGGAGAAGGAACAGGTTCCTTTTCTTTGATCGGCACGCACAGCATAGACGGACAGACAGATAGACAGGCTGAAGTAAATGTTTATCTTCTTGTCAAGTCAAAGTCAAGTCAAAAACACTTTAAGCATCCCATGAAGGGCAATTACATGTGCATACGAAGGGTTGCATGTTTATGTGTACGTGTGTGTGTATGTGTGTGTGTGTGTCTATCTGTCTGTCTGTATATCTGTCTGGCGTGTGTGCGTGCGTGCGTAAAGGTACATGTGTGTGTGTGTGTGTTTTCTGTAAAGGCTTTCTTTTCAAGTATCATTTGCCATTAGCTTAGGACTAGCCTACTTGCAATATTTTTGCATCATTCTCCGGCCTTTCTTGCGTGTGTGTTGGGTGTTATTTTGTGTGTGTGTGTGTGCGTTGCGTGCTGCGTTTATGCATGGGTGCGCAGTGCGCGCGCGCGGATCGTGTGTGTATGTTGAGTGTGGAAATATTATGCTTCTCTATGACTTTTTGCTGTGGTGTTTCTTTTTATGTTTCAATGTTATTGTTTGTGTTGGTGTGTGGTTGTTTTGTGTTGTGTGCGTGTTGTATGTGTGTTGTGGTGTGTGTGTATTTGTATTGTTGTTGTGTTGCTTGTCCGTGCACATTTGCAAAGACAACAAGAAAATGTATCTCTATAGGCTTTGGCAGATTTTGTCCACCAAGATAAAAGACGAAACGGAATCTGATTCTTGAAGCAATATCGAT
>CM054149.1:23632314-23634814 GCA_028751875.1 Rapana venosa
ACTTTTAAGTCCTGCGCACAAAATGGGCAGCTTTTAGGCTGTGTGGTGGTTGGGAAAGGGTGTACGGGGGAGAGAGAGAGAGAGAGAGAGAGAGGGAGAGAGAGAGGAGAGAGAGAGAGAATGTGTGGGGGGTGGGGTGGGGGTAGATAGAGAGATAGTGAGATAGTGAGAGAGAATATATATAGAGTAGATAGGTAGGTAGATAGATAGATTTAGATAGATAGATAGATAGATAGATAGATAGATAGATAGTAGATAGATAGATAGATAGATAGATAGATAGATAGATAGATAGATAGATAGATATAGATAGATAGATAGATAGATAGATAGATAGATAGATAGATAGGATAGATAGAGATAGAAGATGTGTGGGTTTTTGTGTGTGCATTGATCAATATGACAGCACACATAAAACATAATTTAACAAACAGGAAAAACAATCAGTAATGAAAGAAGATGATGAGCGAAGATAATAAAGAAAGACTCAGAAATAAATAGTAAAGACAAAAGAAAAAAGAAGATAGAAGACAGACAGAAATGACATAGAACATAATAGCTTATATCATAGGTATTCAGCCTCCCCCCTCCCTCAGCCTTACCCCCCCATCTCTCGCATCCCCTCCATGACAGTCCCTTACACTCAATTCCTCACCACCCCCACCCCCCCCCCGACACCACACACCCATACATGTAAGGTACATACACTGAAAGAAAAAAAAAAATCCAGGTAAATATCTCTCTAAAGGTAAAGCCAAAAGACTATCTGCATTTTTACTCTACGTTTTCAAGCGATCACCCATCTCCCATGAAACGTTCTATAAGTAAAAGGCTCGCCATTCCCCCTACTACCATCATGCACACTGCCTGCTGTTATACACACAAGAAGGTAATTTAATGGAAAAGAGAACAGTGATGGCAGTCTCCTAATAGGTCTTAGTACAAATACTACTCCTTCAAAGACACTCTGTCCCTATGGTATGCACTCGCAAAATGGGCATCTTTGAAAGACATGTGCCCGAGGTGTATTGTGGGGAGGGTGAGGGGGTAGACATCAGTTAAGTGCTGTGCTTGTGCCTGGGCACTGATGCGTGTAGTGTGTGTATGTGTGTGTGTGTGTGTTTGCGTGTGGCGTGCGTGTGTGGGTGTGGTTAGGTGTGTGTGTGCGTGTGGGTGTGTGGGTGTGTGTGTGTGGACAGGTGTGTGTTTGTGTGTGTGTGTGTGTGTGTGTGTGTGTGTGGATAGGTGCGTGTATGTGTGTGAGCGTGCGTGCGTGCGTGTGTGCGGATAGGTGTGTGTTTGTGTGTGGTGTGTGTGTGTGTGTGTGTGTGTGTGTGTGTGTGTGTGTTGTGGTGTGTGTGTGTGTGTGTTGTGTGTGTGTGTGTGTTGTGTGTGTGGACAGGTGTGTGTGTGGACAAGTGTGTGTGTGTGGATAGGTGCGTGTGTGTGTATGTGTGGATAGGTGTGTGTGTGTGTCTGTTTGTGTATGTGTGTGTGTGTATGTCTGATCATGTAAGACTGGCACACCCACACTTAATACTCCTACAGGTACATGCACTCTGATGAAAAAAGACAGCCAATAAATGAAAAGAAAGAAAGAAAGAAATGAAAAAGGGAATAAAAGAAACTAACAAATAAACAAAAAAACAAACAAAAATGTAAAATTACTACAGATCGAAAACGATAAACAAACAATGAATAAACAAAAACAAAAAAGGGAAAAAATATATAATTAAACGAAGAAAGAAAGGAGAGAGAAACATTAAAACTCAAACGTGTGTCATAAGGCCATGAGGATGGTGCTTCAACCACTAAGCAATTCATCCTGTCCTCACATACAAACACTAAAAGGAAAACAATACCCCTAATAGCATCCAAATGTCAGCAGGCCTCAATAGACTACAAAGGTCAGGCCTCAATAGACTACAGAGGTCAGGCCTCAATAGACTACATAGGTCAGGGCTCAATAGACTACATAGGTCAGACCTCAATAGACTACATAAGTCAGGCCTCAATAGACTACATAGGTCAGACCTCAATAGACTACATAAGTCAGGCCTCAATAGACTACATAGGTCAGACCTCAATAGACTACAATTTAATGTCAGGCCTCAGTAGACTACAAAGCTCAGGCCTCAATAGACTACAGAGGTCAGGCCTCAATAGACTACATAGGTCAGACCTCAATAGACTACATAGGTCAGACCTCAATAGACTACATAAGTCAGGCCTCAATAGACTACAAAGGTCATGCCTCAATAGAATACAAAGGTCATGCCTTAATAGACTACATAAGTCAGGCCTCAATATACTACATAGGTCAGGCCTCAATAGACTACAAAGGTCATGCCTTAATAGACTACAAAGGTCATGCCTTAATAGACTACAATTTAATGTCAGGCCTTAATAGACTACAAAGGTCATGCCTTAATAGACTACAATTTAATGTCAGGCCTCAATAGACTACAAAGCTCAGGCCTCAATAGACTATAGAGGTCAG
>CM054149.1:23637314-23644814 GCA_028751875.1 Rapana venosa
CTTTTTTTCGTTGGTTCGTTCGCTCCTTCCTTCCTTCCTTCCTTTCTTTCTGTCTTTCTGTCTCTTTTGTTCTTTTCCTCTCTCTTTTTCGGGATATTTTGTACGTCTGTTCTTCATTCTTTCTTTATTGTTCCCTTCTTTCATTAATGTTTTTCTTCTTATCTTTTCTCTCTGTCTTTTATTGTTGTTTCGACCAACTGTTTCAGTTTAGGGGAATTCCTGTGTCTTTTTCTGTATTCTCTCCTCTCTCTCTCTCTCTCTCTCTCTCTCTCTCTCTCGCTCTCTCTCCTTCCTCTCTCTCTCTCTCCTCTCTCTCTCTCTCCTCTCTCTCTCTCTCTCTCCTCTCTCTCTCTTCTCTCTCTCTCTCTCTCTCTATCTCTCTCTCCTTTCGTTTCCGCCTGTCTTTCCGTGTTTTCTTTCTTACTTTATTTGCTTTCTTTTCTGTCTATTTTTGCCTTTCCTTTCTTTGATTCTTTTTTCTCTTATTGCTGTTTTCTTTCTTTCTCTCTTTTTCACTTAAAAAACAACTTTTTCTATAGAAAATTATTTCCTCTCTCTGTCTCTCTGTCTCTGTCTGGCTGGATGTCTGTCTGTCTGTCTGTCTGTCTGTCTGTCTTCTCTCTCTCTCTCTCTCTCTCTCTCTCTCTCTCTCTCTCTCTCTCTCTCTCTTTCTCTCTGTCTCTCTCAAAGGGGTGAAAGCCTCTCTCTCTCTATTCATTTCTTAAAGTACATGGACTTCAACATGTGATGACAACATTGCTGACAATACAATTCATTATAGACATGAGGCCCGTGACACAGCCTTCAGTGTCTGGAATTTTCGTGGGAGAGACTAAAAGAAATACCCCAGCTTCAAGTGACAAATTCCAGGGTAAAACAAGGCCCGGACATCTCAGTCTGGCTCCTGCCGCTGAGCTATTTTGGTCGTCAGCACGTGGCGGTGTGCGTCTGACGGATCAGTAAAGTGGGCTTCCATTGGACATAGCCGACGTGATCAGGCAGAAGCCAACTACATCCCCCCCATCCCACCCCCACCCCACCCCCAACACACACACACACTGGTCTGATGGTCTTTCTGTCGGCAGTCTAGCATTAGCCTAGTAGTTTTCTGTCGAGTTCTGACTTTGGAAGGCAGGAGAGGAGGAGAGAACCTGAGGAGGGTGTGATTAGGGTAAAGAGTAGAGAGCAGCTTTTGGGAAAGACAGCGCTTGCACTTGGTACACATGCACGAGCGTGCACACGCACGCACACATCATACCACAGCTGTTAATTTCCCACACGTTGAAATCAGAAATCAAAGACCAGAAACTTGAACATGTTCACAGATTTAAATATCTGGGATCTATCGTGACAGACGAGGGATCAAAACCAGGAATATTGTCAAGACTTGCCCAGACCACAGCCGCAACGACCAAGCTCAATCCCATCTGGAGCAACAGAAAAATCGCCACCAGTTCCAAAATCAGACTGATGCGCTCGCTGGTCATGTCACTCTTCTTATATGCATGTGAATCATGAACCCTCACAGCGGACTTAGAGAGAAGAATAAGAGCTGTAGAAATGAGGTGCTTCCGAAGACCCTTAGGCATCTTGTACAAAGACCACATCACGAATGAAGAATTCAAGAGACGCATCCGCAATGAAATCGGGCCCTATACTGACCTTCAAACACTCATCAGACAACGAAAACTGAAGTGGTTTGGTCATGTCGCACGCTCCTCTGGTCTTGCTAAAACAATCCTACAAGGCAAAGTGAGGGGAGGAAGAAGAAAAAGAGGCAGACAAAGGAAGAGATGGGAGGACAACATTCGAGAGTGGACAGACATGGAGCTGAGAGACACCCTGAGGGCGGTTGAGAGACGAGAGGACTGGAGAAAGGTGGTTGACAAAGCTTCGAAGGCGCCCCAAAGGATTCGGAATCTGAGGGTCGGTGACGGTGACGGTGACGTTGAGCTCCTCTCAGCTGCTATCCATGCCATCCCAGCTGTGCTAATTGTAGCAGAAACTGACCATACTTGGACTTGGTGAAAAGAAAGGGGCTAATGTTAGCACTGGGCCCGGCCTGGACCATAGACTGAGTTATGCTGGACGTGTGTGCTGTGACACACATATATACAGACTAGTTAGATATTATCGATCACATTGGCTTTGTTCCTAGCTAGATGGCTTCATGGGGAAAAAGGCAAATTGATTGCTCATGCAATGTACCATTTGGAAATGTAAAATGTTGACTTGACTTGACTTGACTTAACTAATCATATTGACGATGATGATGCTGATGAGGATAACTGTGGATGATCAGAAAAAAATGTCAATACAGTAGAGTCGGGGATTTTCTTTCTGTCTTTATTTGTTCATTCATTCATTCACTCATTCATTAATTAATTTATTCATTCATTTATTGATTTATTCTTTTATTCATTTGTCACAAAAGTCATCCTTTTTTTTAACTCTTTATTATTTTCCTAAAGTCAACATTAACATTACCAACAAACGCAACAACAAAAACAGCCAACAATGACAGCAGCACCCAATCACCCCCACCCCTGCACCACCAACTACAAAAAAAACAACAAAAATATGCAAAATTCATTTTAATAACACAAAAAAGAAACAGAAACTATTTCCATCTAGAACTTCTTACAGTAAAGAGCTCGCACTCTTAAAGTTTGTCAAGTTTTCAGAAACTGCACTTTTGAGTTAAGGAGTTTGCACAACAACAACAAAATGATGCATTTCTTTCCTCATCTCTCTCTCTCTCTCTCTCTCTCTCTCTCTCTCTCTCTCTCTCTCTCTCTCTCACTCCACACACACACACACACACACACACCACACAAACACACACACACACACACACACAACACACACACACACTACTACACACACACACACACACACACACACACACACACACAACCACACACACACAACAATCTGTACATCTGTGACGGGCGGTTATTGAATACTGGCGTCACAAGCTTCTTTTTTTTCGTAGTCAAATGGAGAAAGGAATATCGGCATGGGCTTTCATGAAAGCATTTGGCCAGCAAGCCACAAGGCACACACATTATACACTGGCACGTGCAACTGGCTCACACAGACAGGCAGGCGACCACCACAAAGCTACAGGCAGAAATGGAGGGAGGTTTCTGCGGGCTGTACAGTAAGTAGGTCATAGAAAGGACGGGATTTTTATGGGATGAGACTGGACTGAAGAGGATGGACGGATGGATTTAGGATGGATTTGGGATTAGATTGGATGTGAGTTTTAGTGGAATTGATTGGCTTGGAGGGGATGTCGCTGCACAGGGTTGTAGTGAAATTAAGTAATAGTCCAGTCTAGTACACCTCGGTCCGTGGTTAGATATCTTCAGCCTAAAGACTAGTCCATCTCAGGTCCATCGCAATCCAGTCTAGTCCACCTCAGTCCAGCTAGTCCATCTCAGTCCAGTCTAGTTCATCTTAATCCAGTCTAGTCCATCTCAGTCCAGTCTAGTCCATCTCAATCCAGTCTAGTCCATCTCAATCCAGTCTAATCTATCTCAATCCAGTCTAGTTCATCTCAGTCCTGTCTAGAACATCTCAGTCCAGTCTAGAACATCTCAGTCCAGTCTAATCCATCTCAATCCAGTCTAATCCATCTCAGTCCAGTCTAGTTCATCTTAATCCAGTCTAATCCATCTCAGTCCAGTCTAGTCCATCTCAGTCCAGTCTAGTCCATCTCAGTCTAGTCTAGTCCATCTCATTCCAGTCTAGTCCATGTCAGTACAGTCTAGTCAATCTCAGTCCAGTATAGTCCATCTCAGTCAATCTCAGTCTAGTCTAGTTCATCTTAATCAGTCTAGTCCATCTCAGTCCAGTCTAGTCCATATCAATTCAGTCTAATCCATCTCAGTCCAGTCTAGTCCATCTCAGTCCAGTCTAGTCCATGTCAGTACAGTCTAGTCAATCTCAGTCCAGTATAGTCCATCTCAGTCCAGTCTAGGCCATCTCAGTCCAGTATAGTCCATCTCAGTCCAGTCTAGTATTCTTCAATACCGTGTAATCCACTTCAATTCAGTCTAATCCACCTCAGTGTAGTCTAATCTACCTCAGTCCAGTCTAGTCCATCTCAGTCCAGTCTAGTCCATGTCAGTACAGTCTAGTCAATCTCAGTCCAGTATAGTCCATCTCAGTCCAGTCTAGGCCATCTCAGTACAGTCTAGTCCATCTCAGTCCAGTCTAGTATTCTTCAATACCGTGTAATCCACTTCAATTCAGTCTAATCCACCTCAGTATAGTCTAATCTACCTCAGTCCAGTCTAGTCCATCTCAACCAAGTCTAGTTCAGCTCAGTCCAGTCTAGTTTACCTCAGTTTCAGTCTAATACACCTCAATCTAGTCTAGTCCAGTCTATCCTTCTTAGAGTCCAGTCTTATCCACCTCTTTCCAGTCTAGTCCACCTCGGCCCATCCAGCCTAATCCAGCCTAGTCTAGTCTAGTTCATCTCAGTCCATCTCAGACCAGTCTACTCCATCTCTCAGTCCAGTCTAATCCACCTCAATCGAGTCTAGTCCACCTCAGTCGATTCGAGTCCATCTCAGTCCAGTCTAATCCACCTCAATCGAGTCTAGTCCACCTCAGTTGAGTCTAGTCCACCGCAATTGAGTCTAGTCAACCTCAGTCGAGTCGAGTCTATCTCAGTCCAGTCTAATCCACCTCAATCGAGTCTAGTCCATCTCAGTTGAGTCTAGTCCACCTCAGCTGAGTCTAGTCCACCTCAGTCGAGTCGAGTCCTCCTTGGAGTCTAGGCTATCGTATCTTTTACTTATCTCAGCGCATGCATGGAGGCCAAACAGTAAAGTACGATTTTTTTCAGGACATTGGAGGATGAGATTTTCTGCGGGAGAAGGTAATGCAGGAGGGTGGTGGTGGGTTTTTTCTCCTCTTGTTAGTCCTGACGTCATGTCATGGTGGCTATTATGTGGTGTCTGCCACCTCTCGGTTTGGAGATAGAGGAGGAAGAAAGAAAACAACAACAACCACAACAAAAACAACAACAACAATAACCAGACGGCAAGCCTGGGCGTGATTATGGTTGAGAGTGGTGGCATGAAGACAGCAGTACTTATACATTTCACACATCGCACACCTCCCACATAGAAGAGATATAGACATCTCCCACTGAGATTGACCGACACTGGGATGCAACACACATGATGGGGAGAAAGGAGGGGGTGGGGGTTGGTAGGGCGTCTGTCACTGTAAATAGCATCCCTAACTTCTAGAAATTTGGTGCTAGAATTTCCCTTTTTTATCCCTCTATTTTTTTGGTAAATTTTCTTCCTTGTTCTTTTTCTTCCTGTCACTGCCTTCCTTTTGTCTAATTTCTGGTTTTTGTATCCATTCTTCTGTCTTTTTTTTCCCCAGAAAGACTTAAAAGATGATAATTCTCTTCTACGCGAACCGATGTTGGATGTGCTAGGGCCTGACTTAAGCGTTAAAGGCAGCACAACCCGTTTTCACTCATATGACAGACAACAGTAGCTGCTCTCTCAGCTTTCCACGAAGAAGAACAAGAAGAATGTTGTGTCTGCCAGTCTTTGGTGTTAGCATTACCCAGATACGGACAAACATCCACTAAAAAAATTAATAAAGAAAAAACAACAACCCACCTTTGATTTGTCATGTGTTATCAGAACAAGTAATGGCTGTTGCCAAAACGGAAGGCAGTCAGTGACATTTTCTTGTAATTTATCATATATATCAAGTATGCAGTTTGTAACTTACTATGAGATCTATGTGAGTACTCTCTCTCCTCTCTCTCTCTCTCTCCTCTCTTCTCTCTCTCCTACCTCTCTCTCTCTCTCTGTCTCTCTGTCCTCTCTGTCTCTCTCTCTATCTCTCTCTCTCTCTCTCTCTCTCTCTCTCTCTCTCTCTCTAATTCTGCTTCCTTTTTTTTTTCCTTTTTTTACCTTAAATACACATGGACTGTAATTTCAAAACGGGATAAGAACCACGACGATAATTCAATCGACACCTTCAGTTTGTGCCAAATCCTTATTATGGACTCTGGGGTGGGGAGGGGAGGGAAGAGAGTCAAGAAGAACAAAGGGGGGATGGGGGGAGGTGGTTGAAGGCCGGGGCATAATAAGGATAGTCATCACTACCTCTGAAGGTGAGCGCGGCATCTGACTCTTGTCTGGCTGGCTCCTCAGCCTAGCTTTTCTTTTTCCTGTGTGTGTGTGGTGTGTGTGTGTGTGTGTGTGTGTGTGTGTGTGTGTGTGTGTGTGTGTGTGTGTGTGTGTGTGTGTGTGTGTTGTGTGTGTATGTGTGTGTGTGTGTGTGTGTGAGACTGCCCGCACTGTGGGAGGCTAGCTCAGCAGGTGGTAGTTTGCGTATGTCGGCTCAGACCAAAAAAAATCCCGCTAGACCATCTATCCCATATGATTTTAATAATAGAAAGGGAGGAAACCCCTCTGGTGGGTGGCCTCTTGGCAGCTCTCTGGTAGGTGGCCTCTTGGCAAGTCTATCATTTGAGCGTAGTTTTTCTTCTGGCGGACTTCTGTGTTTTGGAGATGGAAGAGGAGAGAGAGAGAGAGGGAGAGAGAGAGAGAGAGAGAAAGAGAGAGGGAGAAAGAGAGAGAGAGAGAGAGAGAGAGAGAGAGAGAGAGAGAGAGAGAGAGAGAGAGAGAGAGAGAGATGAGAGAGAGAGGAGAAAACGAAAGCCCAGACGGCAAGCCTGGGTGGTGATTATGGGTGAGAGTGGTGGCACGAGGACAGCAGTACTTATGCCCTTCACACATCGTACACCTCCCACATAGGAGATAAGTCATCTCCCACTGAGATGTGACAGACACTGTGATGGCGAAACATACGCGCGCGAGCGCGCACACACACACACACACACACACCACACACACACACACACACTTACATCTAATACCACTAGAAGTGAACAGACGTAAAACTGAAGTGAACAGACGTAAAATTGAAGTCAACATCAACAACAACACACTTACACAAAAAGGCACGCAGAACATATTGCGCACACGTTAAATCCTGTTCCGCTTTTTGAAAGAGTAGGCCATTGTGTGCCGGTGAGAATAGATGACAAAATTTGCAAAACCGCATACACATAGGGACTGGATGTTAAAAAAAAAACAGCGCATGAGCGCTTCTTCCATTATCCTCAATATAAAAGAATAAAATAAAAGAATAAAGCTTTTAAAAAAACACTCATGCACGCACGCACGCACGCACAAAAAGAGAGAGAGAGCAATAATGATTTCAATAATGATAAAGATGATGCCATTGACAATAATAATGATGATGACAACACCAACAAGGACAACATGGATCAACAAGTCTTAAACGCCATCATCGCAAAGTAGACAAAACTTTGACTGAATAATGGATGGATGGATGGATGGATGGATCACTTGATTGTTTTGTTGATTAATTAATTGATTTGCTTGTTTGTGTGTTTATCTCTTTCCTATTTTATTTTTATTTATTTTA
>CM054149.1:23649814-23659814 GCA_028751875.1 Rapana venosa
TCTCTTTTCTCTCTCATCTCCTCTTCTCACTCTCTCTCTCTCTCTCTCTTTCTCTCTTCTCCCTCTCTCTTCTCCCCCCCTCTCTCTCTCTCTTTCTCTCTCTCTCTCGCTCTCTGTCCTCTCCATCTCTCCCTCTCTCCTTCTCTCCCCCCCTCTCTCATCTCCCCCCCCCCTCTCTCTCTCTCCTCTCTCTCTCACTCCTCTCTCTCTCTCTCTCTCTCTCTCTCCTCTCTCCTCTCTCTTTCTTTCTCGTATATCTTAATACTAATTGTGGCAGAGCTGTAAAACAACAGAATGGGATTGGTCCGGAATGCTCTTTCTTTTCCTATCTTAATATAAGAAGCTCACTTTCACATAAGAAGCTCACACTCTCCTTCTCTCGTGTATATCTTTTATATCAAAATCTTACTGTCTTTTCCTGCAGTTTAGGGTTTGTCTCCTATTTTTTCTTGTCTCTTTTTTGTTTGTTGCAAACACAGGGAGAGAATAGCTCTGAAATTAACGGGCTCATCCTTTTTTCCCTATTTTTTCTCTCTTCTATTTTTGCGAATACAGCAGGAAAAAAATAGCTCTGAAATTAACGGGGTCGTACTATTTTCCCTATTTTTTTCTCTCCTCTATTTTTGCGAATACAGCGGGGCAAAATAGCTCTGAAATTAATGGGGTCATACTTTTGTCCCTATTTTTTTTCTCTCCTCTATTTTTGCGAATACAGCGGGGGAAAATAGCTCTGAAATTAATGGGGTCATACTTTTGTCCCTATTTTTTTTCTCTCCTCTATTTTTGCGAATACAGCGGGGAAAAAATAACTCTGAAATTAATGGGGTCATACTTTTCCCCTATTTTTTTACAAATCTTTTTTTGTGCAAACACAAGCAGAAAATAGCTCTGAAATTAACGGGATCATACTTCTCCCTATTTTTTCTCTTACTTTTTGGGGGGTGAATAAAAAGTTAAAGGTGTTCCATAACCTATAAAGTCTTAGGGAATCGAGGTGTTAGAGACCTCACTTCTCTAGGGGCCAGCATATTGAGGGCGGCGCCCATCTCCTCTCCCTCGCTGCTTTTATCTTCCCTGACCCTAAAGAGGCAGGTACCCATTTAAAGCTGGGTGAACTGGGGGAACTGTACTGAAGCCAAGGCGCGAAACGGTTACTGCTCTTAAAATAACGGGGTCGTACTTTTTTCCATATTTTTTTCTCTCTTTCTTTTTTTTTTTTTTTGGGGGGGGGGCAAAAACAGGGGAGAAAATAGCTCTTAAATTAACATGGTCATACACTGTAAGATAATTTGACTGTTTTAGACATGTAAAGGCGTTGTTAAGTAACGTGATAGACTGAGCTCTTATAAAGTACGTCACCCACTGTCATTAGCGTACTACTTCTATCAACGTAACAGACGATTACCCGCATGGGGTGACGTACCTTGCCTTGTCGGCTAAAATTCACTCTAAGGGATGGTGTGTAATTTTAAAGCCTGCCTTAAAAAAAAAATTTTTAAAACAGGAGGCACCGTGGTCGAGTGGTTCAGGCGGTCAACTCGTGATCCAGAGGTCGCGGGTTTGATCCCCGCTCGGCTCGGTGTTGTGTCCTTGGGAAAGACACTTTACTCCCTATTTTCCTCACTCCACCCAGGTGTACAAGTGGGTACCAGCTCTGCTGGGGAAGTATCTGGCGACAGACTAGCGTCCTGTCACAGGGGTGGTGAAAAACCATCAGTTCGCTTAACGCTACAGAAACCGGGATAAGCTCCGGCTCTATGGGCCTTCTGGCTCGAAAGAACATACTATACTATCAACGTAACAGACCGTTACCCGCATGGGGTGACGTACCTTGCCTTGTCGGCTAAAATTCACTCTAAGGGATGGTGTGTAATTTTAAAGACTGCCTTAAAAAACAACAAAAAGAAAAAAAAAACAAAGAAACTTCAGTTCCTCCCTGCCCTCCCCCTCCCCAAGACAATTGTTTTCCTGAACTTTTATTTCAGTGCCAATTTGTGACGCAAATTCGTCTGGTGCCGAAAGTAGAGAGACAGAGAGAGAGAGAGAGAGAGAGAGAGAGAGAGAGAGAGAGAGAGAGAGAGAGAGAGAAAGAGAGAGAGACAGACAGACAGACAGACAGACAGACAGACAGACAGACAGAGAGAGAGACAGAGAGAGAGAGACAGAGACAGAGATTTTTTTTTTTATTCTTTTATATCGAGGATAATGGAATAAGCACTCATGTGCTTTTTTACATCCAGTCCCCGTGTGCATGCAGTTTTGTACATTTTGTCATCTGTTTCCACCGGCACACAATGGCCTACTCTTCCGAAAAGCGGAACAGGATTTAACGTGTGCGGAAGATGTTCTGCATACGTTCGAACACGGGGCCTCGGTTTATAGTCTCATCCGATAGACAGAGAGAGAGAGAGAGAGAGAGAGAGAGAGAGAGAGAGAGAGAGAGAGAGAGACAGACAGACAGAGAAAGAGAAACAGAGACAGACATAGACACACACACACACACACACACACACACACACACACACACACACACACACACACACACACACACACACACACACAGTCAGGCAAAGAAAGGGAGGGAGGGTGGAGGAGATTGAGGGAGGAGGGAGGAAGAGAAGTTGTGACAGACAAACAGACAGACAGACAGACAAACAGATAGACAAACAGACAGACAGACAGAGAGAAAGGCAGACAGAGAGAAAGGCAGACAGAAAGAAAATGCTCATTATCTACACTGTTGTCTTTCGAAACTTGTCTTCAAAGTTAAAATTTATAGGTGACACAAATTGGTCTGGTCGGGAAGAGAGTGAAGGAGAGGAAAATAGAGAGGGGAGGAGAAGTGACAGACAGACAGACAGACGGACAAAGCTAGAAATGCAAAATGCTCATTACCTAGACAGTTGTCATTATTCTTTTTCTTTCCAGTATAAATCCGTAACACAAATTCGCCTATTTGGAGAGAGGAAGAGGTCAGGAATGATGAGGGAGAGACATAAATTAAGGAGGTGGAGAGGAGAGGAGAGGAGAGGGGAGAGAGGAGAGAGAGAGAGAGAGAGAGAGAGAGAGAGAGAGAGAGAGAGAGAGAGAGAGAGAGAGAGCAAATTGAATAAATTTTATTTAAAGGTTATGACAGGAGAGAGGGAGAGAGAGAGAGAGAGAGAGGGGGGGGGGGGGGGCTGACAGAGAGACAGACAAACAGAGAGGCAGAGACGAAGAGACAGAGGGAAATGAAGACAGTGTGTGTGTGAGCGCGCGCGCACGCGTGCGTGCATGCGTACGTGCGTGTGTGTGTGTGTGTGTGTGTGTGTGTGTGTGTGTGTGTGTGTGTGTGTGTGTGTGTGTGTGTGTGTGTGTGTGTGTGTGTGTGTGTGTGTGCCTGTCTGTCGGTCGGTCTGTCTGTCTGTCTGTCTGTCGGTCGGTCGGTCGGTCTGTCTGCCTGTGTCTATGTCTGAGTGACTGTGTATCTGTGATTCTGTGTGTGTGTGTGTATTTGTGTGTCTGTGTGAGTCTGTGTCTGTGTCAATGTCGCTCCCGTTTGTAGGCAAATTTGCCTTGCTGCTTGTGAATACTGGCGCACAAGAGTGTTTGTGAGTGTGTGTGTGTGTGTGTGTGTGTGTGTGTGTGTGTGTGTGTGTGTGTGTGTGTGTGTGCGCGCGCGTGTGTGTGTATGTGTGTGTGTGTCTGTGTGTGTGAGTTTGTGTATGTAGCGGTACATTGTATGCATGAATGAATGAATATATATATATATATAATAAATTGTGTGTATCTATCTATCTATCTGTCCCGTAGTCTGACGACCGTGGGGGCACCCTCAAAGACTCAACAACCAGTTCCCTCCATTCCTCTCTCTGTTCTGCCTTTCTCAGGGTTTTGTTGAGTTCTAGGCCTGTCCATTCGCTGATGTTATCCTCCCAGCTCTTCCTTGGTCTGCCTCTTCTTCTTCCTCCTTGGACAGTGCCTTGCAAAACTGTCTTTGTAATTCCTTGGGATCTTGGTTAGAAGGTTCTCATAGGGTCCAATGGTTTGCTGGATTCTGTTATGCACGCTTTCGTTGCTTATGTGGTCTTTGTAGGAGATGCCAAGGAGTCTCCGAAAGCATCTCATCTCCACTGCCTGTACTCTTCTCTCCAAATCTGCAGTCAGGGTCCATGATTCACAGGCATACAGAAATATGGATATGACAAGGGAGCGCATTAGTCTGATCTTGGAGATAAGTGAGATATTCTTATCTCTCCAGATGGTGTTTAGTTTTGACAAAGCTGTTATTGTCTGTGCAGTCCTGCATACTACTTCTGGCTTGGATCCCTGGTCTGATACAATGGCTCCCAGGTACTTGAAGCTTTGAACTGTTTCCAGCTTCTGGTCATTAACCCTGATATCAGTGCTAATGCCGTTGGTGTTATTAGTCATCAGTCAATTGTGTGTATGTGTGTGTAAAATACATGCCCACATTATCTGTCAACCTGTCTATCTATCTATTCATCTTTCCATAGATAGATAGATAGATAGATAGATAGATAGATAGATAGATAGATAGATAGATAGATGGATGGATGGATGGATGGATGGATGGATGGATGGATGGGTGGATGGGTGGATGGATGGATGGATGGATCGATCGATAGATCGATAGATAGATAGATAGATAGATAGATAGATAGATAGATAGATAGATAGATAGATAGATAGATAGATGTTCTATTTTTGTACTTTTTTTCTATGTGTCTGTCTGTCACCCAGTCTCCCTGTCTGTCTGTCTCTCTGTTTCTGTCTGTCTGTCTGTCTGTCTGTCTGTCTGTCTGTCTCTCTCTCTCTCTCTCTCTCTCTCTCTCTCTCTCTCTCTCTCTCTCTCTCTCTCTCTTCTCTGTGAAAATATACTGGGTCTACTTACAAGCTAGTCACGATCACTTGATGATGTAACGCATGATGACGGACAACTCGATGGTCTGTCACTTTCAGTGGAATTATCGCGCGCTGTCTAACAATAGAAGACCTATTGGCAGAATAGTTGTCATAATAATTATCTCCCTTTGACTGCCCTACATATTGCCTAAAATTTATTATTGCATTTGATTGTACTGTCTAGTTCTACCTCATGCTGCATTGTACTGTAACATGTATGCTCGCTTGTTCGTAAACATGCAATAGGAAAAAAAAGCATGCACGCGCGTACGTATTCCTGCACGCACACAAGCAAGCTCGAGCACGCACGACACAAACTCACTATCATATGTTGTGGTTGGCTATGCAATGCTATTCTATAGTAGGCTGTACTATTGCATGCTATGATATTGTATACTATGGAGTGCTATGGTATGCTTTACTATGGTATGCCATAGTATGCTAAAGTATACTATGGAGTGCTATGGTATGCTATGGTATACTATGGAGTGCTATGGTCTGATATGACATGTTATGCCATGGCACGGTATGCTATGGTATTGTATGTTATGGTATGCTGTGGTATGCTGTGCTGTGCTATGATATGCTATGCTATACTCTGCTATATTGTGATATGCTAATTTTGCTATACACTGCCATGTTATGATATGGTCAACTATGGTACACTGACTTATTCATCGCAAAGTATTGCATCGTATAGTATGGGATGCTAAGTTTTGATTCCATCGATTCTTCCGTGATATAATATATCCTGACCTTAAGGGAGCATACGCCTGAAAGAACTTAAACAGGCGAGAGCGTGTCTGTGACAGTTTTGTATTATTCTTACCTCAGTTCCAAATTGTCGGTAAAGGAATATCAATATTTTCATAGATAGAAACTCGCTGTGGTTTAGAGTGGAAACGCGTAAGTATATGTCAGGGTGGAAATGTGTGTATGTGTGTTTGTGTGTGTGGGGGGGGGGGGGGGGGGGTGTTTGCGTGTTTGTGTGAATCTCTCTCTCTCTCTCTCTCTCTCTCTCTCTCTCTCTCTTCTCTCTCTCTCTCTCTCTCTCTCTCTCTCTCTCTCTCATTATGTTCGTGATCTGCTGACCCGGGTTCAAATCCGTTCAAAGGTATATTTTCCCTGGGGTTAACATCAGAGAGAGAGAGAGAGAGAGAGAGAGAGAGAGAGAGAGAGGTATGTGTCTGTGCGTGTGTCTGCATTTGTCTGTATCTGTCTGTGTGTACGCGTGCGCACACGCACACTCGACATGCATGTTGTACATGCGGGAATGTGTACACGTTGTACGAGTGTGTATATCTCTGTCTGTGTATCTGAATCGGCTTCCACATCTGCGTCTGCGTATTTGTAGATCTTACTTGCATATGTATTTGTGTGCTTTTTTTTTTATTTCTTTATTTATCTTTCATTTCGAGGATAATGGAATAAGACACTCACGTGTGCTTTTTTTTTAAAATTTCATCCAGTCCCCGTGTGTATGCAGTTTGTGTGTTTGTCTGCTTGCGTGCATTCTCATACACGCTTTTTGCACGTGCGTCTAGGAGGTATGTGGTGGTTGTTAGCTTAAAAGCATGTTCAGAGCTTGTTAGGGAGTGGGGGGGGGGTGTTTAGTTTGCATTTCAGGCCAGAACAAGCCAGACTAGACTGCGCTTTCCTCTTCACTGCATTCAAACGAGACCCTAGGGCACTGATTACACAGAGAAAGAGACTTGAGCAGCTAGCTTAGCAGAATCGAAATTTCACAGAACGTTAAACCAAAAAAAGTGAAAAAGAATAATAGAAATACATGAAGCAGGGGATAAAGAAAGCAGGCGGGAAATAAAGAGAGGGGAACACATTTAAGAATTATAGAGAGAAGGGGGGGGGGGAGAGAGCAAGGGAGAGATAGAGCGAGAAGGAGGAGGGGGAGAGAGAGAGAGAGGGAAGAAGGGACGAAAGTATGTGAGAGAGAGAGAGAGAGAGAGAGAGAGAGAGAGAGAGAGAGAGAGAGAGAGAGACCCGAGAGACAAACGAAAGAGAGAGAGACAGAGATACAGGGAGATAGGTTAGAAAAGAAAGAAATAACAGACAAACAAGCCTAGAGAGACAGACAGACAGACAGACAGGCAGGAAGACAGACAGACAGACAGACAGAAACAGAGGGGGGGACAGAGAGACAGAGAGGGTGGACAGAGAGAGACAGAGACAAACAGGCAAACAGACGGACAGACAGAGATATTGCGACAGAAAGAAAGAAAGAACGGATTTTTTTTTAAATGTCAGAAAAAAGTGAAAATGAAAGGAGTGAAAGAAAAACTGAAAAAAAGACAGAAGCAAAACAAGTCAACACAAAATGAGCAAATAAAAGTGTTCTTTAAGAAAAACAAACAAAAGACGAAAACTTTGAACTCGATTTAATGCAGATTTTTTTTCTCTATAAAGAGAGACAATCAGAAACGAAAAAAGTAAGAATACTTTAAAGAACAAAAAAAAACAACCGAACAAACAGCAGAAAGAAACGAGAAAAAAAGTACAAGAGCACTTGAAAACAAATAATCAACCAAAATATAAACAAACAAACAAACCCCAAAAAACCCACACGAAACAGCACAATACAAAACTCACAAAAAGATTTATTTTAAGTAATAAAATAAAAAGCGATATGGAACCTTACCTTGACATATTCCAGACAGAAAATATATAGCATTCTTCTTCTTCTTCTTCTTCTTCTTCTTCTTCTTCTCATCTTCTTCTTCGCAATTCTTCTTCGCAATTCTTCTTCGCAATTCTTCTGCTTCTTCGCAATTCTTCTTCTTCTTCGCAATTCTTCTTCCTTCTTTGCAATTCTTCTTCTTCGTAATTCTTCTTCTTCGCAATTCTTCTTCGCAATTCTTCGCAATTCTTCTTCCCAATTCTTCTTCCATTCTTCTTCTTCTTCTTCTTCTTCTTCTTCTTCTTCTTCTTCTTCTTCTTCGCATTCTTCTTCTTCTTTGCTTCTTCTTCTTCTTCGCATTCTTCTTCGCATTCTTCTTCGTCTTCTTCTTCTCCTTGTTCGCAATTCTTCTTCGCAATTCTTCTTGCAATTCTTCTTTGCAATTCTTCTTCTCTTCTCCTTCTTCGCAATTCTTCTTTGCAATTCTTTCTTTTTGCAATCTCTTCTTCTTCTTCTTCTTCTTCTTCTTCTTCGCAATTCTTCTTCTTCGCAATCTTCTTCTTCGCAATTCTTTCTTCTTCTTCTTCGCAATTCTTCTTCTTCTTCGCAATTCTTCTTCGCAATTCTTCTTCTTCCTCGCAATTGCTTCTTCGATCTTCGCAATTCTATCTTGTCTTCTCGATGCACTTTTCTTCTTCGCAATTAATTCTTCCTCGAATGCTCGACAGCAACTAGTTGTCTGCATACGACGACATTTCGTTGCGATGCCAAAAAGGCGCTGACAGTTAGCACACATCGACTTCGCATGAAAAGAAACTTTCTTTGAAGTCTTTCCATGAAAAGAAAAAGGCAAGAGAATGGACCAAGAAGGCAGAAAATAAGACAAGGCAAAAACAAAGGAGAGGGATAGAAAAGAGGGAATTCCTGGCACAGAATGTCTAGAAGGTGGGAATGCTATTTATACTAACGGACCCTCAGCATCCCAACGGGGGCAAAAATAATTATAGTATCCTATACACAGAGCAAATCACGATCACCCACAATCCTCAAATTCAGAACACCCCACCCCACCCCACCCCCACCCCAAAATAAGACGGAATCAAAAGCCGAGTGGTTAAGACCATTTGACTTCAATCATGTGTGTCCATAAAATCAGGGGATTCAAACCTGGGCAACGGCGTCAGGCGAGTTAAAGATGGGGTGACACTCCACCACGAAATGAGTCACCTAGCACCTGACCCACTTTTCTGCTAGGAGCCATTTTAGGCAGGTAGGGGGGGGGGGGGGGTCAGGTTGTCGATTTTGAGATTTTTATTGAATTATAAAATTAAAACCAATTTTTGTTTACCATTTACTGAAGTATCAAGGCATAATTTTGTTTCTTTTTACTTTAAAAAATGCATTTAAAAACATCCAAGTCCTCAATCTGTCCACCTCTTACGATGCAAAATTTGCAGTTTCTCGTTTTGCCACATTTTTTGCAGTCTACCTTTCAATTTACAATAACTTTTCATAGATGTGTCCGATTTACAGTATGTTTTCTCCATTGTTAACTATTGTAAATTAAGAGCATAGTAATATTTCAAAATTGACCTCTGGTACAATACGAGACATTATGTGGTGGGATTTGGGTTTTTTTTTAGGATATCCTAGGTCAACTTACTGTGCAGACCCACCAGTGCCTTATTCCCTTATCATGGCATGCAGAAGATCAAAAACACACGTTAAATATCCCATTATTTATGTTAACGTTCGAGGGGTTGCAGGAACACCAACATAGTCTAGTATGCATCCTGTGCACAAACATAAGCCGCTCTGAAGACGGAATATGTCAGCTGAGGCCATCAGGAAGACCTCCTGCTGAGTTACACAAACACAGGAGAAGACCAGGCACTAGACATTCCACCCACTAAGGGAACATAGAGAAGAGAGAGAGAGAGATGGGGGGGGGGGGGAGAGAGAGGAGAGAGAGAGAGAGAGAGAGAGAGAGAGAGAGAGAGAGAGAGAGAGAGAGAGAGAGAGAGAGAGAGAGAGAAGAGAGAGAGAGAAGGGGGAGAGGAGGGAGGGAGGGGAGAGAGAGAAAGAGAGATGTATTCTTTTGTTGTATTTCGAGAATAACGGAATGAGCTCTCGTGTGCATTTTTATATCAAGTCTCCGTGTGTATGCAGTTTTGACAAATTTTGTCATCCGTTCCCACTAGTATACAATGGTCTACTCTTTTGAAAAGCGAAGAAGAAGAATTGCAAGTAAGAAGAACTACAAAGAAGAAGAATTACGAAGAAGAAGAACTGCGAAGAAGAAGAATTACGAAGAAGACGAATTACGAAGAAGAAGAACTACGAAGAAGAAGAATTACGAAGAAGAAGAATTGCGAAGAAGAAGACAATAAGATTAAATGCAAAGGAAAACGCGAGACTACCAAAAACATTTTCTTTATGATCTCATCCCCTCCATCATGC
>CM054149.1:23664814-23684814 GCA_028751875.1 Rapana venosa
GGAGATACAGAATATGAAAATATAATAATAATATATGGAATTTAAATAACACCAACAAGTAAATAAGAGAGAGAGAGAGAGAGAGAGAGAGAAATAGAACAGAAAATATACAAACCAACCTCACAAACATACAAAAAGCATTCACAGCATAGGCCTATAAAGAGGAGAGATGCGGAAGGCACAAGCTAAGAAGTTCTTCGTCAAGTCAGTACATACATGATTCAAATACCCACCCACCCACGTCACTTTCAATCTGGACAACACACGCTTGATTCATGCAAACTACTTTGAATCATTTACATGCGGTCTGAATTCAAAAAGTTTTTCATTAAACCAGTCATGAAAAGGAACGGCACCAGCAGAGAAAATATAAATTATTTCCGACAGAATCCCCTACGCATAATGAATCTTTTTATGTGCCAAATTTCCATAAAATTCTTTAGTTCCTTTTTTTTCAGAAAGTATAGGGGCGGTAATAAATTAGTGGTAAAGTTGCGCTGAGAAGACTAAAGGGAGAGAAGAAGAAAAGAGGTACTCTCATAAATATAGTCTTTCTTTTTCTGTAAGTGATCAGTTTAAAACTAAAGGTTATTAGGTTCTAAAACGAGATTCTCAAGATCAAACTCAGTACTCGTAATTGTCTAAGCGATAAATAGCAATATTCATGATATTTTTTCTTCCCGAATCAGAGAATACAATTTTTTTTAAACAATGGGCAGGTTTTTCACCCATCTTCGATTCGTTTAAAAAATAAACAAACTGTGCGTTGAAAAGGCAACGTGATGGTTCAGGTTAGATTGCATTGCGTTGAAGTAAATGTATTAGATTCTTCAGCGGTGTATTGCTGTGGGCTGTATTGTTTTGTGTTGTATTATTGTGCACTACAATGCATTGCACTGTACTACTGTACTGCACTACTCTTATTCTGCACTGTGCTGTGCTGTGCTGTGCTATGCAGTACTCTCTTTTGCTATGCTGTACTGCGCTGTGTTGTACTGATGTGCACGAAACTATGATATCATCGAAGTAGATTTTTTTCCGGCGCGAAGTTTGTGCTTCTTTCACCGGCAAAAGGAAAGCATCGCTACTGCGCACTACACCCCCCACGTTCTGTTTTCCCCCTCTCCACAGCCATCTGTCAGCCTACGAGATCTTCTGTTCACTGCAGAATTTTGCCAACAAAAACTCATCTGTCTCTGTCGGTTCCTCTGTTCATTCTTTAAAAAAAAATCTTTATAACAAATGATCGTCTCTTTTGAAAGATAAGCTGTCGTACCGCTATTCCAAGCTTGACTTATAAAGGGAATTGAAAAACCGACAGATCTTTTGCTTTCAAGATGAATGCGTTACCTTTAAGAATTTTAAGTCCGTGTTTGTGTCGTTCAGTTTATTTACAACATATACATGGAGAGGGTTAGAAGCCTATGATCCTTTTGCTTCTGCGAATCTTTTTTGCATTCTAGAATGAATGTTTAACCTTTGTAAGCAACCAACCACTGTTTTTCTGGCGTTTCTTTTACGTACAAACTATACACGGAGAAAGGGGGAGGGGAACAAACCCTACGAATTTTTTTGGCTTCTGTGATAAATACGTCACCTTTTTAGCAACAACACATCAATTCTTCTGGCGTACGTTTTACACGCAACGTATGCATTGATAGGATTTTAAAAGCTCCACGAACACTGTGGGCATGTATTGCCTTTTAAACTTCCATACTCCAGTACTGTGCCATTTCTTTCGCGTATCACTTTAGTATGCATGGATGGAGAGGATTATAGAATTACCAACCTTTTAGTTCAAAATGAATGTGTTACCTTTAAAGCAACCAGACCCCGTTTTTGTGGGGTTCACCTTACGTACCATACCTACGTGGATAGAGTTTTTAAAAAATTACGAATCTTTTGCTTCTAAAACGAATTATTTATCTTTTAAGCAACCATTCTTTTGGGAGGGGAGGGGGGGACTGCATCCATTTTACGTACCATGTACACATTGGAGGGGGGGGGTAGAAAACTTACACATCTTTCGCTCCTAAGATTAATGTTTTACCTTCACAGCAACAAGACCGCATCATGTTGCATTTCTTTTACATGTACACACCATATGTAAACGGGTAACTCAAAACCTACGAATTGTTTGCCTCTGAGATAAATACAACCACGCCACCATTTTTTTGTTGTTGTTTATTTTTAAAGTGCCACTTATGCATTAGAGAAGTTGTTGTTTTTTTAAAAAGAAGCAAAACACAAATGTACGAGCCTTCGGGTTCTAAAACGAATGCGTTACCTTTAAGCGATCACACTGCATTTGTCTCGGCCTTCACTGTATGTGCAACATATGCATGGAGCCAGAAAGCACACGCACCTGTAGCAAGCAACCTCTCTCTTCAGGCGATCAATAAACCCAGGCTACACAGAGGGAACGAAAGGAGACAAGGTAACCCGATGCTGAAGGAAGGGAGGGAGGGAGGGAGAGAGGGATGGAGGGGTGGGTGGGTGGGTGGGTGGGTGGATGAATGGAGGGAGGGAGGGAGGGATGGATGGATGGGTGGGTGGGTGGGTGGATGGATGGATGGAGGGAGGGATGGGTGGGTAGGTGGGTGGGTGGATGTATGGATGGATGGATGGGTGGGTGGGTGGATGGATGGGTGGGTGGGTGGATGGATGAATGGATGGGTGGATGGGTGGAAGGATGGATGGTGGCAATGAAATCTTGAGGGGAAAAAACTAGTTAACGAAAGTGAAATTGTATGAATGAGCAAACGATTGAATGAATGAGAAAAACCTGAATGAACCAGCAAACGAACGTACGAACAGGTAAATGAATGAACGAATGAACGAAGGAAAGAAGGAAGGAAAGAAGGAAAGAACAAACGAATGAATAAAGGAATGAATGAAGGAAGGAAGAAGGAAAAAACGAATGGTGACGAGAAAGAATGGCTTTCAGATTAAACTGAGGTGAATAAATTTAAAAAAAAACAACTAACAAACGAGGGTGAAAGTGCACGAATGAGGAAAATAAATGAAATGATTTAAATAATAAATGAATGATAACACAAATAAACGAGCAAGCAAATAAATAAGCAAAATCTTCTTTTTTTTCTTCATTTCCCTCACCTCTCCCTCCCACCCTCCTACTCTCAACACCCCCTCCCCCCAACTCCCTACCCTCACACCCTCCACTCCCAACCCAACCCAACCCCCAACCCCAACTTACCTTGATAACATCACACCGGTGCAATCCAAAAAACGAAACTTTTTTTTTAACCTGCAGAAAGCAAAAAAAAAAATGGGGAAAAAAGAAAAAGAAAGATACCATCAAACTCCTCACTCAAAAAAAACAAAAAAAAGGTAAGTCACTCGCAACCACCACACACCCAACAAGGCAAAAAGACGGGTACGGTGGCAACAGCAGCAGCAGCAGCAACAGCAGCAGCAACACAGAAACGAAAGAAAGCAGCAATAGTGGCAGAAACCGAAGAAAGAAGAAGAAGAAAGAAAAAAAAAGACAGGAAAACGAAAAGAGTCTTCAGTCCGAGGTCTCTTAGAGAGCGGCTGTGCCAGCCGTAGGCCTAACGAAAGACAGAGACAGAGCGGGAGAACGAGAGAGAGAGAGAGAGGGAAAGACACAGAGAGGGAGAAAGAGAGACCAGGCACTCCAGTGTCGCCGCGCGCGCTTGACCAAAGACAGCATTAGAAACAGCGATAGACTTGAGGGAGATGGGGGGTGGGAGGGGAAGAGAGAGAGAGAGAGAGAGAGAGAGAGAGAGAGAGAGAGAGAAGAGAGAGAGCGAGAGACTTGTTGCTTGCTTGTTTGCTAGCTTGCTAGATGCTCTTGCTGTTACTGTTGCTGCTGCTGCTATTGTTGCTGTTGTTGTTGCTGCTGTTGATGCTATTGATGCTGCTGTTGCTGCTGTTGTTGCTGTTGTTACTACTGCTGACTTGTGGTGGTGGTGGGGGGGGGGGGGAGGGTGACAATATGTATGGAGATGAGGATGGAGGAAACACTTGCACGCATACTGTCATAAAGGAGAACGTGCGTGTGCGTGCGCGTGTGCGTGTACATACACTCACACACGCCCACGCGTGCATACACGCGCTCATGAACGCACACATACGCATACACACAGACACGCACGCACGCATGCACACGTAAGCATATATACATACGCACGCAGCATGCATATACACAATTCGTGCAAGCGCCTTCGAACACAGTCCTCTCTCTCTCTCTCTCTCTCTCCTCTCTCTCTCTCTCTCTCTCTCTCTCTCTCTTCTCTCTCTCTCTCTCTCTCTCTCTCCTCTCTCTCTCTCCACACACACACACACACACACACACACACACACACACACACACACACACATACACACTTACTCACTCTCAGAAACATGGATGCACATTTCGCGCACGAAAACAAGTGCACGTGTGTAAATAGTCAAAGACACAGGTCAATGACACAGGAGCTTGCAGACACAGACATTCACTCGTTCATACATACACACACTCGCGTGTTTGCACATGCACATAATTATAATTTGTTTTTGTATGTAATATGTAACCATGCACGAACATAAGCACATGATTTTTTAGGAAATTTACTTTGAGCAGGTGGGTTGGGGGGTTGTTTTTTTTAATATATTGTTGCTTTTTTTCGGGGGGTGGGGGGGTGGAGGTGCATTCTGAATACTTACATAACAAGGAGAAAACGCATATAAAAACACAGTTATAAACAAAACCTATGTGTAAGATCACATATTTAGGAAAATCTATATAATTCCACATATATATTATATATTATTAAAAATCTACATGGAGTTGTTGTTTTTTAAATTATACTACTTTATACATTTATTTGTGGAACATGTTACAAAAAGAAAAAAAAGGGGAAAAAATGTCGATTTCTTCATAATAAAAGTATCAAGGGGAAAAAATGACACGAGTTTGATATGTCACCAAGTAAGAGCATAAGCTGTCTCAGAGAGAGAGAGGGGGGAGGGGGGAGAGAGAGAGAGAGAGGAGCGAAGAGAGAGAGGAGAGAGAGAGAGAGAAGAGAGAGAGAGGAGAGGGGAGAAGAGAGAGAGAGAGAGGAGAGAGAGAGAGAGAGGAGAGAGAGAGAGAGAGAGGAGTGCCACACGGTAGGTACAAACAGAGACAGAAAAGTTCAACTTGTTATCTGACGAGACACAGACAGACAGACAAACAGACAGACAAGACACATTAAGAAGCGGACATAAAAGATACACCTCGTAGTAGACACAAATACAAACAGAAAAGCTGAACTTATCTGCCGACTGATCAGACAGACAGACAGGCAGAAGGACATACGGACAGACAGACAGACAGACAGACAGATAGACGGACGGATGGACGAAGAGGCAGACAGGAGAAAAGACAGGCCTGGCGGCAGATGCAAACAGAGAGAGAAAAGTTAAACCTGTCGTCTGGCTGTACCTGATGTTCAGGTCTATCGTTGGCAGCAGCAAACTTTTCCAATCTTTTGTCAGTCACGGAAGTTGGTCGACTCTGTCTCTTGTCTGAGTTTTCTTTTCTGTCTGTCTGTCTATCTGTCTGTCTGTCTGTCTGTCTATCTATCTGTTTGTTTGTTTGTTTGTCTGGCTGGCTGGCTATCTTTGTATCTTTGTGTCTGTCTGTCTGTCTGTCTGTCTGTCTGTCTCTCTTCTTCTCTCTCTCTCTCTCTCTCTCTCTCTCTCTCTCTAAAGAGAGGAAGAGAGAGAGGAGACGAGAGTGAGAAAGAGAACTGACTCAGGTTCAGAGTTCAGTTCTCTCTCTCTCTCTCACCTCTCTCTCTACTCTCCTACTCACTCTCCTCATCTCTCTCTCTCTCTCTCTCTCTCTCCTCTTACACACACCACACAACACAACACACACACACACACACACACACATCATTTCAACTTCAGTTCTTAAATTTTCATATTTCAATTTTATATATAGGAGGAGGGGGATTAGAAATTGTCACTGTGAGTGAGATATTCCTTTCAGTGCTGCGTCCGATCTGCAAAGAAAGGTTAAACATACAAAGACTTCACCTATATCGTAAACCAAGGTGGATCGGTGGTCTAGAGGTAAAGCGCCTGTCTAAAAAGCGAAAAGTCTGGGTCGGAAGTGTGCGGTGGTTCGAATCCCGTTTGGACCGGAAACTGTTCCTCCATCCATTAGACCATGAGTGGTGGTCTGGGAGCTAGTCTTTCGGATGAGACGATAAACCGAGGTCCCGTGTGTTACACATAATGATTTAGCGCACGTTAAAGAACCCTCGGCAACAAGAGAGTTGTCCCTGGCAAAATTCTGTAAAAAAAAAATAAAAGTCACTCTGATAGGGAAACAAATACAGTTGCAGACAGGAAAGAGACCCAAAAATAAGTGGGTGGCGCTGCTCTTGTGGCGACGCGCTCTCTCCGGGGAGAGCAGCCCGAATTTCATGCAGAGAAATCCGCCGTGACTTAAAGCGGTACAAGTTTTTAAAAAATTAAAAATTTAAAAAATAAAATATAAATAAAACAATAAAACCAATATCTTTGTGAAAACCCTAAACGCATGGTAATGGATTTGGATATTTATCTGTTCTTAACCCATTGAACGCTGGCATGAAGTACAGAATCTCTAATGTCCCCACTTGTTCCATTTCATTTTTGTCCTGCCCTCAACAGCCAAAACCCCATCGTCCTTCCGAGTGTACAACCTTTATGTGTATGCGTGAGTGTGTGTGTGTGTGTGTATGTGTATGTGTGTGCGTGCGTGCGTGCGTGCGTGCGAGCTTGTGTGTATACATTTGAATTTGTAAGGCTACATGTGAATGAGTAGGATGAATGAAAGCGCTTTGATTTGGTGGTGTTGGTTCTTTTTGCAAGATATAGCGCTAGATAAATTCATTTATTATTTATTATTATTATTATTATTATTATTATTATTATTATTATTATTATTATTATTATTATTATTGTTGTTGTTGTTGTGTTGTTATCATTATTATTATTATTATAATGTGCCAAGGATAACCTTCCGGCTTGTGGGTCTATGAAGTTGTGAGTTTTAAATCTTGATATAGAGAGAGATGTCTGTTCAATTAAGGGGTGGCGGAGTGAGGGGGGGGGGGGGGTGGGGGGAGGGGGTACTGCTATCTCCTGGGTCAACTTACAGTGTAGACCTGTTAGTGGCTTCATTCTTTAGGGGAGGGTTTGATAAATACGCATGCGAGAGGATCAAAGATGCTTATGAAGTATCCTGTAATTGGTGACGACAGCTGCTGCTGCGGTAAGACAGCAAGACACACACAAAAAACGCATAGCACGCAGCCTGTTCCTGGACAGGGTGGGATCAGTCAGCCATGGTTTATTTATTTGTTATTTATTTTATTCTTTTATATCGAGGAAAATGGAATAAGCACTTATGTGCTTTTTTTTAACATCCAGTCCCCGTGTGTATGCGGTTTCGTAAATTGCCATCCGTTCCCACCGGCACACAATGGCCTACTCTTGTGAAAAGTGGAACAGGATTTTAACGTGTGCGCAAGATGTTCTGTCCGAGTGTTCGGTTGTGTCCTCTTGCCCCCAGAGACAAAGGCCTGAAAAGGTCTGTGGGGTGCCCGAGAGACTCTTCGAGGAGTTGAGAGACAGACAGACAGACAGAGACGGAGAGACGGGGACAGAGACAGACAGACAGAGACAGAGAGGCAGACAGACAGACAGAGAAAGAGAGACGGAGACAGAGACAGACATACAGAGAAAGAGAGGCAGACAGACAGAGAAAGAGAGAGACTGACAGACAGACAGAGACATAGAGACGGAGACAGAGACAGACAGAGAAAGAGAGGCAGACAGACAGACAGAGAAAGAGAGAGACAAAGAGACGGAGACAGAGAGAAAGAGAAAACTACAAAACACAGAGAGACAGACAGACAGATAGACACAGAGAGAGACACACAGAGAGACATACAGATAGACAGAGAAAGAGAGAGAGAGACAGAGAAAAAAAACGAGAAAGAGAGAAAGAAAAAGAGAGAGGAAGATAAGGAGTTAGAGACAGAGAGACAGACAGACAGAGAGACGGAGACACAGACAGACAGTCAGACAGACAAGCAGACAGACAAACAGACAGATGGAAAGGGGTTGAGTTTCTGCACGCGTCGACATCCGAAATAGACTATAGCTTTTTTTTTTTTTTTTTTTGCTCTTCTTTTTTTGTTACATCCGCAGCAAACGCTGACCTGGAAAATAGTTTAAAAAGAAAACCCAAACCATTTTCATCCCTCGTCCAATCAGAATCGCCAAACATTTCAACCCATGACTTTACAACCGTAATAAAAATCAAAAGCCAGGTGCTTAAATCCATTCAACCATACCACCATCCTCACGGAATCAAAGACCAAATTCCTCCTCTCCCTGATGTTGTCTTTCTTTCTTTCTCCCCCTCCCCCCCCCCCCCCCCCCCCCAACTCTCTCTCTCTCTCTCTCTCTCTCTCTCTCTCTCTCTCTCTCTCTCTCTCTCTCTCTCTCTCTCTCTCTCTCTCTCTCTCTCTCTCTCTGTCTTTTTCTGTCTGCCTTTAGCTTACTTTCTGGCATGGCGCTGTGTTAAGATGACTTGCGCTTTTTGTAAGGCGAGATGATCGTCCTGTTCTTATGGAAGTTTAATGGTTGTCAAAAGATTTATTTTTAAGGGATTAAAATTAGTTGTTATTGTTGTTGTTCTTGTTGTTGTTATTGCTATTGTTCTTGTTGTAGTTCTTTTTGTTGTTCTTGTTCTTGTTCTTCTAGTTCTAGTTGTTGTTGTTGTTGTTGTTGTTCTTCTTCTTCTTCTTCTTCTTCTTTTCTTCTACTTCTTCTTCTTCTGCTTCTTCTCAATTCTTCGCAATTCTTTTTCAAAAATACTTCTTCGCATATCTTCGCGATTCTTGTTCCTCGGAATTCCTCTTCTTCGCAATTCTTCTTCTTCTTCTTTCTTCTTCGCAATACTTGTTTCTCTTCGCAATTCTTTTTCGCGATTCTTGTTCTTTGGAATTCCTCTTCTTCGCAATTCTTCTTCGCAACTCTTCTTCTTCTTTCTGCTTCGCACTACTTGTTCTTCTTCTTCTTCTTCTTCTTCTTCTTCTTCTTCTTCTTCTTCTTCTTCTTGGTTAGTTTAGCCAGTGTTCCTCTGTACAATTTCTTGCCTCAATCTCTCCATTATTATATTCCACCAGTTTCAATGCTGCAAACAAGGCAGCTACATTCTGTCTTCGGTGATAACGTGTCTGGGATTGCCATGATTCTAGACCAATCTGGTTTTTGTTCTTTCACATTGTGTATTTTTTTTTATTTTAAAAGTATCAGTGACTGTTTCTGCTTTGGGAGTTTCATTGATTCCATGTAGGTAGTCGTCATGATGATTAATAAGGAATCAATAACATCGTGACAGTCTCCAATATCCTTGCTTCTTTATTATACCTACCTGACTGACTGACTGACGTAGTATAACAACTGTCTCTCTTAAAAAGAAAGATGTTTTAACAACTTCTGTAGCGAAAACAAACCCAACAATTGGTAACCCGAGTACCCCTCTTTTTCTATTCCAGCTTTTTTTTTCCCCACAGATCTGGTTCCAGAATCAAAAATGGTACCTCACCAATCCGTCTCCGATTTTATCCTGTCTCATTACAGATCTGTGAGTTTCTAAATAGAAACATCAATGTAGACATTTGCAACCCATACCATCTCTATAAAAAGTCAGTCAACTGATTCACAAAGGTAAAAATGACGTCGTTTACCTTCGTGGATGTATGCGTGACATTTCCTTGTGCGTGTTAAGATTAGAACCTTTTTTTTTCTTTTCTTTTGTTTTCCTTTTTATTTTCGTAGTGAAAAATACCAGTGTATATGTCATAAGTTAGATGGTCGAAATGTTCCTGGTGGGTTTTTGTACTGCTATGATTCTGTAGTACTCGGGGAGGGGGGGGGGGGGGGTTGGTCCTTCACAGTTTTGGTGGTATTTGTATACAAATAGGAGGCACCGTGGTCGAGTGGTTTAGGCGGTCAACTCGTGATCCAGAGGTCGCGGGTTCGATCCCCGCTCGGCTCGGTGTTGTGTCCTTGGGAAAGACACTTTACTCCTATTTTCCTCACTCCACCCAGGTGTACAAGTGGGCTCTGCTGGGGAAGTATCTGGCGACAGACTAGCGTCCTGTCACAGGGGTGGTGAAAAACCATCAGTTCGCTTAACGCTACAGAAACCGGGATAAGCTCCGGCTCTATGGGCCTTCTGGCTCGAAAGAACATACTTTACTACTTTTGTATACAAATAAAAGAAATATGTTTGGTGAGTTTGTTTCATTCCTGTATACTACATATGGATAAGAACATTTCACTTTTGTACCTGTACGATTCGTGAGAAATCAACCTATGAAAGGTAAAAAGGTAACGGTGTCCCATAACCTATTAGGTCGTAGGGGAGCGAGGCATCAGAGACCTCACTTCTCCGGAGGCCAGCATATTGAGGGCGGCGCCCATCTCCTCTCCCTCGCTGCTTTACCTTCCCTGACCCTGAAGAGGCAGGTACCCATTTACAGCTGGGTGAACTGGGGGACTATACCGAAGCCAAGGCGCGCAAACGGTCACCTATCCACTTGGTAACCACGCTCGATGCTGCTTAACATTGGCTGGGGGAAAGCGAGTGCTCTGACCACTGAGCTATCCCGTCCCTCAACCTATGCAAACAAAAAAGACTGTAATGTGGTGCGGTATTGTATGATCTGGAAATGACAGTCTCTAAGTTAGGCGTTTCTTCATTTCTATTTCGGTTTTCATAAAGAATCCAAAACAATCAAGTACGTCATGAAAAAAAGTACATCCTTGCTTCTCGTTCATCACGCATTTCCGACTCACGCAGTAACAGTTACCTCCGTGAACGAAATAGTTCATTAACTTCCTTGATGAAGAACCAACCAAACTAGTTGTAACATCAGCCCCCTTTATTTTTTGCTCTATTCCATATCTCCCTCAAAATGACTCATCTTGCAATTTCATCCTGGCTAATTATTAGACCCGTGACATCTGAAGGAATGACAGTCAACGTAGAAATTTGCTGTCAGGGCCATTTCTTTAAAAGTCAGTCAAATGAGTCACATTTATATTTAAAAATAATACTAAATGACCTGTAGTCAACTTTACAAAGCATCCGACAGTATTTGACATTTTCTTCTGTATTTTAGATTAAAGACCAAACTCACTTTTGATTTTATTGCTGATTTTGTTTTTCTTTAATATTCGTGATAGGAGGGATCGGTTATAATCTAGAAACAAGAAGTATTTGGGGTGGGTTTATTTCATATTTATAATGCATACAGGTATGTTTCTTTCATTTTTCCCTGTTATGTTTTCAACGATGATTGATGGGGAAATAATATTTGCTCTAAAAATGTGCTCTTTTATGTTGTGTTGTGTTGTGGTGTGGTGTGGTGTGGTGTGTTGTGGTGTGGTGTGGTATGGTGCGATGCGGTGCAGTGCGGTGCGGTTGTGGTGTGATGCGGTGTGGTTTGGTGTGGTGTGGTGTGATGCGGTGCGGTGTGGTGTGGTTGTGGTGTGGTGTGGTGTGATGCGGTGTGGTGTGGTGTGGTGTGATGCGGTGTGGTGTGGTGTGGTGTGATGCGGTTTGTTGGTGTGAATGCGGTGTGGTGTGATGCGGTGGTGATGTGATGTGATGCAGTGTGGTGTGGTTTGGTGTGGTGTGGTGTGGTGTGATGTGGTGTGGTGTGGTGTGGTGTGGTGTGGTGTGATGCGGTGTGGTGTGATGCGGTGTGGTGTGGTGCGGTTGTGGTGTGATGCGGTGTGGTGCGGTGTGGTGTGATGCGGTGTGGTGTGGTGTGATGCGGTGTGGTGCGGTGTGGTGTGATGCGGTGCGGTGTGGTGTGGTGTGATGTGGTGTGGTGTGATGCGGTGCGGTGTGGTGCGGTGTGGGTGTGATGCGGTGCGGTGTGATGCGGTGTGGGTGTGGTGTGGTGCGGTGTGGTGTGATGTGGTGTGATGCGGTGCGGTGTGGTGTGATGTGGTGTGGTGCGGTGTGGTGCGGTGTGGTGTGGTGTGATGTGATGCGGTTGTGGTGTGTGTGATGCGGTGCAGTGTGGTGTGGTGTGATGCGGTGTGGTGTGATGCGGTGTGATGCGGTGCGGTGTAGTGTGGTTGTGATGCGGTGCGGTGTGGTGTGGTGTGGTGTGGTGTGGTGTGATGCGGTGCGGTTGTGGTGTGTGGTGTGGTGTGGTGTGATGCGGTGTGGTTGCGGTTGTGGTGTGATGCGGTGCGGTGTAGTGTGGTGTGATGCGGTGTGATGCGTGCGGTGTGGTGTGGTGTGGTGTGGCAATAACTCTCTCTAATTTGGGATATTTTATATTCATTTTGATATTGGTACTGAACCATAACAATCACTAAAATCATAACAGAATCATCATCCTTGCCGCTCATCTATCTCACGTGTCCAACTCCCGTATAAATAACTTTCTCTGTTTAATCATCATCCTCATCATCATCATCATCATCATCATCATCATCATCATCATCATCATCCTCGTCCTCATCGTCATCATCCTCATCATCATCATCATCCCCATCATCTTCATCATCCTCATCATCATCATCATCCTCATCATCCCCATCATCATCATCATCATCATCATCATCATCATCATCATCATCATCATGAACATTGGAATTTATAAGTGTTGTATCTTGTATAAAAAAAAAACCCAAATCAAAGCGCTTGCATTCAACATATTCTTACATGCAACCAATAACATTTAAATAGTGTTAACAATTCGAATGTACACACACACAAACACGCGCGCACACACACACACACATACACACACACACACACACATTATCCTCGACATAAAAGAATAAATAAATAATAAGATAAATAAGCACACACACACATTTGCGCGCACGCACGCGCGCATGCACACTCTCGCACATTCATAAATGTTATACACTTTGGCATATATATATATGTGTGTGTGTGTGTGTGTGTGTGTGTGGTGTGTGTGTGTGTGTGTGTGTGTGTGTGTGTGTGTGTGTGTGGTGTGTTGTGTGTGTGTGTGTGTGTGTGTGTGTATGTATGTATGTATATCACGCGTGTCCAGCTTGTTCAAAAGACATTTCAATCTTTTCTATAATGAAGAACAAACCAAACAATCCGTACAGTGAGTACCCTTCGGATGAGACTATAAACCGAGGCCCCGTGTGCGAATGCATGCAGAACATCTTGCGCACACGTTAAATCCTGTTCCGCTTTTCAGAAGAGTAGGCCATTGTGTGCCGGTGGGGACAGATGACAACATTTACAAAACCGCATACACACGGGGACTAGATGTAAAAAAAAAAAGCACCTGAGTGCTTATTCCATTATCCTCGATATATTTTTTTTTTAATGTCATCTGAGCGCTTTGATTTGTTGCTTTACAAGATTCATCGCTATATAAATTCCATACATTATTATTATTATTATTATTATTATTATTATTATTATTATTATTATTATTATTATTATTATTATTTTATTATTATTCATCATTATTCATTATTTTAATTTATTATTATTATATTATTATTATTATTATTTATTATTATTATTATTATTATTTTATTATTATTATCATTATCATTATCATTACTTTATTATTATTATTATTATTATTATTATTATTATTATTATTATCTTATTATTATCATTATCATTTTATTATTATTATTATATATTATTATATTATTATCCCTATTCACTCTGTCCGACTCTCCACGATTCCTTCTCTTGATTCAAATAGTCGTCCTCCTCTCTCCTCTCCTCTCCCTCTCTCTCTCTCTGTCACTAAAGTCTGAATCTGTCATCTCTCTCTCTCGTCTCTCTCTCCTCTCTCTCTTCTCTTCCTCTCTCTCTCTCTCTCTCTCTCTCTCTCTCTCTCTCTCTCTCTCTCTCTCCTCTGTCACTAACAATCTAGTCTCTCTCTCTCTCTCTCTCTCTCCTCATCTGACTCCTCTCTCTTCTCTCTCTCTCTCGTCTCCTCTCTCTCCACTCTCTCTCTCTCTCTTCTCTTCTCCTCTCTCTCTCTTGTGTGGCAATTTCGTCCTATCTCATTACAAATCCGTGACGTCTGAAAAGAAACGTCCAAGTAGAATGTTTCCCATCAATATCATCTCTGTGAAAGTCAGTCAACTAATTCACAACCGTAAAAGTGGTCCGTGTGAATCGATGTGTTTAGTACTTGACATTTTCTTCTGCGTGTTGGAATATATAGCAAACTCCCTTTATGACTTCTGCTCTTATGTTGTTAATGTTGTTGGTATTATTTGATTCTTGTGGTAGGAAGTATCAATGTATAGGTCATAAGTTAATACAAGCAAGGTTGTTGTGGATTTTGTTTTTGGGGGGAGGGGGGTGTATGTGTATCCACATTAGAAAATAACAAGAGAATAAGACTAAGAGGTGGTCCCGGTGGGTTTTATTCATATACATACTGAGGTTACAGCACATGTTTTACTTGTATTTTGTCCAAGAGCAATCGGCTGAACATCGAGTTTCCAAAACTTAATGAGATGTGGTGTGGTGTGGTGTTGGTGTGGTGTTGGTGTGGTGTTGTGTTGGTGTTGGTATAGTGTTGGTGTGGTGTTGGTGTGGTGTTTGTTGGTGTGTGGTGTTGGTGTGGTGTTTGGGGGTGTTGGTGTGGTGGTGGTGTGGTATTGGTGTGGTGTGGTGTGTGTGGTGTTTGGTTGTGGTTTGTTGGTGTTGGTGTTGGTGTTGGTGTGGTGTTGGTTGTGGGTGGTTGGTTGTGGGTGTGGTGTGTGGTGTGGTGTGGTGTTGTGTGGTGTTGTGTTGGGGTGGTGTGTTGTGGTGTGGTGGGTGTGTTGGGTGGTGTGGTGTGGTGTTGGTGTGGTGTTGGTGTGGTGTGGTGTTGGTGTGTGGGTTGTTGTGTTGGTGTGGTGTGTGTTTGATGGTGGTGTGGTGTGGTGGTTGGTGTGGTGTGGTGTGGTGTGGTGTTGGTGTGGTGTGGTGTGGTGTTGGTGTGTGTGGTGTTGGTGTTGGTGTGTGATGTGGTGTGTGTGGTGTTGGTGTGGTTTTTGTTGTGGTGTGTGTGGTGTGGTGTTGGTGTGGTGGTGTTGGTGTGGTGTGGTGTTGGTGTGGTGTGGTGTGTGGTGTGTGGGTGGTGTGGTGTGTTGTGTGGTGGTGTGGTGGTGTGGTGTGGTTGGGTGTGTGATGGTGTGGTTGGTGTGGGTGTGTGGTGTTGGTGTTGGTGTGGTGTGGTGTTGTGTGGTGTGTGTGGTGTGGTGTGGTGTGTGTTGGTGTGGTGTGGTGTGGTGTTGGTGTGGTGTGGTGTGGTGTTGGTGTGGTGTGTGTGAGTTTGTGGTGTTGGTGTGGTGTGTGTGGTGTGGTGTTTTGGTGTGGTGTTGTGGTGTTGGGTAGTGTGGTTGTGTGTGTTGGTGTGGTTGTGGTGTTGGTGTGGTGTGGTTGGTGTTGGTTGGTGTGTGTGTGTGGTGTTGGTGGTGTGGTGGTGTGTGTGTGTGGTGTGGTGTGGTGTTGGTTGTGTGGTGTGTTGTGTGGTGTTGGGTGGTGTGGTGTGGTGTGGTGTTGGGTTGGTGTGGTGTGGTGTTTGTGTAGGTGTGGTGTTGGTGTGGTTTGGTGTTGGTGTGTGTGGTGTTGTGTGGTGTGGTTGTATGTTGGTGTGTGTGGTGTAGTTTGGTGTGGTGTGTTGTTGTGTGGTGTGTATTTGGTGTGGTGTGTGGTGTGTGTTGTGGTGTGATGGTGTGTGTTGGGTGGTGTGTGTGTGGTGTTGGTTGGTGTGTGTTTGGTGTGATGTGGTGTATGTGGTGTTGGTGTGGTGTTGGTGTGTGGTGTGTGTGATGTTTGGTTGGTGTGGTGTGGTGTTGGTGTGGTTGTAGTGTGGTGTTGGGGTGGTGTGTGTTGGTGTGGTGGATGTTGGTGTGAGGGTGTGTGTGGTGTTGGTGTGGTGTTGTGTTGGTGTGATGTGATGTTGGTGTGGTTTTGGTGTGGTGTTGGTGTGTGTGGTGTTGGTGTGGTGTTAGTGTGGTGTTGGTGTGGTGTTGGTGTAATGTGGTGTGGTGTTGGTGTTGGGTTGGTGTGGTGTTGTGTTGGTGTGATGGTGGTGTGGTGTGGTGTGGTGTGATGTGATGTGGTGGGGTTTGTGGTGTTGGTGTGGTGTTGGTGTGGTGTGGTTGTGTTATGTGGTGCGGTGTGGTGTTGGTGTGGTGTGGGGGTGTTGTGTGATATTGGTGTGGTGTTGGGGTGGTGTGGTGTGGTTTGTGTATTGGTGTGGTGTTGGGTGGGTGGTGTGGTGTTTGAGTGTGGTGTGGTATGGTATGGTGTGGTGTGTGGTGGTATGATGATGTGGTGTGGTATGGTGTGGTGCGGTATGGGGTGTGTATGGTTGGTGTGGTGTGGTGGTATGTGTGGTGCGGTATGGTGTGGTGCGGTATGGGGGTGGTATGGTGTGGTGTGGTGTGGTGGTATGGTGTGGTGCGGTATGGTGTGGTTGTGGTGTGGTGTGGTATTGTGCGGTATGGTGGTGGTGTTGTGTGGTTGGTATGGTGCGGTGTGGTGTGGTGTGGTGTGGTATGGTGTGGCGTGGCGTGGTGGAGTGTCGTGTCGTGTCGTATCGTGTCGTCTCGTCTCGTGTCGTGTCGTGTTGTGTCGTGTGATGTGGCGCGGGATGACAGAGCGTGGCTGTGACTGTTTCTGATGATTTGACAGTTTCGTTGTTTCCGTTTTGGTGTTTGTAATGAATCATTAGCAATCAACAAAATCGTGACGATACCAACGTCCTTGTATCTTCATCATGCGTGACCTGCTCACGCTGTCACTATTGTCTCTCTGACCAGCCGCCTTGGCGCAGTGGTTAGAGCCTGGGGTAACGGACTGGAAGGTCGCGGGTTCGATTCCAAAAGAGTCAAAGGGAATTTTTTCCCGATTCCTGCAGGCTCCTACCCAGAGTGAGTGTGCTGTGGGCTCATTAGGAAGATTGGGACCACACAGTCGAACTACATTCACTTAAGGGATGTGTTTTTGAGAGTGTTGCTCTAATTTTCTGACCAACACTGCAGGTGTCTGTATCTCAGGCCTGGTTGAATCCCTGGATCTATTCCCCTTCAAATAGTCTCAAAGCGCATGGACTTCTATTGCTGCATCAATACATCGTCCTCATCATCCTTTATGGTCTTGCAAAAAAAATCTCTGATTCGGTGGTCTCAGTTGCTCTGGGATCATGGTGACCTCAGATTCGGTTTGCCCATACACTTCTGTGCCTGTGATGAGTTTGTGTCAAAGACCTTGGAGTTGGAGGTTCACGGAGGACGGTTGTTGGAGGGACGTTGGGGTGGTCGCCACCTCGCGTGGGCAACTCACTCTCTGTGGCTCCGCGACTGAGCCGTTACTGTCGCTAGTAGGGGGCTTAGTAAGTGGCGTCATGTGTTTGTTAGCTCAGAACAAGCACCACTGAACACCACCAAAGTGACCCAGCAGGAGTGCAGGGCCCCTCTGGCTGGTGGCCCCACGGCGGCCTGACATTGATGGGCTCCCTGTGGAATTCCGACCCTGAGGATACAATATAACGAATCTGGGTATGGTTGTGGCGGAAAGTTTGAAATGAGCGGCGTGGGAACAACAGGACAGGAACATCACAAAAGATGAGGCAGTAAAGCAAAAACAACAAAAAACAAAAAGAAAATTGTCTCTCTTTCACAGACACTTCAACAACTTCGATAATAAGAACGACCCAACCCGTTTGTAACACGAGTACCTTTTTTCTTCATTCCAACTCTCTAACGGATTCTTTTTCCTTTTCTTTTTTTCCTGAGTCAAGAACGGTACCAAAGTTATCCTTTTAGTAATGTCATCCTTCCTTCATCACAAATCCGTGTTGTCTTGAAAATAAATGTCAAAGTAGAAAGCTACCACCAATAATCGTCATCTTTTAAAAAGCCATTGAAATGACTCACAGTCGTAAAAGTGACCTTTGCGAATTGATACGTAGAGCTTGGCATTTTCTTCTGCGTGTGAGGATAAAAATCAAGATTGCTTGGTTTGGGTTTTTTTCTGGTTTTGTTTATTTTTTTGTGGTGGAAAGTATCGAAGTAGAGGTTATAACAAAAGCAAACTTTGTTTATCCATGTAGAGACAGATACACACACATACACACAAACACACGCAAACACACAACACACACACACACACACACACACACACACATATATATATATATATATATATATATATATATATATATATATATATATATATATTATATATATATATATATATATATATACAGACAGACAAACAACAGACACACACACAGACATATATATACATACATACAGACAGACAGATAGACATACAAACATACAAACATACATACGTACGTACGCACATACATACATACATACAAACATAAATACATACATATATACATACATATATACATACATACATACATACATACATACATATACATACATACATACATACATACATACATATTAATATAAAGGTATAGATATACATATAGATATATATATGCATATATATGTAGATAGCTAGATAGCTAGACAGACAGACAGACAGATAGATAGATAGATAGATAGATAGATAGATAGATAGATAGATAGATAGATAGATAGATAGATAGATAGATAGATAGATAGATAGATCAGTAAAGTATACTCCTGTGCTTTTTTGTTTATCTTAGCGGCTTTCATGCTGTGGCTTTTTGTTGGGGTGGGAGGGGGGTAGATATATACTATCTAATACTGATCTCAAGAAGAAGGAAAAAACAACCAAAACAACAACAAGAAACTGAATAAACATCAAATGCCATGTCGACTGTTTGCATCACGTGAACTTTTCATATTCAGAAATAAAATAAACTACACGCTTTTAGCTCATCCAGGTTTAATTTTCAACAATTTCATCCGTATTGACAGACCGCTGTCCGGTGTTTTAAATAAACTTCGAAATGAGGTTCTTGTCCCCAAAAAATCATTTTGTTTGCTGTTGGTGTCCATGTTGCTTTGCTGTTAAAGTCTGCTGCTGCCGCTGTAGCTTAGTGCTCTCAGAAAGTTTATGGATGCGTCGCATGCACAGGCTAAACTAGGACTGCTAGCTGCAAGTGTAAGCCTAGAATAGCCAGGCAGCCAGTATTGATTGAAAGAATGAATGATTGAGATAGCCAGCTCCTGTACGCGGTCACGTAGGTAGATAATGCAGCATGCAGACATAAACGCTGCATGAACGGACACATCCGTGCTGAAACGCATCCATACCCGCTCAAACATGCCTGCTCTCACGCATTCGCACATGTACAGGCTTGCGTGCGCGTGCACTAGTAAGATATTTAAAAAATGCATGTATTTGTATGGACACTTGCACACACACACGTACGCACGCACATACACACACAGAGCTCTGTTGATGTGGCTTTGCTATTGTTCTTTTGTCAATAAAAGTTATAGAACTGCGCCTTACGTTCTGGTTTTTGTGGAGCCAAGCTCTGGTACATTCTCTCTCTCTCTCTCTCTCTCTCTCTCTCTCTCCTCTCTCTCTCTCTCTCTCTCTCTCTCTCTCTCTCTCTCTCTCTCTCTCTCTCACTCTCTCCTCTCTCTCTCTCCCTCTCTCTCTCTCTCTCTCTCTCTCTCTCTCTCTCTCTCTCTCTCTCTCCTCTCTCTCTGTCAAATGTAATATTCCCAATAGTACTGACATACAAAAACTCTATGCGTAGTTTAGACTATATATCTACACCCGCCATCTCATATTGATCAACTCTGACCAGAACCGTTGATTCTGAAATGTGATGCTGGTGATGGTATCTCTTTTTATTTCTTTCCAATCTTTCAACAGAGTCGTTCAGTTTTCATACAGGGTTCAGATATCCTAAGCCATCAGCCATCCCTTTCTTCCTCCTCCTATTCCTCCTTCTCATATTGCCTCTCCCTTTCTACATCAGTTCTTG
>CM054149.1:23689814-23695814 GCA_028751875.1 Rapana venosa
ACATACACACACAGAGAGCTCTGTTGATGTGGCTTTGCTATTATTATTTTGTCAATAAAAGTGATAGAACTGCGCCTTACATTCTGGTTTTTGTGGAGCCAAGCTCTCTGGTACATTCTCTCTCTCCCTCTCTCTCTCTCTCTCTCTCTCTCTCTCTCTCTCTCTCTCTCTCTCTCTCTCTCTCTCTCTCTCTCTCTCTCTCTCTCTCCTCTCTCTCTCTCCTCTCTCTCTCTCTCTCTCTCTCTCTCTCTCCCTCTCTCTCTCTCTGTCAAAATGTAATACTCCCAATAGTACTGACATACAAAAGCTCTATGCGTGTTTCAGACTATATATCTACACCCGCCCCCTCATATTTATCAACTCTGACCAGATCCGTTGATTTTGAAATGTGATGCTGGTGATGGTATCTCTTTTTGTTCTTTCCAATCTTTCAGACAGAGTCCTTCAGTTTTCATACAGGGTTCAGATACCCTAAGCCATCAGCCATCCCTTTCTTCCTCCTCCTATTCCTCCTTCTCATATTGCCTCTCCCTTTCTACATCAGTTCTTGGAACTCTGTGTTTTCTGCTGTGCTCTCATCTCTCCTGTCAGAATGCCAAAGGTGTCTGTCTGTCTGTCTGTCCAGTGATTGTGCCACCTTTCCTCCCCCTTCTGCAAGTCTGTGATAGTCATTTCCTAGCTCTGTGTCCTGTGCTACTTTTGCTGGACTTGTCATTTTGGGGGGTGAGGGGTTTTATGCCCTTTGATGTTTTGTTGTCTTTGTGTTTAGGCGTGTTTATGTTGTCTTTGTGTTTAGGCGTGTTTATGTTCGTAGGAAGCCCTCTTTTTGTATCCTTTGCTTTCTTGGGGTAAGGTTGTCTATCTTGGGGATTTGGGTGTCACTTTAAAATGTGAGAAATATTTGTTCAATCAAATCTTTTTTGACGCTCTAAAATATTTTTTAAAAACAAAAGCATATTGTTATCATCATAGTAATTGACTTGTGCGAACATTTTTATGCACATGTAAAAAACATTTTGAACTGGAGATACTGTGATTTGTTACAACTACTTTAATCGTTGTCAGTACCCTTACTAATTATAAATAACATACTCCTCATTCTTCAATATGAAAAGCCAAACCATATGAAAAACTCTATCTGTCTCTCTGTCTCTCTGTCTCTCTGTCTCTCTCTCGGGGACGACGTGACGGGACGAGAACTGAACGGGTGTGCTGTTAGTAAGCTGCTGCAAATTTTTGCATTTTAGCTTCAAAATGTCAGTTACTGGCCTTCCAGCTACTGTAATAACAACTTTAGACGCCCTGCTGATCGACAACGTCGTATCGAGTTGGAAAGTCGCGGGGGAGAGCGGCAGTGTTGTGTTCGTCTTGCGAATGAAGCCAGCTGACAAGCCAGTGTCAACAGAAATGGCGGACCCGGTGCTGAACCGTAACTCCCGTGTTCAGTACTATCGCAAGAAACCCCCTTGTCAAAGACGTCGCGATGTTCAAAGAAGTAGACAACACCAAGAAAGACAGGCAAGTCGCCAATGTGACAATAACAGTGTCTTGGAAGAGCCGGTCTTGTGTAACATTGACTCCCTGCTCGATGTGGAAACAGAAGGAAAACAAACCAGTGTGTACACAGAACTATGTGTCAGCAGTGAATTGAATGCCTCAGCCACACCAGATTCACTTGATCTACTGTGTGATCCAGCAACAGACAGCAAGATCGGTGTGTCTTCTGAGGCGCCTGATGTGCAGGAAGAGCTGACAGTTGGCTGCACAGTGGATGACTCTGATACTGATACTGGTATTGTGAAACAGTATGTGTCTACTCTAACTGACAAACGTGTACAGCGTCGATTAAGGGACAGCAAGAGAAACACACGGTTTCGAAAGGTGGTGGTACATAGTTCGGTTGATGAAAACATTGTGATGTGTGAATCAGATGACATCATCCTGGAATACTCTTGGAATGGAGATCCTGGCGAGGAATCTAAGTGTGTGTTCTGGTACATCAAGCAAGAAGAGAAAAACATGTTGCCAGAAGAACGTGTCAGGCTTGCCAGACTTCGTAAAGGGAAACAGTGTACTAACACACAACACACAGAGACAGTGGTGGCGAGTGCTGAGCAGGAGTTACATCATCTTCGGGACCTGATCCGGTCTTACATGGGCTGACTTCGCTGGCTGTAGACTGGAAAAGGAAAGGCTGGTTTGAAAATTGAGACACTTGAGACACAGACAATAATGTATCGAATCTTGATGTACATACCACCACTGCCATGGTTTCCATGTCATTGTAATCGCGTCGCGTTCGATATCGTTGTTACCGCGCCGCAGCGCTATATGGCTTGATTGCTAAATAGCAATAAAATTGTGTCAAATTGTGTCAATTGTGTCTGTCTCTCTCTCTCTCTCTCTCTCTCTCTCTCTATTTCTTTCTCTCTCTCTCTCTCTCTCTCTCTCTCTCTCTCTCCTCTCTCTCTCTCTCTCATTCTCTCTCTCTATCTCTTTCTCTCTCTCTCCTTGACATTACTTTGTGTTCAGTTTGAAACTGAGTTTACACCAGAGCTTTAAGTCCTATCTGTTCATAGAGAGCTTTTTATTTGGGGCGGGGGATCATTACGTTAAATGCATCATGTGATTTTTCTTGTATTTATTTGTATTTACAAAAGAAAGTCGTGTGTAACCCCCCTTGTCAAAAGGACACTTTGGGCAATGACAATAAATTGGTCAAAGTGTCAAGCGTCTTCTCTCTCTCTCTCTCTCTCTCTCTCTCCCCTCTCTCTCTCTCTCTTTCTCTGACTCTCTCTCTCTCTCTCTCTCTCTCTCTCTCTCTCTCTCTCTGTCAAAATGTAATACTCCCAACAGTACTGACATACAAAAGCTCTATGCGTGTTTCAGACTATATATCTACACCCGCCACCTCATATTGATCAACTCTGACCAGATCCGTTGATTCTGAAAATAATGTGATGCTGGTGATGGTATCTCTTTTTTTTTCTTTCCAATCTTTCAGACAGAGTCGTTCAGTTTTCATTCAGGTTTCAGATATCCTGAGCCATCAGCCATCCCTTTCTTCCTCCTCCTATTCCTCCTTCTCATATTGCCTCTCCCTTTCTACATCAGTTCTTGGGCCTCTGTGTTTTCTGCTGTGCTCTCATCTCTCCTGTCAGAATGCCAAAGGTGTCTGTCTGTCTGTTCAGTGACTGGGCCACCTTCCCTCCCCACTTCTGCAAGTCTGTGATAGTCATTTCCTAGCCCTGTGTCCTGTGCTTCTTTTGCCGGACTTGTCATTTTGGGGGTGAGGGGTTTCATGCCCTTTGATGTTTTGTTGTCTTTGTGTTTAGGCGTGTTTGTGTTCGTAACAAGCCCTCTTTTTCGAATCCTTTGCTTTGTTGGGGTAAGGTTGTCTATCTAGGCGATTTGGGTGTCACTTTGAAATGTCAAAAATACTTATTCAACCAAGTCTGTTTTGATGCTCTAAAGTATATATTTCCCAAAAATGACTGTAGTTTTATCATCATTGTAATTGACTTGTTGTGCGAACATGTTTCTTGTATTTATTTGTATTTACAAAAGAAAGTCGTGTGTAACCCTCCTTGTCAATATGCCACATTGGGAAATGACAATAAATTGGTCAAAGTGTCAAACGTCTCTCTGTCTCTGTCTCTCTCTCTCTGTCTCTGTCTCTCTGAATCTCTCTCTCTCCTCTCTCTCTCTCTCTCTCTCTCTCTCTCTCCTCTCTCTCTCTCTCTCTCTTTCCCTCTCTGTGTCAAAATGTAATACTCCCAATAGTACTGACACAAAAACTCTATGCGTATTTTAGTCTATATATCTACACCCGCCATCTCATATTGATCAACTCTGACCATATCCGTTGATTCTAAAATGTGATGCTGGTGATGGTATCTATTTTTTTTTCTTTCCAATCTTTCAGACAGAGTCGTTCAGTTTTCATACAGGCTTCAGATATCCTGAGCCATCAGCCATCCCTTTCTTCCTCCTCCTATTCCTCCTTCTCATATTGCCTCTCCCTTTCTACATCAGTTCTTGGGTCTCTGTGTTTTCCGCTGTGCTCTCATCTCTCCAGTCAGAATGCCAAAGGTGTCTGTCTGTCTGTCCAGTGATTGGGCCACCTTCCTTCCCCCTTCTGCAAGTCTGTGATAGTCATTTCCTAGCTTTGTGTCCTGTGCTTCTTTTGCTGGATTTGTCATGTTTGGGGGTGAGGGGTTTCATGCCCTTTGATGTTTTGTTATCTTTGTGTTTAGGCGTGTTTATGTTCAGGAGATGCCCTCTTTTTGTATCCTTTGCTTTCTTGGGGTAAGGGTCTATCTTATGGATTTGGGTTTCACTTTAAAATGTGAGAAATATTTATTCAACTCAATCTTTTTTGACGTGGGAAAGCTTTTTTCCTCCAAAATAACAGTATTGTTATCAGTATTGTAATTGACGCATTGTGCAAACATTTTTTTTATACATATGTAAAATCTTTAAAAGCTGGAGATTTTATTGTGATTTTTTACTACTATTTTAAATAGTGTCTGCACTCCTTTTGTTTATGAAGAACATACTCCTCTGTGTTACTGTAAGAAAAGCCAAACCCTATGAGAAACTCTCTCTCTCTCTCTCTCTCCTCTCTCTCTCTCTCTCTCTCTCTCTCTCTCTCTCTCTCTGCGCATTCGATGTATACTATTGATAGTACTATAACCATAAGTGTGTGTGTGTGTTGACTCAAACACATCCATCCCTGTTCTCACTTTTCTTTTCAGACTATTTCACCTACAACAGCCATCTCATATTCATCAACTCTCTGCCCTCATCTCTCCTGTCAGAATGCAAAGGTGTCTGTCTGTCCAGCGATTGTGCCACCTTCCTTCCCCCTTCTGTAAGTCTGTGATAGTCATTTCCTAGCTCTCTGTGTCTGTGCTTCTTTGTTGGACTTGTCATGTTGGGGGTGAGGGTTTTCATGCCCTTTGATGTTTTGTTATCTTTGTGTTTAGACGTGTTTATGTTTGTAACAAGCCCTCTTTTTGTATCGGTTGCTTTGTTTGGGTAAGGTTGTCTATCTTGGGGATTTGGGTGTCACTTTAAAATGTCAGAAATATTTATTCAACCAAATTTGTGTTTGATGCCGAAAAGTTCATTTTCCAAAAATAACTGTATTGTTATCACTATTCTAATTTACGTGTTTTGCAAACATTTTTCTTTATATACATGCAAAAGAAAATATTTATTAACAAAACTGAGACGTGCAATTTTAAATTTTGCCAGTACCTTTATGTTTATAAGTAACACAGTCCTCATTCTTCTTAATGAAAAGCCAGACCCTATGAAATTCTATCTCTCCTCTCTCTCTCTCTCACTCTCTCATTCGCTCTCTCGCTCTCGCTCTCTTCTCTCTTTTCTCTTCTCTCTCTCTCTCTCTCTCTCTCTTCTCTCTCTCTCTCCTCTCTCTCTCTCTCTCTCTCTCTCTCTCTCTCTCTCTCTCTCTCTCTCCCTCTCACTCTCTCTCTCTCTCTGCATGCGATGTATACTATTGATAGTACTATAACCTAGTACTATAACCATAAGAGTGTTTGTTTACTCAAACACAACCATCCCTGTTCTCACTTTTCTTTTCAGAATATGTCATCTACACCCGCCATCTCCTATTGACCAACTCTGACCAGAGCCATTGGTTTCGAAACGTGATGCTGGTGATGGCTTTTTTTTCCCAGTCTTTGCGACAGTCTTTCAGTCGTTCAGGTTTCAGATATCCTAAGTCATCAGTCATCACATTCCTTCCTGCCTCCCATTCCTCTTTTTCAGATTGCCTCCTCCTTTTTCTATCATCTCTTGACTTCTCTTGTTTTCTGCTATGCTCTCATCTCTCCTGTCAGAATGCCAAAGGTGTCTGTCTGTTCTCTGATTCAGCCACCTTCCCACTTCTGCAAGTCTGTGGTAGCTCTTTCCTGTGTATTTCCTTTTGTTCCAGACCTGTCCTTTTTCCTTTTTTTGTCATCTGTATTCCTA
>CM054149.1:23696314-23715235 GCA_028751875.1 Rapana venosa
GATTCTCTCACTGGTTTGATTGTGCGAGAGAGAGAAAAAAAAAGAAAAAGAAGATTGGGGGGTGGGGGTGGGGGGGTGGGGGTGGGGGGCTGGGGGACGTTTACCAGTCACGTCAAGACTTTCTTGATCCTGTGTCTGGAATAAAATTTTAAAAAAGATCCATTCAGAATTTTTGTTTCAAAACTCATGAAAGTTTCTCAATCAAGGTCAATATTGAAGGTTTCTGCGTTTGTATGATTTTTTCCTAATTGGGAAACTTTACTTTAAAGAACATAAAAATTCGGAGCAAAGCAAGCAAACAAGCCCCCCCAAAAAAACAACAACAACAAACAAACAAAAATAACACAACCAACCTAACACCAATAACAGTTCAAAATAAAGCCAGACTTAACTAACAAGCCAAAAACAAACAAACCTAACATCAATAACAATTCAAAATAAAGCCAGACTTAACTAACAAGCCAAACGGTTAAAACAAAAAAAGAACCAAACAGAAAACAAAGCCAAAATAGGGAGTCTGAATTGAGCCATTGTTTAATGCAAGATGCTCATAATAATTTAAATCCAGATTGCTACTAGAGAGAGAGAGAAAAAAAAACCTTGGCAGAAAAGAAGTAAAGTATGTGCACACAAGTGCTGCGGTTTTTGTTGTTGTTGTTGGTTTTTTTTTTGTAGCACTGAAGACAGCTTGTACTGCATACTACATATTACACACAGAACAAAGAGATCATTATAGTACACAATTTCATTATGCTCTCTCTCTCTCTCTCCCTTTCCGCTTTTCGGAAGAGTAGGCCATTGTGTGTCGATGGGAACGGATGACAAAAATGTACAAAACTGCATACATACGAAACGGAGACTGGATGGAAAAAAGCATATAAGTACTTATTCCATTATCCTCGATATAAAAGAATAAATAAATAAATAAAATAAATCTCTCTCTCTTTCCACCCCCCTCTCTCTCTCTCTTTCCTCTCTCTCTCTCTCTGTCTCTCTCTCTCTCTCCTCTCTCTCCCTTTCCTCTCTCTCTCACTCTCTGTCTTTCCTCTGTGTCTCTGTCTCTTTCTCCTCTCTCTCTCTCTTTCCTCTCTCTCTCTTTCCTCTCTCTCTCTCACTCTGCCTTTCCTCTCTGTCTCTGTCTGTCTGTCTGTCTCTCTCCTCTCTCTCTCTCTTTCCCTCTCTCTCTCTCACTTTCCTCTCTCTCTCTCACTCTCCTCTCCCTCTCTCTCTTGTCTCTCCTCTCTGTATGCACCTCTCCTTCTGCACGTACTCTATCCAAGCAAAGGTTATTAAGCGGCGTTGAGCGTGGTTGCCTCTAGGATGGGTGACCGTTCTTGCGCCTTGGCTTCAGTACAGTCCCCCGCCCGGTTTTTCACCTAGCTCAGGGAAGGTAAAGCAGCGAGGGAGAGAAGATGAGCATCACCGAGATACTGGCCCCTAGAGAAGCTGAGGTCTTTGACACCTCGCTCCCTAACCACTGCAAAGGTTATGGGAGACACACACATATACGCACGCACGAACGCACGCACGCATGAACGCTTGCACGCAAGTATCAACACATACACTCTCACATAGACACAAACATGCATGCACTCACGCACGAACGCGCGTGCGCACACACACACACACACACACACCAGACTGCATAATTATTCTAGTTAACTGAGGGTGTTAAGCCGATGAAAACAGCAACAACCGTGGGAAAAAAAATTGAAAAAAGAGACACAGACATACAGACACAGACACACCACAGACACAGAACTACACACACACCCGGGGGTCCTTTTTTCCTCTTCTGTCTGGGTTTCCTTTTGTCTTTTTTTTCCTCTTTCCCCTTTTCTCCTCTTTTTCAACCCCCCCCCTTTTTCCTCTCTTCTTTCCCCTTTTTCCTCCCCCTTCCTTTTCTTGTCTCTCCCCCTCTTATACCCCCTTTTTCCGCCCTTCTCTCCGCTTTTTGTGCCGGGGGCCTTTTGGGCCTTTTTTTTTTTTCCCTTCCCCTTTTTTTCCTACCCCCCCGCCCTTTTCCCCTGCCAGGCTTTGCGGGGGGGGGTTCTCCCAAAAGTTTCCCCTTTTTAAACTATCTTGCCCACCCCCCCCCACTCTTTGGGCCCCTTTCCCCCCGAGCACCTCCTTGCCCCGGTAACCAAAATCCAAAAAAGGGAAAAACGGCTTGACTTTGCAGGAACCGCTTGCGCCCCCCCAACACCCCCCCCCTTTTTTTTCCCTATTTCGGGGGAGGTTTAACCCGGGGGGGGAAAACAGGAAACCCCGGGTAAAAAAATTGGAAAAGAGAACCAAAATCGGAACACAGACCCAACCACAGCCAAAAAAATTAAACCCCACTATAGCACCACAAAACCACGCAGAAAAAGAATTTCACCAAACAAAAACAAACACCTCACAAACAAACAAAAACCCCAAAAACCAAAACCCCAACCCAAAAGGGGCCCCAAAACAAAACACCCCACAAACCGGGTTTTGATAAATTTTTCCCCATAACCTGGGGGGTTTTCCTTTGGGAAAAACGGGCGTGGGGAAGAAAAAAAAAAAAAAAAAAGGGGCCAGCAAAAGGACCGACCCAAACCCCCGGGTTTTACCCCCACCCAAAAAACGGGACCCGAACACGGGGAACAGAACAAAAAAACCCACAAAACAACAAACGCAAAAAACCAAAAAAACCAAAAAAAGGAGGTTAAGAACGTTTCCTTTCCCCCTTATTAACCCGGGGTTTAAAGGGGTAAAGGTTTTCCCATCCCAAACCCGGGTTCCGAACAAATTAAACCCCCCTTTCGGTTTTCCTAAAAAGGGGCCCCTTTTGGGGGCCGGCGCCTTCTTTCCCCCAGCCCCCCGCTTTTTTCAAAAAACCCTATTGGGAGGGCGGGAATCCTTTTTTTTTTTAAAAACAGCTTAAATGGGAAAGGAGGGAAAAAAAAGTTTTGGTTAAACCCTACCCAAGAAATTTAAAAACCAAATTTGGGGAGGGGGGGGGGGGGGGCTTCAGAAAATTTGTTTTTCCAAGGGATTCGGGAGGGTTTAAGGAACGTTTTGTTTAAAATTAATAGTATTTTTTTATTATTTCGGCCTTTTCCAGGGAGAAAAAGTCGAAATGGGCCCAAAAAGGGAAGAAATTAAGGAGGGGGTTGAAAAAATCTTCGTTTTAAAAACGTTCCCCCTTTTGAATGATGGCCATTTTTTGTGGGGGTTGGGAAAATGCCCTTTAAAAAAACGGCATAAACGGGGGACGGGGGGCCCGATGTTTTTTTGTTTTTAAAAAATGGGGGGGAGGGGGGGGGGGGGATTGGGGCCCCGGAGGTTTGTTTGGGTGTTTTGTTATTTTCCCTATATTTGAAAGCGTTTTTTGGTTTTTTATTATTTTTTTTATTTTTTTTTTTTCTTAAACCCCATTAAAATTTTTACCCAAAAAAGGGAAAAAAGAAAAGGAAAAGGGAAAAAGACAAGACATTTTGAGGGGCCCGTTAAAAAGGGCTTTTGGGAAAGTGGTTTGGGCCGGGCGTTTTTTTTTTGGGGGGGGTTCGTGGGGGGGGTTTGTTTTGGTTGTTTTCCCTTTTACTTGTTTGGTTTTCCGGGTTAGTGGAGGTTCCATTACCATGGGTCTTTTCTTTCTTTTGCCAAATCAAGGAGGTTAGCCTTTTTTTCCCCCCTTTTCCCAAAAAACCAAAAACAAAACAGGGGAGAACAGAAAAAAGGGAAATTAGAAAAACCCGGGGAGAGACGGGAACAAAAAAAAGGGAAAAATTAAAATTTTCCCTGGCAAAATTTTAATCTCATGAATCAGAAAAGGAACAGTGGCAGGGCCTTGAAGCAATGGCCCCAAAAACAGTAGTATGTTAGATTTAAGTGCAGTTAAAAAAAAAAAAGCCCCTTTTCCCGGGACAGAGGGGTTAAACGCATTTAAACAAAAAAACCAAAAACCAAAAACGGGGAGTACAGTAAGAAAGGGGGGGAAAAACAGTTGTGGTTTTTAACAGGGCGAAAGGGAAAAATCCCCCCGAAAAAACCCCCAAAACAAAAAAGTCAAAAGAAAAGAAAAAAATTTTTAACAACCCCCAGGACAAAAACAAAAAACAAAAGAAAGAAATTATTAAATTAATTTATTTACCCAATAGGGGAGGATAAGGGAAAAACCCGACAAAAAGCTTTTTAAAAAAATAGTCCCGGTGAAGCGTTTTTAAAGCCTTGTACGTTAAAAACCAGAAACACACTGGGCCTACCACCCGGGGAAAAAACGGGAAAAAAGGAAACGTTTCGAAAAGAAAAAACGGGGGTTTTTGCAACCCCCGGAAACCAAGCCCAAAAAAAAGGAAAAAATTTTTTTTTATTTATTTTACTTTTTAAAAACCCCGGGGGGAAAAAAACCCCTTAACGGAAAATACCCCCGGGTGTAGAGGGGAAATTTCTGCCACTGGTTCCCCCTGCAAAATGGGTCTATTTCCCGGGGGGGAAAGGGGGGAAAAAAATTTTTAATTTCCAAAAGATTTTTGCCGCGTTTTCCTTTTTTTTTTTTTTTCCCCAAAGGGACTTTTTGTAATAGATTTGTTGTTTTTCCCGGGGGAAAACCCCCTTAAAGGGGGAAAAAACCCCCCTTTCTTCACCAACGCCCCGGCAAAACCCGCTTCCAAAATAAGGAAAAAATTTTTTGGGGGGGGTTTAATGGGGGCCACAAAAAAAAAAAAATTTTGGGTTAATTTTTTTTTTTCCCTTTTTAAAACTAGCAACTTTTGAGGTTTGTTTGCCCAAAATTTGGACCGCCCCCCACCCTTACGAAACTTTTACCTTGTTCTTACTAACCCGACTAAAAATTTCTCTCCCCCCCAAAAACCCGGATTTTTTTTTAATCCCCAAAAAAAAAGCTTTTTTGGATTAAAAGGTTTTTTTTTCCCCCCCTTTAAAAAAATTTTTTAACCCTTTCGAATTTCCCAAAAGGAAAAGGGGGTTTGGGCCCAAGAAAAAAAAAAAAATTTTTTTTAAAAGTTTTTTTCATTTTAAAAAGTTTGGGTTTTGGTGCGAAAAAAATCAACACGAGAATTTTTTTCCCGTAAAAAAATTTTTCAAAAACCAACAACCAAAACCTTGGTTTTTTTAAAAAAAAAATGCCAGAAAAAAAAATTTTCCTTTTCCACCAAGGGGAAGCCCCATTATAAACCCGACCCCCAAATTTCCCCACTTTAACGGAAACCCCCGTTTCCCCCGGGAAGGACAAAAAGGTTTAAAAAGGGGGGCTTTCTGTGCATGTATTAGGGTGGAATTTTGTTTTTTTTTTTCAAAGGAAATAGGGACAATTTTAAAGTTTTGCAAAAAAAAATTGGCCAACACGGCCGGGGGAGATTGTTAAAATAGGGGGGAATCATTTGAAAGTTTTTGACCCCAAAAGAGGTTTTAATAATAAAATGAAATAAAAAAAAAAATTTAAAAATTTAATTTATATGGAATTTAAAATTACCCCCAAATCTTTTTAAAAAAAAACGAATCGAAGCGTTTTTGCCCCTCAAAAACATTTACGCGCATAAAATTTTTCCCTCAAAAATAAAAAAAAACCCATTTTTTCAAATTTTTTCCGGGATTTTACACACAGGTTTTCATCAGAGACTTTTTATACATTAGGGTAACCCCTTTAAAAAAGGGGAATACCCTTCCTTATCTTTATTTTTAAAAGTTACTGCCTCAAGCGCAAACTAAAGGTTATGACAACAATCCCCTATCTATTTGTTTAAATTTTTTTAACCTTTGCAAATGTTTCGCCGTAATAGAAACTAAATGAAAGGGGATTTTTGGGAAATAAAAATGAAATTTTTTTATTTAAACCTGTTACCCTTTTGGCACAACACACCACACACCCAAAACCACCCACACAAAAACCACACCAAAACACACCCCCACACAACACACACCCGCGCGCACCAACCCCCATAAACCCCACACACACAAAACCACCACCAAGCTATTAACATGTTTTTAAATTTACGCTTCCCCTTTTGCGATTTATAAATACCCCCAAAATGTTAAAAAACCTATTTGTTTTTTTAAAAAAAAACGGGCCCCATTGTTTTGGCCCAGGGGGAACAGAAAATTAACATTTACACAAAATAAACACGGGGGACGGATCTAAAAAAGCCAAAAGGGGTTTTCTTCATTGCCTCGAATAAAAAAAATGTTTTTAAAAAAAAAACAAAACTGGGGTTAAAAACACTGAAAATAAATTTTTTTCTTTTCCAAATTTTTAGTAGTTCGGGAAAAATAAAAGAAAAATAAATTAAACTTTTTGGGAAAACCTTTTTAAAAAAAACCCGTTTTTTTTTTCCAATTTTTTCCCCCCTTGAACTTTTTTTGTCCCGGGGGAAATTTTGTTTGGGCAAAATTTTGGGGGAAAACCCCCCTAAAGGGTTTTTTCCGTTTTTTTTTGCCCCCCCCTTCAAAGGGGGGAAAAATTATCGTTTCCAACCCAACCTTTTTTATTTTTTTCAACGTGCAAATGTAACCCTTCTTTTATGTTTTTTATAAAAATATGGGGGAGGGGAAAACCCTCAGGGGGGTCAGAGCACTCGTTTTTCCCCCCACCCAAAGGGTTTAAGCGGGCGTCGGGTGTGGTTCCCAAATTGGTGGGGGGACCTTTTTTTGCGCGCCTTGGTTTCAGAAAAAGTTCCCCCAGTTCCCCCCAACCCGGTAAATGGGTACCTGCCCTTTTTTAGGGTCAGGGGAAGGGTAAAGCGGCGAGGGAGGAGATTTTTGGCGGGGGGGGGCCCTTCCAATAGGCGGGGCCCCTAGAAAAAGGTGGGGTCTTGACGCCTCGCTCCCCTACGCCCTTTAAAAGGGTTTTTTGGGAAACCCTTTACCTTTTTTTGTGTTTTATATACACAAAGGGCACCTTTTTTTTAAAAACCCCCAGCGTCCCTCTGTCTGTCTGTCTCTGTCTCTGTCTCTCTGCCCTCTTTTCCTCTCTGCCCAATCTGCCCCTCTGTTTCTCTGTCTCTCTTTTCTCTGTCTCTCTGTCTCTTTTCTCTCTTTTTTCCCCTGTTTCTCTCTACCCCCAACTCATATTTCCCCCCAGCCCTTCCATCTTTTTTCTTGCCCCCTTCTTTCCTTTTTTTCCTTTCACTGTTTTGTGTGTCGTCCCTCATTTTTAAAATCGGGGTTTTGTGTTGGTTTTTTTGGTGTATTTCTTGGCTCTGCTTCCCTTTTCCCTGTCTGTTTTGTCTGTCCCTGTTTTTGACCTTATTCTCTGTCTCTGTTTTGCCCCTTTGTCTTTTGGTCTGCCCGCCCCTGTCTGTCTTTTCTCTTTTCTTTTCCCTTCCTTTTCCCCCCCCCCTCCCCCTTTCCCCCTCCCTTTTCTGTCCTCTCTCGTTTTTTGCCCGGGCCCTTTCTCTGTGTACTGTCTTTTCTTTTTTTCTGTACTGTCTCTCTGTTTTGTCTCTTTTTTGTCCCCCCTTTTGTCTTGCCCGGGCCTGTCTTCTTTCCCTCTCCTCCCCCCCTCTCTTTTTTCCTTTTGTATGTCTTTTTTCCCTCTGTCTGTCTTTTGTCTTCTGTTGTTTCTCTCTCTCTCTTCTCTCCTCCTCTCTTCTCTCTTTTGCCCCTCTCTCTCTCCACACCCCCCCCTCCCTCTCTGTTTTTGCTCTGCCCCGTCTTTGTCCGTCTCCCACACCTATCTCGGGTCCCCTCTCTCTTCTTATCTTTGTTTCTGCTCTAATTGTCTCTGTCTGCGTCTGTCTCCCTGCCCTGTCCCCCTCTCTCTTTTCTCTTTTTCCTCCCCTCTCTTTTTTCCCCGTCGTCCTGTCTGCCCTTTGTCTCTCCTTCCCCCCCCCTCCCCCCTTCTCTCTCTGTCTCTCTTTCTGTCTGTTATCGTGCCCTTTTCCTCTCTCTCTCTCTCTTTTTCCCCTTTTCTCTCTCTTTTCTCTTTTTCTCTCCTCTCTCCCCCTCTCCCTCTCCTCTCAATTTTTCCCTCGATAAATTTGGCTGTGTTTTGTTACCTTGCTTCTCTAACACTTTTTGCCGGGTTTAATCCCACCCGGTGTATTAAAGGGATTTTGTGGGGGGTAAAAAGGGAAAACGTTTAAAAGGGCCATCGTCTTTCTTCTTTTGGGCCCTTTTCTTTCTTTTTTTTTTTTCTTTCTTTTTTTTTGGGGGGGGATTTTTTTCTTCCTTTTCTTTTTATTTTTTTTTTTTTTGGGGGGGGGGGGGGGGGGTTCTTTCTTTCTTTGTTTTTTTTTTTTTCTTTTTTTTTTTGTTTTTTTCTTTTTTTATTTTTTTTCTTTTTTTTTTGGTTTTTCTAAAGGTTTTTTTTCTTTTTTTTCTTTTTTTCCCTTTTTTCCCTTTTCTTTTTTCCCTTTCCCTTTCCTTTTGTTTGTTTGTTTGTTTCTATTTTTCCCTGTCTTTTTTTTAAAAACACTCGTTTTTCTTTCTTACTTTTCTGTCCGTTTTTTCCTTTCTTTTTTTCCCTTTCTTTTTTTCCTTTTTTCTTTCTTTCTTTCTTTCTTTTCTGTACGTATTTTTTCTTTCGTTCTTTTTTGTTATTTTCTTTCTTTTTTACATTTTTTCTTGCTGGGCTTTAAAAAAAATAGCTTTCTTTCTTTTTGGTTCTTTCTTTTTTTGTGGGGTTTTCCCCTTTCTTTCTTGGTTATTTTTTTTTTTTTCTTTCTGTTTTTTCTTTCTTTTTTTCTAGCTGTTTTTTTTGGGGGTTTTTTTCCCCTTTTTTTTTGTTTTTTCCTTTTTTTTCCCCCTTTTTTTCTTTTTTTTTTTTTGCCCTTCTCTCTATCTTTTTTTTGGGGGCTTCTCTTTGTTCGTTTTGTTTGTTTGTTTGTTTGTTTTTTTCGTTTTTGTCTGCCTTTTCCTTTTTTTGTTTTTTTTTTTTCGGTTCTAAATTTTCCCCTTTTTTTTTTCTTTTTTTTTTCTTGTTCTTTATTTTATTTTTTGTTTTTATGTTTTTTTTTTTCGTTCGTTTTTCCCCCATTTTTCATTTTTTCCCTTTTTTTTTACTTTAAACAATGTTTTTTTTTCATTCTTTAAATTCCTCTTTTTTTTTATTTTTTTCTTTTTTGGTCTTCTTTTATTTTTCTTCTTTTCTTTGTGTCATAAAAAGGGGAAAAAGAAGAAAAAAAGGGAAGAAGAAGAAAAAGGGAAGAAAAAAAGAAGAAAAAAGAAAAAAGAAAAATGAAGAAGAATTGCGAAGAAGAAGAAGAATTGCGAAGAAGAAAAAGAAGAATTGCGAAGAAGAAAGAAGAAAAAAGAAGAAGAAGAAAAAGGGAAAAAAAGGGAAAAAGGGAAAAGATGAAAAAGAAAAATTGCGAAAAAGAAGAATTGCGAAAAAGGGAAGAAGAAAAAAATTTGGGAAGAAGAAAAAATTTGCGAAAAAGGGGGAAGAATTTGGCGAAAAAGAAAAAGAACTGGGGAAAGAAAAGAAGAATAGCGAAAAATTTCAAAAAGATTTGCGGGGAGGGGGGAAAGAAAAAGAAAGAAGAAGAAGAAGAAGAAAAAAGAAGAAGAAGAAGAAGAAGAAAAAGAAAAAGAAAAGGTGTTTTGGACTGATTGAATCTTTAAGGGGAAAAGGGAATTAGGAAAATAAAGGCCTTTTTACAATTCTGCCCAAAAACAAAAACCCCACTTGAAGTAATTTTTAAAAAAAAAGAAAAGCAAAAAACCCAAAAAAAAACGGGAAACAAAAAACAAAATTTGGGAAAATTACCCTTTGGGAAAAAGAATAGAAGAAAAAAAAAGAAAAAGAAGAAAAAATTGCGAAGAAAAGGAATTTTCGAAGAAGAAGGGAAATTTCGAAGAAGAAGAAAAAAGAAGAAAAAGAAAAAAGAAGAAAAAAGAAAAGAAGAAGAAGAAAAAAAAAAGGGGAAAAAAAGAACAAGAAAAAAAACAAACAAGAAGAAAAAACCCAAAAACGAACCAGCATTAAAGGACCTCCCCAAAAATAATCTTAATCATATTTAGTCCCGTAACCCTGGGGACGAGTATAAGAAATTTAAAAGCCCAAAACCCTTTTGCAGGAAAAGGAGATTACTTTTTTTTTTCTTGAAGACAGGCTGTTTTCCCCCAATCCTGAATGATTCTTTTTTGTTTTTTGGGGGGTTTTTTTTTTTTCTTTGTTTTGTTTTGCTTTGTTTTTTTTTTGGGCTTGCCTATCTATCTCTGTTTCTATTTTCTATTTCTTTCTGTCTGTCTCCGTCCTTCGCTATTTCCCTTTTTTGTTGGGTTTTCGAATTTCCCTTTTGTTGTTTTGTGTGTTTTTGGGTGTTGTTGTTTTGGGGTGTTTTGTGTGTGAAGTGGTATTTAGTGTGGTTTTGGGAAAATGAAGTGTTGTGTTTTGTCATTTGTCTTTTTCTCCTCTATCTCTGCCCCCCTGTCTCTGTTTTGGGCTCCTGTCCCGTCTCTCTGTCTGTCCCTTTTTTTCCCCTTTTCCCCTTCTATATCCCTTTCCCTTTTCCCCCCTTTTCCTCCCTTTTTTTCCCCCCCTTTTCCCCCCCTCCCCCCCCCTTTTCCTTCCTTTCCCCCCCCTTTTTTGTACCCCCCCCCTCCCCTTTTTCCTTTTTTTTCCCTTTTTCCTTTCCACTTTAAAGTTTTATCGGGGGGTTTTTCCCTCTTCCCCCCCCGCCTCTCTCCCGTCCCCCCTCCCCCCCTCCCTTTTGTCCTTTCCCAATCCCCTTGCTTTACCCCCCTTCCCCCCCCTTTTTTCCTTTTTTTAATGTTTAAAAGTTTTTTTCCCGGTTTGGTTTGCCTTTTTGTTTATTGCTTCTTGCCTTGGGCTTGCCCCTTTTGTTTTTTTGTTTAAAAAAAACTTTTTTGGGTGGGAAAGGCTTGGGTTGTTTTTTCTTTTTGTTTTGATTTTTTTAAAAGGGTTTTGTTTGGCCTTTTGTTTCTTTTTTTTTTTTGCTTTTTTTTCTTTTTTTTTTTGTTGTGTCTTTTTTTTGTTGGGGGGGGGGGGGGGGGGTTCTTTTTTTTTTTCCTTTTCTTTTTTTGGGTTTTTTGCTTTTTTTCCCTTTTTCTTTTTTCCCCCCCCTTTTTTTTCTTTTTTTCTTTCTTTTTTTTTTTTTTTCTTCAAATTTTTTTCTCTTTCCTTTCCCTTTTTTTTCCCCTTCCTCTTTTTTTTGTTTGTTTTCTTTTTTTTTTTTTTCTTTTTTTTCCTTTTTCTTTTTTTCTTTTTTCCCCTTTTTTATTTTTTTTCTTTTTTTCTTTTTTCTTTTCTCTTTTCTCTTTTTTTCCTCTCTCTCTCTCTCTCTCTCCTCTCTTTCTTTCTTCTTTTTCTCTTTTTTTCTTTCCTTTTTTTTCTTTCCCTTTTTTCTTTTCTTCTTTCTTTTTGTTTTTCCCTTTTTTCCCCCCTTTCCCTTTCCTCTTTTTTTTTTCTTTCCTGATTTCTTTTCTTTTCTTCCCCTTTTTCCTTTTTTCTTTTTCTCTCTCTCTTTTTCTCGCTCTTTCTTTCTTTTCTTTCTTAAATTTTTTTCTTTTTTCTTCCTTCTTTCCTTTTTTTTTGCTTCCTCTTTTTTTAAATTTTTTTTTCCTTTTTTTTTCCCCCCGTTTTTCCTTTTTTTAAAATTTCCCCCTTTTTCTTTCCTTTTCTTTTTTCTTTTCTTTTCCCCTTTTCCTTTCTTTCCCTTTTTTTCTTTCTTTTTCTTTCTTTCTTTCTGTTCTTTCTTTTTTTCTTTCTTTCTTTTTTCCTTTTTTTCTTTCTTTTTTCTTTCTTTTTTTTTTTTTCTTTCTTTTTTTCTGGTTCCCTTTTTTTTTCCTTTCTTTCTTTTTTTTTCCCTTTTTTTTCTTTTTCTTTCTTTCCCTTCCCTTTTCCCTTCTTTTTTCTTTTTTTCTTTTTTTTTTGCTGGCCCTTTCCCTTTTTTTTTTTTTTTTTTTCTTTTTTTTCCCGTTTCCCCCTTTTTTCTTTCTGGGGTTTTTTTTTGTCTGTCTTTTTCCTTCTTTCTTTTTTTTTTTTTTGTTTTTGTTTTTCTTTTTTTTAGTTGGTTTTTTTTGACAAAATTTTTTTTTTCAATTTTTTGTTTTAAAATTTTTTTTTGGCTTTTTCGGAAAAATTGGGGAAAAATTTTTTAATTTATTTTTTTTGTTTTGGGTTTTTTTTAGTTCTTTTTAACAAACCCCCCCCCCTTTTTTTTTCCCCCCCCCTTTTTTCCCCCCCCCCCCCCACCCCCCCCCCCCCCCCCCCAACACCACACCCTTAAATGCTTTTCACGCCTTATCCCTTCTCTCTATCTTGCTCGACCCCTAGCCCCCCCTTTCCCCCCCTCTGTCTGTCTGTCTGGGCTGTCTTCTATCTTTTTTGTCCCTTTTTATTTTGTCTCTGCCTTCTTCTTTCTTTTTTTCTTCTGTGTGTGGGCCCCCTGTCTAAACTTTTCTGTCTGCCCGTCTGTCTGGTTTGTTTTGTCCCGGGCTGTCTTCTCTTTTCTCTCTTCCCTCTCTCTCTCCCTCCCCCGTCTCCCGTATGTGTGTGTGTGTTTGTGGTGTGTGGTGTGGTTTTTGTGGGGTGTGGGGTGTGTGGGGTGGGGGTGTCTGTTTATCATTTCCCTTTTAAACCCCACCCTTTTTTTCCAAACTTTTCTTTTTTACTTGGGGGTTTTTCCAAATTTCGTGGCATTTTGTATTTTGTTTGCTTTATGAGTTCTTCTTTCATTCCTTTTTTCTGGTTTCCCCCACGTTTTTCCCCGGTCCCTTTTTTTTCATCTTTTTTTTTTTTTCGTTCCTTGTTTTCCTCTCTCTTCCCCCTCTCCCCTCTCCCCTCTCTCTCCCTCTCTCTCTCTCCCCTACTCTCTCTCTTTTCTTTTCCCCTCTCTCTCTCTCTCTCTCTCTTTTATAACCCGGTTTTTTCCCCTTTTCTTTTTTTTGTCTTTTTTTGTTGTTCTTTTTTTCGTTCTGTTTTGTTTTTTGTTATGCCCCTTTTTTTTCCCATACTTTTTTTAAATTTTTTTTTTTTTTTTTCTACCTTTTTTTTTTTTCTTTTTTTTTCTTTTTTTTTCATTCATTTTATTCATTCATTCATTCATTTATTATTCATTTTTTTCATTCATTAAATTTATTTTTTTTTCCCGTCTGTCTGTCTTTTTTTTTCTTTCCCCTTCTTTCTTTCTTTTTTTCTTTCTTTTTTAAAAAAAAAATTTCTTTTTGGTTTGGTTTCTCTTTTTTTTCCCTTCCCGTTTTTTCCCGCCTTTGCTTTTTTCTTATGTAAATTTGTTTTTTCCTGCAAATTTTTATTTTTTTTTCTCCCTAAAGTCCCCTTTCCTTTTAACGTAATAACAAATTTTTTCCCCCGGGGTTTTTTCTATAGTTTTTTTCCCTTTTTTTTTGCTAAAATTCTCCTGACCAGAAGTAGTCTAACGGTGGTTAGAGTGATGGTTCGGCGGATTGGGTGACCCGGGTTGAAAACTTTGTTTTAAGAGGATCTTTCCCCTGGAGTTTTAAAATCAAGGGCCCACTCCACCTTCCCCAAAATCCCTTTTGGGAACTATAAACCGAGGGCCCCGGTGCGAACGCACGCAGAACGTCTTGCCCCACACTTAAATTTTTGTTCCTTTTTTTGTAAGAGTAAACCCTTGTGTTTACAGTGGGGAAAAGGGACAAAATTTAAAAAAACGGGATACACACGGGGACGGGGTGTAAAACAAACCCCTAAGTGCTTTTCCAATTTTCCCGATAAAAAAAAAAAAAACCAAAAAAACCCCAACAAAAAAACCCAAAAAAAACCCAAAAAAAAATAACCAAAAATTTTCCTATGGTTTTTCTCTGTTTTTTTTTTAAAAAACTTTTTTTCCCGCTGTTTTCTCTGGCATCTGTTTATTTTCCATTCCCGTTTTCTCCTGTAAATCCGACCAACACACAAAACCCCTTTCTGACCAAAACACAATCCTTTCAGTTTAACCCCCCTGACCGGGGTTTCAGGGGAAACCTAGTGGTTAAAAACCCTCGTGGGTTTAATCTGACGAACCCCGGGTCGAACCTCCGTTCGGGGGTGTTTTTTTTTGCCCCAGAGCTAGCATCAGTGCCTAAGACTCTGTCCCCTGAATGTTGGTTTGGGGGGGGAGGACTAGGGCCCAGACCCCCCCCTTTTACGGGGTTTGGTCGAAGCACCCAGACAAATTTTTCGCATACTTTTGAACCCATCCGCCCTTTTTGGAAAAGTAGGCTAGTGTGTGGGGGGGGGGGGGTAGGGGAAAAAATTGAAAAAAATAAAAAAAGAGGGGAAAAGGAGAGAGGGGGAGAGAGAGAGAGAGGGAGGAGAGAGAGAGAAGAGGGAAGGGAAGGAAGGGGAGGGATGAGGGGTAGGAAGAAAGAAGCAGAGCCAAAGAGACAGGCCGAAAAAGGGAAAATTTTAGGTAGGAGAGGCAGGGAAAAGGGGGAAAGGGGAAAAACGACCGATTTCCAAGAGAGGAGAAGGGAAGGAAGGATTTTAAAAATTATTTGATAGGACAGGGCAAAGGCAGGCGAAAAGGAAGAGAGGAGCGAGAGGGGGGGCGACAAAAGGAAGAGGGGAGAGCGGGAGGGGAGGAGGGGGTGGTGAGTGAGAGAAGGGGGGGAATTTTTTGTGCGCCCGAACCCGGGAGGGGGGAGGAGAGAGGCGGGGTGCGTTGGTGGGGGGGGGGTAGGGGGGGGTTGAATGAAGGGTTTGGGGGGCGATTAAGGAGACCCCCCCAAACCCCCGCGGTTGGGGGCCCCCCGGGAACCGGGGCGGGGACCAAGAGGACCGGGGAGAAAATGGCCCCCGGGGTTGAGAAGGGGCCCCCCCGGCGACCGAGAGGCGGGCGCGCAATAGGGGCGATTTTCCCGTGCCTTTTTCCCCACCCCCCGGGGCCCCCCGGCCAGGGGGGAAAAAAACCCCTAAAAAAAACACCCCCATTCCTTAAACCCCACCCCCCCCCCGGGGGCAACCCCCCAAAACCCCCCAAAAATCCCCCCCACACACCCCCCCCCACACCCAAAACCCCCCCCCCCCCCCCCCCCCCCCCCCACACCCCCCCCCCCCCACCCCCCCCTACCCCCCCCAAGGTCCACCCGCCCCTTTTTTCTGTAGAGAGAAAATTTTTCTCTGGCGGGTGTGTGTGTGTGTGTTGTGTGTTTTTGGGGGGTGTGTTTTGTGTTTTTTTTTTGGTTGTGGTGGTTTTGTGTGTGGATGAGGCTTTTTCCAATCCCGCTGTGCCCGATCAAAAAGACTTTCTGTGGGTACCAACCCTTAAATTTTTGGGGTAGAGATTTTTATACTAGAAAGGGTTCTCTTTCTTTTTCTTCGTTTGTTTGTTTTTTATGTTTTTTTTTTGTTTCCTTTTTTGTTTTCCCTTTTTTTTCTGCTGTCTTTCTTTTTTTTCCCCGGGGTTTTTTCTTTCTTTTTTTCTTTTTCTCAGTTGTTTCTTCGTTTTTTTTGTTCGCTTTGTGTTTTTTATTGTGGGTTTTTTTTTTTTTCTTTACTTCTTTTTTGTTGCTTTTTTTATTCGGTTTCCCTTTTTTTTCTTTTTTCTTCCCTTTTTTTTCTTTTTTTTTGTTTCTTTCTTTTTTTCTTTCTTTCTTTCTTATCTTTTTTTTGTCACTTTCTTTTTTTTCTTTTTTTCTTTCCGTCTCTCTTTTTTCTTTTTTTGCTTTTTTTTCGGGTTTTCCTTTCTCTCTATCTATCTTCTGTCTGTCTTTTTTTTCTGTAAGTCTGTTTTTATCGCCCTTCTATCCCTTTTTTTCATTTAGCCAAATTTTTAAAAAAAACTTGGGCCCTTTTTTTCTTTTTTCTGTCCTTTTCACTTTTCTTACTTTTAATGTGCATCCCTAGATTTGCAACATTTTTTTTTCTTTCAGGTTTAAACACACAAACCCCCCAAAAGGGGGAGGACAGCAGACGATAGGCTGACACAGACATAGAGACAGAGACAGATAAAAAAGAGGCAATATAGACAAGTGGTTTGGCACTAGGCTTAATTATTCTAACTGAACAGAGAAAGGATCAGTGCAGGTTGCCCTTGCTTTATAAGCAGAACGTTGCACTTTCCCCAAACAGTACAGTATGCTTACGAGTTCACTCTCAGTGCGAGATCCATTACCATGGAGTCTTTCTCTCTTTGCCAGATCAGAGAGGTTACAACTTGCTCATTATAAACAAAAAACCAAAAACAAAACAGGGAGCTACACTGAAATGAAGAAATTGGAGAAAACCAGACTTGTGTGTATTCTAGGCGAAAATGGAAAATCCCCTTTCCCTCGCAAAATAGCAGCATCAGCAGTAGCAGTAGCAGCAACAGAAGCAGTAGCAGGAGCAGTAGAAGCAATAGCAGCAGCAGCAGTAGTAGTAGTAGTAGTAGTAGTAGCAGCAGCAACAGTAGCAGGAGCAGTAGCAGTAGCAGTAGCAACAGCAGTAGCAACAGCAGTAGCAGTAGCAGCAACAGTAGTAGCAGTAGCAGTAGCAGCAACAGTAGTAGCAGTAGCAGCAGCAGCAGCAGCGGCAGAAGCATCAGCGACGATACAAAAGCAGAAACAAAAAAGTTCATAAGCAAAGAACAAAACAGTTGTACAACCCCCAGACAAACAAGCAAACAAGCAAAAGAAACGAAATTATTTATTTATTTTATTTTATTCTTTTATATCGAGGATAATGGAATAAGCACTTACATGCTTTTTTACATCCAGTCCCCGTGTGTATGCGGTTTTGTAAAGTCTGTCATCTGTTCCCACCAGCACACAATGGCCTACTCTTCCCGAAAAGCGGAACAGGATTTAACGTGGTGCGCAAGATGTTCTGCGTGCGTTCGCATACGGGCCTCGTTTAAAGTCTCATTCCAAGGTTTTTGGGGGTGAGGGTGGAGTTGACTGATGTTAACTCCGGGGGAAAATATCCCTTGAACGGAAGAACCCGGGTCTTCAGTGGAGCGCAAGTTTTCTAGCCATAGGCATCCCGCTCTGCCATAAATAGAGGATGCAGTAGTGTTCGGGGTGGGGGTGGGGGTTGCAATAAATTTAATCAAAAGTAGTATTATTTGACCAGCGTTTTCTTTTTTTCTTCTTTATCTCAGTACGACTTTTGTAGCAGATTTGTTGTTTTTCAGGAAGAGCGCATGACAGAAACAATTACCATCATTCTTCACTCAACGACACTAAACAACCACGTTACAAGACAATACTAAATGAAAAATCCCTGATTGTTAAAAAATGAAAAAGGACCACAAAAAAAAAGAACTGCTTTGGATTCATATATGGTTTTTTTTTCAACTTTGAAAACAAATATACAACATATCGAGGGTTGTCTGCCAAAATTGGCTACCGTGGTTTGAGGCAGTTTCGAGAAAGAAAAAAAAACGCGTTTAAAAGTTTTAACATCGCTGTCAGCTTTGTTCCTTTGTTGCTGCATACTCAACCAGAGATATTTATTTCGTAAAATATATCAATTTTTTATATCTGCAACAATGGCCACAGCATGGTTGTTGTAAAAAAAAAATGCAGCAGAAGAGAAATAAATTTCGACCTCGTGACACAAGAGAAATGTACATGTATCAATACGACACTAGTTTCCTACACTTTTAGCGATGATCCCGATTATTCACAGGATGCAGGAAGAGAGGCTGGTTCTGTGCATGTATTGAGTGGCATGTTGTTGTTTTTTCGAATGAGAATACGGACAATGTTAAGTTTTGCAAAACAAAATTGGCCAGACACTGTCCGAGTGGAGATTGTCTAGACTACGGGGGTGAATCATAAGATAGTGTTTGACACCAGAAAGAGGATTAATAATAATAATGATAATAATAATAATAACAATAATAATAATATATGGAATTTATATAGCGCCGAATCTTGTAAAACAAACGAATCGAAGCGCTTGCACTCAAATCATTTACGCGCATGCAACTTTCCTCAAATATAATAAAGAACATATTTCAAATTTTTTCACGTGTATGTACACACAGGATTCATCAGAGACTGTTTATACATTACGGGTAATCCCATTAAAAGGAATATCCCCTTCCTTTATCTTTACTTAAAGTTACTTTCCTCTTTAAACGCAAACTAAGTATGACAACAATCCAATTATTTGATTTAAATTTTTAACCATGCGAAATTTTCGCCGTTTAAATAAAACTGAAATGACATGGAGTTTTAGGAATGAAAATTTAAAGTTTTTATTTCATCCTTGTTACCTTTGGCACACACACACACACACAAACACAAAACACCCACACACACTACACACACACACACACACACACCCCACACACACACACGCGCGCGCGCACACACATACACACACACACACACACACACACAAAACACAGAGCTATTACACATGTATTATTTACACCTTCAGCCCTTTCGAATATCCATACGCACATGTTAAAACCCATTGCTTTTTAAAAAACAGGGGCCCTGGTGTGTCATGGGAACAGATAATAACATTTCACACATAAACACAGGGGATGGATCAAAAAAGACATAAGGGTTTCTTCATGTCCCGAAATAAAAAAAATGAAAAATTAAAAAAAAAAAACTGTTTTTAAAAAAAGGAATGTTTCATCCGTTTTTTGTGTTAGGGGTGAAAGAAAAAAAAACAAAAAACGGGAAAACCTTTTAAAAAAAAAAACTTTTTTTTCCAAATTCCTCCGTAAATTTATTACCAACGTGGTTTTTCAGGAAATTTTACCCAAATTAAAAATCCGTTTTCAAATTTTGGGGATTTTCAAAATTTTTTCCTCTTCCGTAACCCAAGAACACTAATTTCAAGGGATATGTAACTTTGAAAGTTTTAATATGGGGGGGGATGCTAGGGTCAAACTCGCCCCCCCAGCCAAGTTAACAGCTCGATGTGTTTAATTGGAGGGTGCCTTTGCGGCCTTGGGTTCTACAGTTTTCCCCCTTCAAACCCCAGCTGTAAATGGGTACCTGCCCCTTTAGGGTCAGGGAAGGTAAAGCTGCGAGGGGGAGGGGAAGGGCGCTGCCCCAATATTT
>CM054149.1:23715735-23718235 GCA_028751875.1 Rapana venosa
GTAATAACCAATCAAATGAAAGAGGCTTGAGACTCCTGGAGTTTGCCAGTAACAACCACCTCCAGCTAGTGAATACACTTGGCCCACACAAGAAATCCAGAAAATGGACATGGCATAGCCCAAATGGAGAACACCACAACCAAATAGATTACATCATGGTGAAAAGACGGTTTCAGTCTAGCGTTAACATCGCACAGACACGAAGTTTTCCAGGAGCAGACATAGGGAGTGATCATGATCTTGTGATGATGACTTTCCGACTACGTCTAAAGAAAATCCACAAGCGGAACAACATCAGGATCAAATTTGACCTCGAGAAGCTGAAGGACCCAGAGGTATTAGAAATTTTTCAAGCAAGGATAGGTGGAAAGTTTGCAGCACTCACTGTGATAGACTCAGACATAGATACACTGACGAATAGTTTCAATACAGCAGTGACTGAAACAGCAAACGAGCTTCTTGGCAAACGCCGACCAGTCAAAAAACCATGGGTCACACCTAACATCCTACAACTATGCGACAAGCGTAGAGAGTTGAAGAAAAAGAAAAATGAAACAAAAGAAAGAGCAGAACAATATAGGGCAGTCAACAAAAGAATCAGGAAGTCCATGACGGAGGCAAAAGAGAAATGGATCGGTGAACAGTGCCAAGACATTGAAGAGAACATCAAGAAAAACAATAGCAAGAAAGCATATCAGCTGGTGAAAGACCTGACTAGCACGAAAAGAGAAAAGGTTTAACAATCCAAGACAAAAATGGGAAGTGTCTCACTGACGACCAGGATATTCTGAACAGATGGACAGAATACTGCTCCGACCTGTATAACTATAGAACCGCAGGAGATCCAGAAGTCCTTAATGTACCCGAAAGCAAAGACACAGACAGTCACCCTATCCTCCGAGAAGAAGTGGAAACAGCAGTCAGATCGCTGAAAAAGGGGAAGTCAGCAGGGGCTGACAACATTCCAGCTGAGTTGGTCCAAGCTGGAGGGGAAGCCATGATCAGCGCCCTACTAAGAATCTGCAACAAGATCTGGCAGACAGGAAAATGGCCAACACCATGGACGACAGTCACTCATCATCACCCTCCCCAAGAAAGGAAATCTACAACAATGCCATAATTACCGCACAATCAGCCTCATATGTCACCCAAGCAAGGTCATGCTGCAGATAATATTGAATAGACTGAAGCCACAAGCAGAGACCATCATTGCTGAGGAACAAGCAGGTTTCAGAGCAGGGCGCAGCACAACAGAACAGATATTCAACCTCAGAATACTATGTGAGCGGTACCTTCAACATCAACAAGACCTTTACCACGTATTTATCGATTTTAAGAAGGCATTTGACAGGGTGTGGCATGCAGCTTTGTGGGCAACCATGAATTTGTACAGCATCAATGCAAACCTGATCAGAGTCATCAAACAGCTGTACAGCGAGGCCACCAGTGCAGTGTACTACAACAACAACATTGGAGAATGGTTTCGAACAACAGTTGGAGTAAGGCAGGGCTGTCTACTCTCACCCACTCTTTTCAACATCTTCCTTGAGAGAATCATGGCTGATGCACTGGAACATCATGAAGGATCAGTCAGCATTGGTGGCAGAACGATCACAAACCTCCGCTTCGCAGATGACATTGATGGAATAGCAGGATCAGAAAAAGAGCTTGCCAGCCTAACAGAACACTTGGATAAGGCCTCCAAAACATACGGCATGGAAATCAGTGCAGAGAAGACCAAACTGATGACTAATAACACCAACGGCATTAGCACTGATATCAGGGTTAATGACCAGAAGCTGGAAACAGTTCAAAGCTTCAAGTACTGGGAGCCATTGTATCAGACCAGGGATCCAAGCCAGAAGTAGTATGCAGGACTGCACAGACAATAACAGCTTTGTCAAAACTAAACACCATCTGGATAGATAAGAATATCTCACATATCTCCAAGATCAGACCTAATGCGCTCAACCTTTGTCATATCCCATAATTTTCAGTATGCTGTGAATCATGGACCCTGACTGCAGATTGGAAGAGAAGAGTACAGGCAAATGAGAGAGATGCTTTCGGAGACTCATTGGCATCTCCTACAAAGACCACATAGCTACGAAAGCGATGTGCATAACAGAATCCAGCAAACCATTGACCTATTGAGAAACCTTCTAACGAACGTGAAAAAGCGTAAACTTAAGTGTTTGGGTATGGGCATGTCACACAAGATCCCCAAGGAATTCCAAAGACAGTTTGCAAGGCACTGTTCCAAGGAGAAGAAGAAGATGCAGACCAAAGGAAGAGCTGGGATAACATTAGTGCAATGACAGCCTAGAACTCAACAAAAACCCTGAGATAGCAAACATAGAGAACAAATGGAGGGAACTGTTGCTGAGTCTATGCGGTGCCCCCACGGCGTCAGACTACGGGACAGATAGATATATAGAAAGATAGAATTTTTGAGGGGGGTTTTTTTGGTGGTAGGACGCTAAGAGAAGAATTTTCTGTT
>CM054149.1:23723235-23737996 GCA_028751875.1 Rapana venosa
TTCTGCGTGAATTTCCACACAGGATCTCCGTCTCATGTCTTATCCGAAAGACTTTCTGGGAAGACAGGGGTATTGGTGTTAACCCCAAGGGAAACCTTGGTCATGGAGAAGTACTTAACTGTGATGGTTACTGTGGAAGTTGCCATTGCTTTCGTAGCTTCTAATAAACGGTATAGGGGACGGGATAGCTCAGAGGTCGGAGCACTCCCTTTCCCCAGCTAAGGTTAAGCAGCGTCTAGCGTGGTTACCAGTTGGATGGGTGACCGTTTGCGTGCCTTGGCTTCAGTATAGTCCCCCGTTCACCTAGCTGTAAATGGGTACCTGCCCTCTTTAGGGTCAGGGAAGGTAAAGCAGCGAGGGAGAGGAGATGGGCGCCGCCCTCAATATGCTGGCCCTAGAGAAGTGAGGTCTCTGACGCCTCGCTCCCCTACGACCTTATAGGTTATGGGACTCCTTTACCTTTACCTTTTACCTATACCTTCCTTGAACTTCGTTGAACGCTCAGACAGCAACCACCGTTGTCTGTCATAGGAGCAAAAATGCGTTGCGCTGCCGTTAAGCGCCTGACAAGTCAGGCCCAGCGCATCCAACTTCGGCGTGAATCTTTTCTTGATGTGCAGATAACAGTTTGCGTGCAAAGTCCTTCAGTCTTGGAGAATTCACTCTGTCCTTAATCACCAACATCATTGTAAATTGTTTGTTTACACTTGTCGTTACTTTAAGAGCACAACCAGCTCCACCACCACAATCATCATCGTCATCATCGTTATCATCATCAATTCTGCGGCCTTTATCATCGTGTTTATATCATCTTGTATGCTCAGCGGCGATCTTCAATTTTTAACGTATCTTCATAAAGCATTAATATCAAAACCACTCCCCCGTCCCGCTCCCATAAAAAAGAATAGGAATAAAAATCTGAGTGCATAGATCCATCCAAATTTGTGCATGTGTGTACATGTGTGTGTGCGTCAGCGTGTGTGCGGACGTGCACGCGCGTGCAATCAAGTATTTGTACTAGTTGCTATTCAATATGTATGTATGTATGTATGTATGTATGTGTGTGTGTGTGTGGATGTATGCATGCATGTATGTGTGTATGGATGGATGTATGGATGTATATATCTATGTACGTACGTATGTTTATGTGTTTATGTGTATGCGTGCGTACATGTGCGTGCGTGGGATAAGTATCATATGCTATATATATAGACATGGCTAAAATATTTTTGATGATGATGAAAATTTGATAATGAAGACGATGTTAATGATGATGATGATGATAGTGGTGGTGACAATGACGACGACGTAGACCATGATGACAATGCTGACGATCATGATGATGATTTTACTTATCCTTTTTTCCCGTCGCAGCATTTCTGCATCTTGTTCTTCCTGCCTATCGTTATTTTTCTGATAATGTTCATTAATGTTATCAATTGAATTGCAGATTGGCTGAAATCCCCTGTAAGAGAAGCTACAGAGGTGACAGCGGCTTGTGTAATGTTGACTACGTATGCTGGCTTTCTAAATGTTGCTTGACTTTGTTTGTTTGGTTGTTGGTTTTAAAATATAATTATTATATCCTATTTTATTGTATGACATTTTAATTGCATACTATTTTTTGGCTTTTCTTGTATTTGATTTATTTTTTTATCTTATTATCACATTCTATTTTATTTTATGACATTTTGAATGCATACTATTTTGTAATTTTTATTTTTATTTTTTTTCTTCTAATTATCACATTCTATTTTATTTTATGACATTTTAATTGCATACTATTTTGGCTTTTCTTGTATTTGATTTTAAAAAAATCTAATTATCACAATCTTTTTTTGACATAGTAACTGCATACCTTTTGGCTTTTTGTATTTATTATTTTTATCTTATTATCACAATCTATTTTGTTTTATGACATATTAATTGCATACTATTTTGGTTTTTCTTGTATTTTGTCTTTTTTCTAATTATCACATTCTATTTTATTTATGATATTTTAATTGCACACTTTTTTGGTTGCTTTTCTTGTATTTGATTTATTTTTCAGTTTACCTGCGTTTACCTGTTCTTGTTCTTTTGTTGTTGCTAATCTGACATTCACATTCCGATTTTTTCTTGTTGCTATTTAACTGTTTTGTTTAGAATTGTCCGATGCATTTGTTTATGTTAGTGTTACATTTTTTTTATTTCGTATTGTTCAGATTATAATGTCTTGTGTTACGATGTGTCGGATTGTATATATATGTGATATATATATATATATTATATATATATATAATATATTATATATATATATATATATATATATATATATAATATATATATATCCAATTTTAGTTAACCATATTATCTCATGTTATTTTATCTTTAATCTTATCCTGTCGTATTGTATTGTATTGTATTGCATTTTAGTGTTATGTTTACTTTTCGCTAGTCTCATTTATTGTATTGTATTCAAGTGTATTGTATTACATTGTATTCTATTCTATTCTATTGCACTGTACTGTATTGTATTGTATTGCACTGTATTGTATAATATAATATTGTAATGTATTGAACTGCATTGTATCGTATTACATTACACTGTATTCAGTTGCGTTACATTGTATTGTATTGCATTCTGTTGAGGTTATTGCATTGTATTGATTTGTATTGCATTGCATTGTATTGATTTGTGTTGAATTGTATTGTATTGATTTGTACCGCATTGTATTGTATTGATTTGAATGGCATTGCATTGCACTCTATTGCATTGTACTGAACCGTATTGCCTTATACATATTTTACTTTCTTTTGTTTCATTTCACTTCTGGTTTGTTTCGTTCTATTTTGTGTGTTGTTGGTAGCCTCCAAGCCCAGCACAAGCTTTGCCAGCTGCTTCCAGAGGTAACGAAAACTCTGACATTAAACTTACCACCTGCCTCTCCTTCCTCGTTGCATTGTCTGTGTGTGTGTGTGTGTGTGTGTGTGTGTGTGTGTGTGTGTGTGTGTGTGTGTGTGTGTGTGTGTGTGTGTGTGTGTGTGAGTGTGTGTGTGTTCGTTGTGTGTGTGTGAGTGTGTGTGTGTGTGTGTGTCTGTGTCTGTGTATGTGTGTCGATGTCTGTCAGTCAGTCAGTCGGCTTATTAGTCTTCAATTTTTGTCTCTCTGACTATTTATTCGTCACTCTACTTAGTTTAGTGTCTGTGTCTCTCTAACTGCGTGTGTTTTGCATGTTTTGGGTTATTTCTGTCTCTGTTTTCTGCCTCTGTCCTTTTTTCCTGTCTGTGTTCGTGTGTGTTTCTGTTTCTGTCTTATTCATTTTCTCGTTATGTCTCTCTTGTCTGTTTGTCTCTGTTTGTCTGGCTGTCTTTCCGCCTGACTGTCTGTCTGTCTGTCTTCTGTGTGTGTGTGTTCTTCTTTAATTTAATGTCTGACTGTCTGTCTGTGTGTTTGTCTGTCCGTCTGACTGTCTGTGTGTGTGTTCTGTCTGTTTCGTCTGACTGTCTGTCTGTCTGTCTTCTGTGTATGTGTGTGTGTGTCTGTGTATGTGTCTGTGTCTGTATTTCTGCCTGTCTGTCTGTCAGTCTTCTGTGTGTGTGTGTGTGTTTTTCTTCTTCTTTAATTTAACGTTTGACTGTCTGACTGTCTGTGTGTCTGTCTGTCCACCTGACAGTCAGTCTGTCTGTCCTCTGTGTGTGTGTCTGTCTGTCTCTCTGTCTGTCTCAGTCTCTCTGTCTCTCTTTCCCCCCACCCTCTCTCTCTCCCCCCCACCCCTCTCTCCTTCTCCTTCTGCCCACTCAAATATATCTCCTCACTTTTCTTGACGCTCTCGCACTAGTCCTGCCTCTGCAAAAAAAAAACGAAAACCCAAAAAACAAAAACAACCCAACACCCCCCCCTTTTAAATAATCATTAAACTAACAGGGAAACCCCAGCCATGCTTTTGAAAACTTAAATCACTTGGAAAACCCACGGCCCATAGGCCTCAATCTGCCCCCCTTTGGTCACTCTTTTTTTAGATATCTTCTTTTTCTTCTTCGTGTCTCTGTTTAGAGCCCCGGGTTCCCCTAATGAATGGTGTTTTTTTGTGCATGCGACCTTTTGTTTTTTTTTGGGCCCCTTTTGTGTGTGTGTTGTGTTGGGGTGTTGTTGTGTGGGGGGGGGGGGGGGGGGGGTGGGGGGTGGGGTGTGGGGGGGGGGGGGGGGGTGAGTGTTTTTGGTTTGTGGTGTGTGTGTGTGTGTGTTTGGTGTGTGAGGGGTTTGGGTTTAGGTGTGCGTTTTGTGCCTGCGCCCCTGTGTCTGGGTTAAATTGTCTGCCCTGTCGGGCACAGTCATTTCTGCTTTTTAGTTTTTAAAATTTTGTCTCTCTGACATTTATTCATCACCCCTACTTATTTTTAGTGTCGGGTTTTCCCCTGACTGCGAAATGTTTGCATGTTTTAGTTATTTCGTCTCTGTTTCTGCCCTGCCCTTTTTTTTCCTGTTTTGGGGTTCTTTGTGTTTTTTTTCTTTTTCCCTGTTTTTATTAAATTTCCGTTTTTTCCCTCTCTTGTCTTTTTGTCTCTTTTTTCACCTGCTGTCTGCTGTATGTGTGTGTGTGTCTGTCCGTCTGACTGTCTGTCTGTCTGCCCTTTTTGTGGTGTGTGGTGTGTGTGTGTTTTGTTCTTTTTTAAAATTTAAAAGCCCTGGCTGTTTTGTCTTGTGTGTCTGTCTGTCCGCAACTGTCTTTTGTTGTGTCTGTCGTTCATGGGCTGTCCGTCTGTCTGTCCTCTGTGTGTGTGTGTGTTGTTTGTGTGGGGTTGTGTTGTTGTGTGTGTTTTTGGGGTTGGGGGTGTTGTGTCTGTATTTCTGCCTGCCCTTCCCCTGCAGTCTTCTTTTGGGGTTTTTTTTTTTTCTTCTTTTTTAATTTAACGTTTACTGTCTACTGTCTGACGGGTCTGTGTGTTGTCCGTCTGACAGTCATCTTTTCTGCCCTCTTGTGTGTGTCTGTGTTTCTGCCTGTCTGTCCTGTCTGTCTCTCTGCCCTTCCCCCCCCTCTCCTCTCTCTCTCTCCGGGTCTCTCCTCTCTCCCTCCCCTTCCCTCCCTCCCCCCCTCCCCCCCCCTTCTCCCCTTTTCCCCTTCCCCCCCCCTCCTCCTTTTTTTTTCCTTTTTTTCCTTTTTTCTCCCCCCGAACTAATTAAAACCCCCCTCCCTCATTTTTCTTGACGTTTCCCGGGCACTAGAACTGCCTCTTGTAAAAAAAAAACACAACCCAAAACACAACCAAAAAACCCCCAACCCTTCTAATCATTAAACTAACAGGGTTTCCACAGCCATGCTGGGGAAAATTTTAAACATTTTGGACCCCCCAAAGGGCCCGTGGGCCCCTGCGACCTACCCCCTCGCCCATCTCGTTTTTAGATATAACCTTTTTTTTCCTCTTTTCTCTGCTTAGAGACCCCGGGTTTTCCTTTAAGGGTGAGTTTTTGTGCATGCGACCGTTTTTTTTTTTTTGGCCTTTTGTGTGGGTGGTGTGTTCTTTAATTTCACACTACTGTCTGCTGTGGGTCGGGTCTGTCCGTCTGACTGCCCGGTTTTTCGGGCTGTCCCTGTGTGTGTGTGTTTTGTGTCTTTTTTTTTCTCCCCCTGTTTGTCTGTCTATATGTTTGTGTGTGTGTGCTGAAAAGTGTTTTGGGTGTTTTTTAAATTTTAAACGCGACTATCTTCTGTGTGTCTGCTGTCCGTCTGTCTGTTTTTCTCTCTGCCCTGTCTGTCTGTCCGCCCTCTGTCGGTTTTTCCCTCTTTTGTTTTCTGTCCTCTGTGTGGTGTGTCGCCCTCTCTGTCTTTTCTCTTTCTCCTTCTCCTCTCTCTCTCTCCTCTTCCCCCCTCTCTCTCCCCCCCCACCCTCTCCCCTTTTCTCCTTCTGCCCACTCAAGTATATCCCCTCATTTTTTCTTGACGCTTTGGGCACTATACTGCCTCGGTAAAAAAAACAAAAAAAAAACCCAACCCCAACCCTTTCTAATATTAAACTACAATGGATCAAAAACCCCATGCTGTGGGACTTATCAGCTCAGAAACCCCCCCAGCCTGTGGGCCCTGCAATCTGCTCCCCTTGTCACCCCCTTTTTTAAAATTTCTTCTTTTTTTTGCTTTCGTGTCTCGGGTTTAAAGAGCTCCCGGGTTAAACAAATGGTGAATTTTGTGTAGCGACTGTTTTTTTGTTTTGGCCATGTGTGTGTTTTGGTTTTTGGGGTTTTTGGTGTGTGGGGGGGGGGTGGGGGTGGGGGGGTGTTGTGTGTGTTGGGGGGGGGGGTGACTTTTGTTTTTGGGGGTGTGTGTGTTTTTTTGGGTGTGTGTAAAGTGTGTGTGTAGGTGCGTTTTTGGGTGACTGGCTGTGTCTGTGTTTTTAAATGTCGGTCGGGCACCCAATCACCCAGTCTGCTTATTAGCCCTTTAAATTTTTTTATCTCTCTGACTATCTATTCATCACTCTGCTTATTTTGTGTCTGTGTGTCCCTAACTGTGTGGGGTTTTGAAAAACCCTTTTGGGGGTTTATTGTCTGCCCTCTTTTTTCCTGCCTCTTTTCTTTATCCCTGCCTTTGGTCTTTGTTGTTTTCTTTTTTCTGCCCTTTATTTCTTTTTCTCGTTATTCTTTTTTTCTCTTTTTGGGTCTGTGTTTTTTTTGTCTGTCTCTGTCTGTCGGTCGTGTGACGGGCTGTCTGCCCTGTCCCCCTGTGTATGTGGGGTGTATGGGGACTTTTTTAAATTTTAATGCTGACTGTCTATCTGTGTGCCCTGTTGCCCATCTGACCCTGTCTGTTGTGTGTTGTGTGGGGTTTTGGTTTTTTCTCCCGTACTGCTGTTTGTCAGCCCTCTGTTGGAAATGATTTTAATTTTAAACACTGACGGGCTTTTCTGTCCTCTGTTTTGTGTGCCCTGTTTCTGCCTGCCCTGTTTTTTCCTGTTGTCGTCCCCTCTGTCTCTGTGATGTCTTCTTTTTTCTCTTCTCTCCCCCCCCCCCCCCTTTTTCCCTCCTCCTTCTGTCCACCAAGTAAACTCCTCATTTTTTATTTACCCTTCCGCCTTTTACCCTCTCGTAAAAAAAAAAACAAAACCCAAAAACCAACACAACCCAACCCTTATAACCATTAAACAATATGGATCAAAAGCCATGCTGTGGAAAATTTCATCAGCTTGGAGACCCCAAAAGCCGCGGGCCTGGACCTACCCCCTTTCATTTTGCTGTAATTTTTTTTCTTTTTTTTTCTTTTTCCCGGGGTCTCTGTTTAGAGCTCCCATTCCCCTAGTGGTGAATTTTGGGCATGCAAACCTTTTGGGGGGGGGCTAAATTGGTGTGTGTTGTGTGGGTTTTGGTGTTGTTTTGTGTGTGGGGGGTGTGGATGTGGGGGGGGTGGGGGTGGGGGGGGGGGGGGGGTTAGGGGGGGTGGGTTGGAGGGTGTTGTCGTGTGTTTGTGTGTTTTAGTGTTTTTGTTTGGTGCCCTGTGTGTTAAATGTCTGTCGTCATCATCCTTTTTAAGTCTTCAATTTTTGTCCCTCTAAAAAAATCTATTCATAAACTCTGCTTTATTTTTAGTGCGTGGGTCTCTAACTGTGTTGTTTTGCATAAACATTTGGGGGTTTATTTCTGTCCCCGTTTTCTGCCTGTTTTTTAAAACCCTGCCTGTTGTCTTTGGGGTTTTCTTTTTCTGTTTTTATTCATTTTTTTCCGTTATGCCCTCTCTTGTTTTTTTGTCTCTTTTTTTTTGCCCCTGTCTTTTCGGGCCCGGGCTTCTGTCTGTGTGCCCTTCTGCCGTCGGACTGCCCGTCTGGGTTATTGTGTCTTGTGTATGTCTTTCTGTGTGTGTGTCTGTGCGCGGGGTTTGAAGTCTGTCTGTTTTTTCTCCCTTTGTCTGTCTGTTTTCTTTTTGTCCTCTGTCTTTATCTGATCTCTCTGTCTGTCTGCCCTGTCTCCTACCTGTTGTGTGGTGTGTGTCGCTCTTTTCCCCCCCTCTCTCTATCGCTCCCCCCTTTTCCCCTCTCTCCTTCTCTCTTTTTCCTCTCTCCCCCTCTCCCCTCTCTCTCCCCCCCCCCCTCCCCCCCCTCCCCCACCTCCCCCTCACCCTCTTCCTTCTCCTTCTGTCCACTCAAGTATATCTCCTCACTTTTTTTACGTTTCCCCGCGCTAGTACTAGCCTCTGTGAAAAAAAAAAAAACCCCAACCCAAAACAAACAAACCCCCAAAACCCTTCAATCTTTAAAAAAAAAACATTGGATCACAGCCATGTTTGGGGAGATTTTCACCCGTTTGGGAGCCCCCCAAAAAGCCTCGGGCCTGAGCCCCTGCTCTCCTCACATCTCGTTTTTTAGATTTTCCTTTCTTTTTCTTCTTCGTGTCTCTTTTTAAGCCCCCGGGTTCACTAATGGTGAGATTTTGTGATGCAAATTTGTTTTTTTTTTTCCCCAAATGTGTGGGGGTGTTGTGTTTGTTGTGTTGTTTTCGGGGGGGGGGGGGGGGGTGTTGTGGTGTGTGTGGGGGGGTGTGGGGGGGTGGAGAAAGGTGTATGGGGGTTTGGGGGTGAGGGGTTTTTTGGGTGGGTGTGTTGGGGGTTGGGGGTTTGTGGGGTGTGGGGGGTTTTAGGGGGTTTCCGGGGGGTGAGTGTGTTGTTTTTGTTTTGTTTTTGTGTGGGGTGGTTGTGTGTGGGGGAGTGCGCGGGGCGCGCCCCCCGCGCGGGGTGGCGTATAATGTTGTTTTTTTTTTAATTTTTTAAAATTTTCATTTTTTTAATTTTTTCTATCATATCGACGATGATAAAATTAAGCACCCCATGTTTTTTTTTTACATCTAGCCCCCCCTGGGGTAGGGTTTTTTGGTGAATTTTTAAACTTTTCCCACCAGCAAAACATTTGGGCCTGGTCTTTGGGAAAAAGCGGAACGGGTTTTTAAAGTGTCGCAAGATGTTTGGGGGCGCGTTCCACAGGGGGGCCTTTGGGTTTAAATAGCCTTCCAAGGACTTTTGAGGACATGGAGTTGTGTGTTGCGTGCGGCGTGCGGGGCGTGTGTGGTGTGTGTGTTGTGTGTGTGTGTGGGGTGTTGCGCGCGCGCGCGTGGGGGTGTGTGTATGTGTTGTGTTGGGGTTTGTGTTGTGTGTGTTGTGTGTGGGCGTGTGTGTTTGGTGTGTGTTTTGGTGCGTCGTGCGGGGTAAGTACTGTGTATGTGTTGTGGAGTATGTCTGGGGTTTCCTGGGGTGCGGGGGTGATGCGTGTGGGGTGGAGATGGGGTTTGTGTGTTGATGTGGGGTATGGCTGTGTGCGTTTTGGGTTTTCTAAAAATGTGTGTGTTGGGGTGTGTGGGCGGTTTGTGTGTCTATAAGTGGGGGTTTTGCGGTCTGTGTGTCTAAAAATTGTGGGGTGTTTTTTGCGTGCTGTGGTCTAAAATGGTTTGGGGTTTTGTGTGTGGTGTGTTGTGTGTGTTTTGTGTGTCGGGGGCCTGTGTGTCTATTTTGGGGGTGCCCTGTGTTTTTTCTTTTTCTTTCCTGTTCAACTTTTTGGTTATTGATCAGTTTTTTTCTATTGATTTTTTTTTTTTTTATCTCCTGCGTTGCTCCCCCCCTGCACTCTGGGGGGGGCTAAGCCAAAATTTTGCTTAAATTTTTAAAACCCACCCCTTTTTTTTTTTTAATTTTTTTAAAGGGGGGGTGCCCTTTTGTACTTTTGGGTTCACGCCTCTGCCCTTTTCTGATGTCTTTTTTTTTTTTCTTGTTGTTGTTGTTTTGAAATCGGGTTTTTTGTGGTATAATTTTTGGTTTTCTGTTTTGTCCCTTTTTTTGGGTGCAATCTACTTTATTTTTGTACGTTTTGGGTTCTGTTTTTCTGTCTGCCCTGTTGCCCTGTCTGTCTGCCCTGTCTGTCTGACTTCCCCCCCTATCTCCCCTGTCCCTGCCGCCTCCCCTGCCTGTTTCCCTGTCGCCCCTGTCTGTAGTCTGCTCTAAATGACGGGCTGTCAAACCTATCTCCCTGTCTCCCTTTGCCTTCCTCCTGCCCTTTTTGCCTGACTGTATGCTTTCTTTCTGTCTGCCTCATCCTCTCTTCTTTCACTTCCCCTGGCTTTTAAATTTTTTTTTTAAAGAAACAAATTTTTTTTTCAGTTAAATTTAAAACCCAAAAAAGAAAACAAAAAAAGCCAAGCCTTGGCGAAACGTTTTTTGTTAGCGTAAGAATTTTGTGTTATACTGTCTCCGCGATGACAATTTCAGCACACCAAACCCATGTTTTTCTCTGGCGGGAAAAACAAAAACATTTTTACTCAAATTTCCCCCCCCCAAATTGGAATGCCTGGCCCCCTGCTAAGAAACAACACCCGCTTTTAAAAAAAAATTTTTGTGCTATGGGTTTTACCCTCTTTTTAAATTTTTTTTTATTTATTTAACCTTTTTTTTTAAAGCCCCGAATTTCTTTGCGTAAAATTTTTTGGGCTGTTTCCCCCCGGGGGGAGAGCGGGGTCCCCAAACAGGCAGCGCCCCCCTTTTTTTTTTGGGGGGGGGTTTGGGGTTTGGGGGGGGGGGGGGTTCTGTATTTTTTTTCCCTTTGGGAGTGGTTTTTTTTCTAAAATTTTGCCGGGGAAACAACTCCTTTTTGCCGGGGTTCTTTTACGTGCGCTGGAAAATTTTGAGTAACACAGGGGGAACGTGGGTTTACGTCTACCCGAATAAACTAGCGCCCAGCCCAACCACCATGGTCTAAGGGAGGGGGAAAAAGTTTCGGAACCAAACGGGGATTCGAACCACCAACACTTCCGACCCGGACATTTTTCGCTTTCAGACGGCGCGTTCCCCTCAAACCCACCCATCCCACCTTGTCTACCCTTTTCTCTTTTTTTCTGCCTTGTTCCTTTTTCTTCCGGGTAAACCTTCTTCTTCTTCTTTTTCGATTTTTGTTTTAGCCTTCTTGGTCGATTTTTCTGCATTTATTTATATATTTTTCCAGAGAGACTTAAAAAATAACAATTCTCTCCTACGGTTTGGATGCGCCCGGGGCCCGATTTGTCAGGCGTTTAAAGGCACGCGAACATTTTTTGCTAATAATTTGAGAACAAAAGATCGTTGGGTGTCTGGCGTTCAAAAAAAAGGAGAAGAAAAAGGTTGGTGTAGGTACTATACGGCGTAGTATTTTTGGGTAACCCCACACGTACACAAAGAATTTCTCATCAACAGTATATTTTTACAGTCTCAGAAACTTTTCCCCGTTCCCAAAAGGGGTTTTATTATTTTCCCCTTTAGTTAAAAACCGTGCCGACTCCACCCACCCCTCTCCCCCCAAAAGGGCGTTGATTTAAAAAATTTTAAAACCGAGGGCCCGTGTGGCCCAACGCCCCGCATGTCTTGCGCAGAAACCTTTCCCTTTTCCCGGGAGAGTAAAGGCCCATTGCGTGCCTTCCGGGGGGAAAAAGATGACAAAAATTGACAAAACTGCATGCACATAAGGGGCTAGGTTTAAAAAAAAAACACATAATGCTTATTCCCTTAAATTTGAAAAAAAAAAAGAAAGATTTTTTTTTTTTTAAAATCCCCGGTAGAATTTTTGGGGAAAAGTGGACCCTTTCCCCCCTAGGTGCAAAAACCCCGTGTTCTTCCCTTTACCCCCAATGGTTTTTAAACCGGGAACGGGCCCCAAATTAAAAAAATTTTTTTTCCCCCCTTTAAACTATCTTCATCATCTCCCCGCGCGCGCGCGCGCGCCTTTTTGGTGTGTGTTTTTGTGTGGGTTTTCGTTTTTTCTTCTCTCTATGCTATCTGCTCTGGCTGTCTGTCGTCCCCCCCCCCCCCCTCTCCTCTCTCTCCCGTGAATATTTAATTTGCGGGACATAACTGTCCCCATCAGTTGAAACCCCTTTTTTAAAGGGTCCAAGTCGTTTCCCTCACTGAATATTTCAGTAAGGGATGCAAATTTCCCCCTCCAATTTAAAATTTATGTTTTCTTTACCCGTGTCTGGCCCGTCTGTCTGTCTGTCCCGCCTGCCTAATTTTTCCTTTCCCGTAGTTTGTCCCTTTTTGTATGGCCGCCGTCTGTTAAACGCTGTCTGCATGCCCGCCCCCGTATGCCTGGTTTTCCCGCCTGCTGTCTGTTTGCCTTCCTTCCCCTTTTATTTTGCCATTCTGGTTGCCTGCCGTCCCGTCTGTCTGTCTTTCTGTCTTCGTCCTGCCTGCCTGTTTTATTTTTTTGCCTGTCTTCCCCGCCTGTCTGCTTGTCCTTTTTGCCAAACTGTCGGGCTTTCTGCTCCTGCCTGCCCCGTCGCCTGCCTGCCCGTTTAAACTTTCTGTCTGCCTGCTTTTTTGGGGCCCGTGTTTCGCCTTCTGCTTGTTTTGTCTGTCCGTCTGCCTTCATGCCTGTCTTTGTCTGTCTGTTTTCCTACCTTTTCTGTTCTCTGTCGGGGTGCCTCCTGCCTGCCTGCCTGTCTGTTCTGTTTTTGCCCCTCTACCCCTGTCTTTTCCCTTTTGTCTTTTTTCTGCCCGGGGGCTGTGTTAGCTGAGTAATGAGAATTCAGGGTTGCACACTGCCCCTTTTATATCGGTGCTGCACCAGAGGCAGGCCCAAAAGCCCTTTTTACGTTTTTTCCCATTAACCCACGGAAGAAAAAACAAGTTGGGTTTTGCACGCAATCTGGCTTTTCTTCCCCTTTGCCAAAAGGGGTTTCCCCTGTTTTTTTGCTACCAAAGGGTTTACTATCTTTCCAGAAGGCATATTTCAGAGAAGAGAGAGAGAGAGAGAGAGAGGGGAGAGAGAGAGAGAGGAGAGAGAGAGAGAGAGAAAAGAGAGAGAGGGGGTGGGGTGAGAAAAGGGAAGAGGAGAGAAGGGTTTTGTTTTTGAAGACAAATTTCTGGAAAACTGAAACTGAATGAAGGTTCGGGAAAAAAAAAACCCTCCCAAAAAGCATTCCCAAAGGACGGGCAAAATGAAAAAAATACCCAAAAAAAATTTGGATTTAAAGGGAAAACTGGGGAAAACAGAACTCTTGGGAAACAGATTAAAAACCGAACGATCTCTTATCATTATCCCAAACTTTTTTGTTTCTTTGTTTTCAAAGTGTATGATTTTTTAATGTTGTGGTTGGGTTTTATTTTTTCCCCCCCCTTGCTTTCAAATTGGGTGAGGGTTTTTGAGGGCGATTTGTCTCTTTTTTTTTTTTTTATTCTGATGTTTTTATTCTATTAGTTTTTGTCTTAGCAGTAATGTTCCTTTGGGGTTTTTTGCTTTTCAGCGCGCTTATTTTTTTTGTCTGTCCTTCCCCACCCCTGCCAGCCCCAGCCCCTCTGACAGTGCAAGTGGCGAGTTGTTTGTCTTCTTTTTTATTTATTATTTTATTCCCAGGATAATGAATAACACTTTATGGCTTTTTTTTCACCATCCCCGTGTGAAAACGGTTTTGTAAAATTTTTTATCTGTTTCCCCCCGGCACAAAAATGGCCTACTCTTTCAAAAAAACAGAAAAGGATTTTTAAAGGTTCGCCAAAATTTCTGCGGCGTTCGCAAAAACTGACCTCGGGTTTTTAGTCTCCCTCCGAAGACATTCTTAATCGTGTATTCCCTGCTTGTTTCCCCTTTTGTTCATATCATTAATTCTCTTCCCCAAAAGCCAAACTTAAAAAGTCTGGGAACCGTCCAATTTACTAAAAGTTTTTTTTTTGAACAATAAAACCCCCATTTTCCCTTTTCCTTCTTGTTTTTCCCTGGATCCGTTCATCTTAAGATGCCTATCCTTTTGGGTTTTTCCCGTTTCTATTTTTTTTTGCCTGCCCGTGTTCACGCTTAGTCATTCAATGCGTGTAAATCCAAGAGGTAAATAAGTACGCCAAAAGCAGGATGAAAGATTTCCCGAACAGTCCCAGCCAGCGAAAAAACCTGTTGGGGGATGTTTGCAGGGGGCGCCCAAAGGAAGACAGACGGGGTGACAAGCTCTCGTCCCCTTTGACCTTGGCCCGAGAGGCACAAAAGATTTTTTTGGGTTTAAACCCAAAATTTTTATTGAAATTTTAGGGGATACGAGACGGAGTGGATTGTTTTGGGGGGTGGGGTTTTTTTTTAATATTTTTTAGGGAAAAAGGGGTGATTGTCTGGAAAAATGGGCCCGGGGGGTTTCTGATTGCTGAATAAGATATCACTTAAAAATGGCAAAGAAGGGCATAAACAGATGTTTTTTCTTAGGAAGAAAGAGATGATGATGACAGCGAGGTATGAAAAGGGTGGGTTTTGATTATTTTTTTTTTTTTAGTGTTATGTTTTTGAATTAAAATTTACCGTTTGGAAAAGGGATTTTTTACAAAAACCGCAATGAAAAATTTTGGGGCAAAAGTGTTGATAGAAAAATTTAAAATAATCAAAAATCTAAATTATAAAAAGCTGGGAAATAAATTAAAAAATGAACGCTCTAAAGGAGAAGAAAATTTGATTTTTAAGAGGAAGAATTTTCTACTTTTTATCAAAAAATCTTTTTTCTTCTGTTTTACTATCAAACTAAATTTTTTTTATTATAGAAATTTAAAAAAATATAGTAAAATCTTTTAAAATAAAAATTTTATATAATATATAAATAAAGTTGTTTTTTTTGTGTCCCGTGAAAAAAAAGACCCGACAGAGAACAGAAGAGACACAAACGCACAAAGGGACAGCCACAGATACAAAAACAAAAGAAAGAAAGAAAGAAAATAACGCCTGCCTCTTTGTCTGTTTACCATATTACTGCGTGCATAATTTATGATTTCTTTTCGGGGCGGGAAGCGGTCTTTTTTTCTCCCGAACC
>CM054149.1:23740996-23759557 GCA_028751875.1 Rapana venosa
TCCTTCTTCTTCTTCTTCTTCTTCTTTTTCTTTGCATTCTTCTTCTTTGCATTCTTCTTCTTCTTCGTTGCATTCTTCTTCTTCTTTGTCAAACGCTCAGTCAGCAACTGTTGTTGTCTGTCATATGAGCGAAAATGCGTTGCGCTGCCGTTAAGCGCCTGACAAGTCAGGCCCAGCGCGTCCGACTTCGGCGTAGGAGTGATTTATCACGTTTTAAGTCTTTCTGGAAAAAGGCAAGCTAGTGGAACCCAAAAAAGGCAGAAAATAGACAAGGAAGTGGCAGGACGAAAAAAAACAACAAGGCAGAAACCAAGAGAGTGATAGAAAAGAGGGATTTCTTAGCACAAAATTTCTAGACGGTTGGGATGTTATTTATACTGACAGGCCCCCGGTATCCCCATAGGGGAAAACAGTTTTGATTGAAACTGTAAAATTGTGTAAACAAACGATTTTCCACATAACATGACTTCCAATTGAAATATTTTTTTAAACCAACCCAGTCCAAATAAACAGCTTCATTAACACAATTATCGTGTTGGGAAGCACATTGAGTTTTTAGGGTAGAAAGGATCGTAATTTAGCTGAAATGAAACCTGTGTACTTATCAAAATGATGGAAGGAGTTTCTGTAATAGTATTTTTCCAAACTTGATTACTTCAGTGTAGAAATCAAATGTGACTGACAAGACAGTTTGACTTGTCGACTTATGAGTCATTCACTGCCAACAGAATAAAAAGGTTGATGATGATTATGATGTACGTTTGCATAGTTAAACACACACACACACATACACAGACACAGACACACACACATAGACACACACAGACACAGACACACACACACACACACACACATAGGCACACACAGACACAGACACAGACACGACACACACACACACACACACACACACACACACACACACACACACACACACACACACACGAAGAAGAAGAAGAAGAAGAAGAAGAAGAAGAAGAACAACAACAACAACAACAACAACAAGAATTGCGAAAAAGAAAAATTGCGAAGAAGAAGAATTCCGAAGAAAAAGAATTGCGAAGAAGAAGAATTGGGAAGAATTGCGAAGAAGAATTGCGAAGAATTGCGAAGAAGAAGAAGAAGAAGAAGAAGAATTGCGAAGAATTGCGAAGAATTGCAAAGAATTGCGAAGAAGAAGAAGATGATGATGATGATGATGAATTGCAAAGAAGAAGAATGCAAAGAAGAAGAAGAAGAATGCAAAGAAGAAGAAGAAGAAGAAGAAGAAGAAGAATGCAAAGAAGAAGAAGAAGAATGCAAAGAAGAATGCAAAGAAGAATGCAAAGAAGAATGCAAAGAAGAAGAATGCAAAGATAATGAATTGCAAAGAAGAAGAATGCAAAGAAGAAGAAGGAGAAGAAGAAGGAGAAGAAGAAAAATGCAAAGAAGAAGAAGAATGAATGCAAAGAAGAAGAAGAAGAAGAATGCAAAGAAGAATGCAAAAAAGAAGAAGAAGAAGAAGAAGAAGAAGAAGAAGAAGAAGAAGAAGAAGAAAAATTAATTAAATATCTGCCCCATTATTTTCAGCTAAACATCTCCACTAGTTTATCATTTTGCTGAGCTGTTTGTAATGAGGAACATGAAAAAGACCAAAAAAAAAATTCAGAGACAAATCTAATCAGACCAAACACAGCAGAAACGAGCCACACAGAAACTCCATCACAGCTGAGTGGATTAGCAAACGCCTGTGTTTGGCACCTTGCGTTGTGTTAATAAACTGAAATTAAGAGAAAGAGAAAGAAAGAGAGAAAGGGAGGAAAAAGGGGAAGGGGGTGAGAGAGAGAGAGAGAGTGAGAGAGTAGGGAAGATGGAGAGGGAGGGAGAGAGAGAGCGAGAGAGAGAGGGGGGGGGGGGAGAGAAATAAAGAAAGAAAGACAATGACAATTTTTGACAATGACAAATTCTTTTATTTCGAGGATAATGAATAAGCATCCATGTGCTTTTTTACATCCAGTCCCGCCCTTAGGAATATATATATATTATATATATATATATTATATGTAAGAGAGAGAGAGAGAGAGAGAGAGAGAGAGAGAGAGAGAGAGAGAGAGAGAGACAAAGAAAGAGAGAGAGTGTGTATGTGTGTTGGGGTGGAATTGAACCTAAGACTGTTCGAGTTTTTTGTCCACCTGCTGGTGAGAAAGAGAAAGAGAGAGAGACAGAGACAGAGAGAGAGAGACTGAGAGACAGAGAATCAGAGACAGAGAGACAGACAGAGAAAAAGACAGACAAAGAGACAGAGAGAGAGATGGAGACATAATAATATAAATTTAAAAAAAAATAATAATAATAATAATAATGTATGGAATTTATATAGCGCTGAAAAAAAAAAAAAAAAAGGGGAAAAAAAAGGAAAGAAAAAAAAAAAGAAAAACAAAAAAAAAAAAAGAAAAAAACCCACAAAAAACCCCAAACAAAAAAAAAAAAAACCCCCCCGGGAAAAAAAAAAAAAAAAAAAAAAAAAAAAAAAAAAAAAAAAAAAAGGGGGGAAAGGAAAAAAAACCCCGGGGAAAAAGGGGGGGGGAAAAAAAAAAAAAAAAATTTTTTTTAAAAAAAAAACCCCCAAAAAAAAAAAAAAGGGGGAAAAAAAAGGGGGGGCCCCCCCCAAAAAAAAAAAAAAAAAGGGGGGGGGGGGGGAAGGAAAAAAAGGGGAAAGAGGGGGGGTTTTAAGGGAAGAAGGGGGAAAAAATTTTTTTTTTGGGGGGTTTTGGGGGAGAAAAAAAAAGGGGGAGGGGAAAGGGGGGAAAAAAATGGGGAGGGGGGAAAAAAAATTTTTTGGGGGGTTCCCGGAAAAAAAAAAAAAGGGGGGGAAAAAAAAGGGGGGGGGGAAAAAAAAATTTTTTTTTTTTGGGGGGGGGTTTTTTTCCCCCCCAAAAAAATTTGGGGGGGAAAAAAAAAAAAAAGGGGGGGGGGAAGGAAGGCCCCCCCCAAAAACACAAAAAAAACCCAAACCAAAAAAACCCCAAAAAAACAAAAAAAAAGGTTTTTAAAACCCAAAAGGGAAAAAAAAAAATTTTTTTGGGGGGGGGGGGAAAAAAAAAAACCCCCCCCCCCGGGGGGGGGGGAAAAAAAAAACAAAAAAAAAAAAAAACCCCCAAAAAGGGAAGGAAAAAAAAAACAAAAAAAAAAAGGGGGAAAAAAAAGGGAAAAAAAAGGGCCCAAAAGGGGGGGAAAGGGGGGCCCCCCGGGGGGGGTTTTTTTGGGGGGGGGTTTTTTCCCCTTTTTTTTTTTTTTTTCCCTTTTTTTTTTTTTTTTGGGGGTTTTTTTGGGGGGGGAAAAAAAAAAAGGGGGGTTTTTTTTTTTTTTTTTTTTTTTTTTTGGGGGGGGGGGTTTTTTTGGTTTTTTTGTTTTTTTTTTTTTTTTTTTTTTTTTTTTTGGGGGGGGGGTTTTTTTTGTTTTTTTGGGGGTTTTTTTTTTAATTTTTTTTTTTTTGGGGGGTTTTTTTTTTTTTTCCCCCTTTTTTTGGGGGAGGGGGGGGTTTTTTTTTTTTTTTTTTTTGGGGGGGGGGGGGGGGGTTTTTTTTTTTTTTTTTTCCCCGGGGGGGGGGGGGAAAAAAAAGTAAAAGGGGTTTTTGGGCCCGGGCCCCCCGGGGTTTTGGGGGGGGGGTTTTTTTTTTTTTGTGTTTTTGGGGGGGGGGGGGGGGGGGGGGGGGGGGTTTTTTGGGGGGGGAAAAAAAAAAAATTTTTTTTTTTTCCCCTTTTTTTTTAAAAATTTTTTAAAAATTTTTTGGGTGCCCCCCGGGGGGTTGTGTCGGGGGCCCGGGGGGGGGGGTTTTTTTTTAAAAAAAAGGGGAAAATTTAAAAACCTTTTTCCAAACCCTTGGGGCCCCCTTTTTAAAAAAAGCCCCAAAAAAAAAAAAAAAAAAACCCCCCCCAAAAAAAAAAGGGAAAAAAAGGGGAAAAAAAAAAAAAAAAAAAAAAAAAGGGGAAAACCCGGGGGAAAACCCCTTTTTGAAAAAATTTTTTAAAAAAAGAAAAGAAAAAGGGTTTAAAGAAGGGAAAAAAAAGTTTCCCCCCAAAAAAAAAAAAAAAAAAAAAAAAAGGAAAAAAGGGAAAAAAAGGGGAAAAAAAAAAAAAAGGAAAAAAAATTTTGGGGGTTTTTAAAAAAGGGGGGGGGTTTTTTTTTTTTGGGGGGGGGAAAAAAAGGGGGGGGGAAAAAAAAAAAAAAAAAAAAAAAAAAAAAAAAAAAGGGGGGGGGTTTTTTTCCAAAAACCCAAAAAAAGGGGGGAAAAAAAAAAAAAAAAAAAAAAAGGGGGGAAAAAAAATTTTTGGGGGAATAAAAAAAAAAAAAAAAAAAAAAAGGGGGGAAAAAAAAAAAAGGAAAAAAAAAAAAAAAAAAAGGGGGGGGTAAAAAAAAAGGGGGGGGGGGGGCCCCCAAAAAAAAAAGGGGGGGGGGGGGGGTTTTTTTGGGGGGGGGTTTTGGGGGGAAAAAAGCGGGGGGAAAAAAAGGGGGGGAAAAGAAAAAAAAAAAAAGGGGGGCCCCTTTAAAAAAAAGGGAAAAAAAAAAAAAAAAAAAGGGGAAAAAAAAGAAAAAAAAAAAAAAAGGGGGGGGAAAACCCCCCTTTTTCCCTTTTTGGGGGGGGGGAAAAAAAAAAAAAAATTTTTTTTAAAAAAAGGGGGGGCCCCCTTTTTAAAAAAGGGGCCCAATTTGGGGCCCCCCCCTTTTTTTTTTTGTTTTTTTTTTCTTCCCCTTTTTCCCCTTTTTTTTCCCCCCCTTTTTCCCCCTTTCTCTCCCTTTTTTTTTTTTTTTTTTTTTCCCCCTTTTTTTTTTTTTTTTTTTTTTTTCCCTTTTTTTCTCCTTTTTTTTTTTCCCCCTTTTCCCCCTTTTTTTTTTTTTTCCCCCCCCTTTTTTTTTTTTCCCCTTTTTTCTTTTTTTTTTTTTTTTCTATTTTTTTTTTTTTTAAAAAAAAAATTTTCTTTCAAGGGGGGGGAAAAAATTTTTTCCCCTTTTTTTCCCTTTTTTTTTTTTCCCCCTTTTCCCCGCCCCTTTTTTTTTTTGGGGGGGGGGTTTTTTTTTTCCCCTTTGAAAAAAACCCTTTTTTTTTTTTTAAAACCACCCCAAAAAAATTTTGGGGGGGTTTTTTTCCCCCTTTTTTTTAAATTTTTTTTTTTGGGTTTGGGGCCCCCCCAAAACGTTTTTTAAAATTATTTTTTTTTTTTTTTTTTTAAAAAAAATTTTTTTCCCCTTTTTTTTCAAAAAGGGGGGGTTTGGTTTTTTGTTTTCCCCCCAAAAAAAAAAAATTTTTAAATCCAAAAATTTTAAAAAAAATTTAAAAAAAACCCCCCCTTTTCCCCCAAAAAAAAAACCCCAAATTTTTTTGGGGGGGGGGTTTTTTCCCCGGGTTTCCCAACCAACCCCCCCTTTAAGCCAGGGAAAAACCGGGCCAAAAAACCCCCCCCCTTTAAAAAACCAGTCTTGTATATTTTAAAGAAGCTTGGGGGGAAAAAAAAAAAAAAAAAAAATTTTTGGGGAAAAAAAAAAACCCCCCCCTTTTTTAAAAACCTTTAAAGGGAAAAGGGGGGGGGGCCCGGGGAAAAAAAAAAAAAAAGGGGTTTTTTTTTTTTTCCCCCTTTTCCCCCCTTTAAAATTTCACTTTTTTTTAACAAGTTCAATGTCCGCTTATACTTTTTAACCTTTTTTTTTTTAAAAATTTTTTTTTTTTTTTAAAAAAAATAAAAAATTTGGGGCCCCCCCTTTTTTTTTTTTTTTTTTAAAAACCCCCTTTTTTTTGGGAATTTTTTTTTGGGGTTTTTTTTTTTTTAAAAAAAAATTAAAAAAAAAATAAAAAAAAAAAAAAAAAACCCCCTTTTTTTTTCCCCCCAAAAAAATTAAAAAAAAATTTTTTTAAAAATTTTTTTTTGCCAAAAAATTTAAAAACCAAAAAAACCCCAATTTTTTTCCCCCCCCCCTTTTTAAATTTTTAAAATTTTAAAATTAAAAAAAACCCCCCCCCCCCCCCCCCCCCCCCCCCCCAAAAAAAACAAAACCCCCCCCCGGGGGGGAAAAAGGGGGGGGGGGGGGGGGAAAAAAGGGGGGAAAAAAAGGGTTTTTTAAAAAAAAAATTTTTTGGTTTTAAAAAATTTTTTAAAAAAAAACTTTTGGGGGGAAAGGAAAAAAACCCCAAAAAATGGCCCCCCCCAAAATTTTTTAAAAATTTCCCAAAACCCAAACCCCCTTTTTTTTTTTTTTTTTTGGGGCCCCCTTTTAAAAAAAAAAAAAAGGGGAATTTGGGTTGAGGAAAAAACAAAACAAAAACCCCCCCAAAAAAGGGGGGGGCCCCCAAAAAATGGAAAAATTTTTTTGGGGTTTTTTCCCCTTTTGGGGCCCCCCGGGGGGTTTAAAAGGGGGGGGTTTTTTTCCCCCCCTTTTTTTTTTTAAAAAAAAAACCCCCAAAAAAAAACCCCCCCCAAAAAAAAAAAAAATTTTTTTTTGTTTTTTGGGGGTTTTTTTTTTAAATTCCTTTCCCCCCTTCCTTTGGGCCCCTTTTTTTTTTTTTTGGGGGAAAAAGTTTAAAAAAACCCCTTTTTTGGCAAAAAAAAATTTTTGGGGGGGGAAAAAAAAATTTAGGGAAAAAAGGGAAAAAGGGAAGGCCCAAAAAAAGTTCCCCAAAAACCCAAAAAAAAAAAAAAAAAATTTTTTTTAAAAAAGGGCCAAAAAAATTTTTTTTAAAAACCCCCTTTTTTTTAAAACCCCCCCCCCAAAAAAAATTTTAATTTTTTAAAAAATTTTTTTTAAAAATTTTTTTTCCCCCCCCCCAAAAAACCTTTTTAAAAAGGGAAAACCCCCCTTCCCCCTTTTTTTTTTTTTTTTTTTCTTTTTTCTGGGGTTTTTTTTCTTCTTCTTTTTTTTTTTTTTCCCCTTTTATCTATCTTCTTCTTTTTTTTTTAAAAAAACCCCCCCCCCCTTTTTTTTTTTTTCCAAACTACCCATTTTTTTTTTTATTTTTTCCCTTTTTTTTTTTTCCCCCCAAAAAACCCCAACCCCCCCCCTTTTCAAAAAAACCCCCCCCCCCCCAAAAAAAACCCCCCACAAAAAACCCCCCCCAAAAAAAAACAAAACCCCCCCCCCCCCCCAAAAAACCCCCCCCAAAAAAAACCCCCCCCTTTCCCCCCCCCCCCCCTCCCCCCCACCCCCAAAAGCCCCTTTTTTTTGGGGGGGGGGGTTTGGGCCCCCCAAAAACCCCCCCCCCATTTTTCCCGGGCCCCCGGGGGGCCCCCCCCCCTTTGGGCCCATTTCCCCCCCCCCCTCCCCCCCCCCCCGGGGTTTCCCCCCCCCCGGGGGGGCCCGGGGGGGGCCCCCCCCCCTTTTTCCCCCCCCCCCGCCCTTTTTCCCCCCCCCCCCCCCCCCCCCTTTGCCCCCCCCCCCCCTTTTCCCCCCCCCGGGGGCCCCCCCCCGGGGGAAAAAAGGGGGGCCCGGGGGGAAATGGGGGGGGGGGGAAAGGGGGGGGGGGAAAAAGGGCGGGGGGGGGGGGGGGGGGGGGAAAAAGGGGGGGGAGGGGGGGGGGGGGGGGGAAAAGGGGGGGGGGGGGGGGGAGGGGGGGGGGGTTCCCGGGAAAAAACCCCCCCCCCCCCCCCCCCCCCCCAAGGGGTTTTGGGGGGGGGGAAGGGGCCCCCCCCCCCGGGGGGGGGGAAAGGGGGGGTTTTTTTTGGGGGGGAAAAAATTTTTGTGGGGGCCCCCCTTTTTTTTTTTGGTTTTTGGGGGGGGGTTTTTTTTTTTTTTTGGGGGGGGGTTTTTTGGGGGGGGGGGGGTTTTTGGGGGGTGGGGGGTTTTTTTTTTTGGGGGTTTTTTTTGGGGTTTTGGGGTTTTTTTTTGGGGGGGGGGGTGGGGTGAAAGGGGGGGGGGGAAAAAAAAGGGGGGGGGGGGGGAAAAAGGGGGGGGGGAAGGGTTTTTTGGGTTTGGGGGGGTGGTTAAAAAAGGGGGGGGGGAAAAGGGGGAGGGGGAAAAGGGGGTTTTTGAAAGGGGACGAAGGGGGGGTTTTTTTTTTTTTTTTGGTGGGGTGGTGGGAAAAAAAGGGGGGGGGGGCCCCCCCCCCTGGTTTTTGGGGGAAAATTTTTGGGGAATTCCCCCGGGGGGGGGGGAAGGGGAAAATTTTTTAAAAAAAAAATTTTTTTGGGAAAAAAGCCCCCCCGGGGGGGGGGAAAGGGAAAAAAAAAGAGGAAAAAAGGGGGGGGAAAAAAAAGGGGGGGAAAAAGGGGGGGCAGGAAAAAAGGGAGAGGGGGGGGGAGGAAAAAAAAAAAAAAGGGGGGGGAAGGGGAAAAAAAAAGGGGGGAAAAAAAAAAAAAGGAAAAAAAAAAAGAAAGAAAAAAAAAAAAAAAAAAAGAAAAAAAAAAGAAAAAAAAAGAAAAAGGGGAAAAAAAAAAGAAAAGAAGGGGGAAGGGGGAAAAAAAAAAGGGGAAAAAAAGAAAGAGAGGGGGAAAAAAAAGGGGGGGAGGAAGGGGGAAAAAAAAAAGGGGGGGGGAAAAAGAAAAAAAGGGGGGGGGAGAAGGAAAAGAGAAAGGGAGAAAGGAAAAGGAAAAAAGGGAAAAAAAAAAAAAAAAGGAAAAAAAAGGGGGAGAGGGGAGAGAAAAGGGGAGAGAGGGAAAAGGGGGGGGGGGGGGGGGGGTGGGGGGGAAAAAAAAAAAGGGGTTTTTAAAAAAAAAAAATTTTTTTTTTTAAAAAACCCCCCCCCCCAAAAACACCCCCCCCGGGGGGGGGGGGGGGGGGGGGGGGGGGAAAAAAACCCCCCCCCCCCTTAAAAAAAACCGGAAAAAAAAAAAAAACCCTTTTTTTTTCTTTTTTTTTTAAAAACCCCAAAAAACCAACAAAAAAAAAAAAAACCACCAAAAAGGAAAAAAAAAAAAATTTAAAAAACCAAAAAAAGGGGAAAAAAAGGAAAAAAAAAGGGAACCTTTTTTTAAAAAAAACCCAAAAAAAAAACCCTTTTTAAAAAAAAAAAAAAATTCCAAAACCCAAAAAAAAAAAACCCCCAAATTTAAAAAAAAACCCAAAAAAAAAAAAAAAAAAAAAAAAAAATTTTTAAAAAAAAATTTTTGGGGGGGGAGTTTTTTTAAGGGGGGTTTTTTAAAAGGGGAAAAAACCCCCCAAAAAAAAAAATTTTTTAAAAAAAGGTTTTTCCCCTTTTTAAAAAAATTTCCCCAAAAAAAAAAAAAATTTAAAAAGGTTTTAAAAAAAAAAAAAAAAAAGGAAAAAATTTTAAAAAAAAAAAAAAAAAAAAGGGGGGGGAAAAAACCCCAAAAAATTTTTTTCAAAAAAAAAATTTCCAAAAAAATTTTTTTAAAAAATTTATTTAAAAATTTTTTAAAACCCAAAATTTTTTAAAAAAAAAAAATTTTTTAAAAAAAAAAAGGTTTTCCCCCAAAAATTTGGGAAAAAAAAGGGGATTTTGGGGGGGGGGGAAAAAAAAAAATTTAATTTTTTTCCCAAAAAAAATTTTTAAAACCCAAAGGGGGTTTTTTTTTGGGTTTTAAATTTAACCTTTTTTTAAAAATCCGGGGGTTTTTGGGGAAAAAATTTTTTTGGGAAAAAGGAAAAAAATTTTTTTTTTTAAAAAAAAAAGGGGGGGTTTTTTTTTTTTTTTTTTTAATTTTTTGGGGGGTTTGGGGGTTAAAAGTTTTTTTTCCCCAAAACCTTTTCCCAAAAAAAAAAATTTTTAAAAAAAAAACCAAATTTAAAAAAAAAAAACCCCCCCCAAAAAAAAAAACCCTCCCCCCAAAATTTTTAAAGGGGTTTTTAAAAGGGAATTTTTTGGGGGGTTTTTTTTTTTTTTTTTTTTTTTTTTTTCCCCCCCCCCTTTTTTTTTTTATTTTTTTTTTTTTTTTTTTAAAAAAAAAAAAAAAAAAAAAAAAACCCCCCCCCCCCAAAAAAAAATTTTAAAAAAAAATTTTAAAAAAATGGTTTTTTTTTTGGGGGGGGGGTTAAAAGGGGGGAAAAATTTTTTTTTTTTTTTTTGGGGGTTTTTTTTGGGTTTTTTTAAAAAAAAAAACCCCCCCCCCAAAAAAAAAAAAAAAAAAAAAAAAAAAAAACCAAAAAAGGGTTTTTTTTTTAAAAAAAAAAAAAAAAAAATTTAAAAAAAAAAAAGGGAAAAAAAAAAATTTTCCAAAACCCCCCCCCCAAAAAAAAAAAAAACCCCCCAAAAAAAAACCCCCCCAACCCCCAAAAAAAGGGAAAAAACAAAAAATTTTTTTCCAAAAAAAAAAACCCCCTTTAAAAAAAAAATTTAAAAAAAAACCCCCCCCCCCCCCATTCCCCCCCCTTTTTTTTTTCCCCGGGGGGGGGGTTTTTTTTTTTTTTAAAAAAAAAAAAAAAAAAAAAAAGTTTTTAATTTTTTTTTTAAAAAAAAAAAAAAAAAAAATTTTTTTTAAAAATTTTGGGGGGTTTTTCCCCTTTTAAAAAAAACCCTTTTTTTTTTTTTTTTTCTTTTTTTTTTTTTTGGGGGGGCCCCCCCCCCCCCCCTTTTTTTCCCCCAAAAAAAAAAAAAAAACCCCGGTTTTTTTGAAAACCCCCCCCTTTTTTTTAAAAAAAAAAAAATTTTTGGCCCCCAAAAAAACCCCAATTTTAAAAATTTTTTTTTTTTAAACCCCCCCCCCCCCCCCCCAAGGCCCCCCCCCCCTTTTTTAAAAAAAAACCCCCCCCAAAAATCCAAAAAAAAAAAATTTTTTTTTTTTTTTTTAAATTTTTCCCCCAAAAAAAAAGGCCAAAAAATTTTTTTAACCCCCTTTTTTGGGGGGTTTTTAAAAAAAATTTTTTTTTTTTTTTTTCCCCCAATTTTTTTTTTTTTTAATTTTGCCCCTAAAACCCCAAAAAAAATTTTTTTTTTTTTCAAAAGGGGGTTTTTTTGGGGGGGGGGGGAAAAAAAGTTAAGGGGGCCCCTTTTTTGGGGGGGGGGGGGCCCCCCCCCCCCAAAAAATTTTTTTTTTTAAAAAAAAAAAAAACCCCCCCCCCCCGGGGGGGGGGGGGGGGGGGGGAAAAAATTTTTGGTTTAAAAAAAAAAAGGGGGGGGGGGGGGGCCCCCCCCGGGGGAAAAAATTTTGGGGGGGGGGGGGAAAAAAAAAAAAAAAAAAGGGGGGGGGGCCCCCCCCCCCCCCGGGGGGGGGGAAACCCCAAAAAAAAAAAAAAAAAAAAAAAACCCCCCGGGGGGGGGGGGGCCCGGGGGGTTTTTTTTTTTGGGGGGGGTTTTCCCCCAAAAAAAAAGGGGGGAAAAAAAAACCCCCCCTTTTTTTTTTTTTTTTTTTCCCCCTTTTTTTTTTTCCCCCCCTCCTTTTTTTCCCCCCCCCCTTTTTCCAAAAAAAAAAACAAAAAAAAAAAAAAAAACCCCCCGGGGAAACCCCCCTTAAAAGGGGGCCCCCCAAAATTTTTGGGGAGAAAATTTTGGGGGGGGGGGAAAAAGGGGGGGGGAAAAAGGGGGGGGAAAAAAAAAGGGGGGGAAAAAAAGGGAAAAAAAGGGGGGGGGGGAAAAAAAAAGGAAAAGGGGGAAAAAAAAGGGGGAAAAGGGGGGAAAAAAAAAAGGGGGGAAGGGGGAAAAAAACGGTGGGGGTTTTAAAAAAAAAAAGAGAAAAAGGGGGGGGGGGGGGGGGGAAAAAAAAAGGGGGGGGGTTTTTTTTTTTTAAAAAAAAAAAGGGGGGGAAAAAAAGGAAAAGGGAAAAAAATTTTTTAAAAAAAAAAAAGGGGGGGGTTTTTTGGGGGGGTTTTTTTGGGGGGGGGAAAAAAATTTTTTTTCTTAAAATTTGGGGTTTTTTTGGGGGGGGTTTTTGGGGGGTTTTTTTTCCCCCTTTTTCCCTTTTTTTTTTAAATTTTTTTTATTTTTTAAAAGGGGGGGCCCCGCTTTTTTTTTTTTAAAAACCCCCCCCCCAAAAAAAGGGGGAAAAAAAAAACCCCCCCCCCCCCCGGAAAAAACCGGGGGGCCCCAAAAAAAACCCCCCCCAAAAAAAAAAAACCCCCAAAAAAAACCCAAAACCCCCCTTTTTTTTGGTTTTTTTTAAGGGGGCCCCCCCCCAAAAAAAGAAGGGTTTTAAAAAAAAAGGGGGGGGGGCCCCCCCCCAAAAAAAAAAGGGGGGGGGGGGGGGGGGGGAAAAAAAAAACCCCAAAAAAACCGTAAAATTTTTTTAAAAAACCTAGGTTTTTTCCCCCCCGGGGGAAAAAACCCAAAAAAAAAATTTTTTTAAAAAAATTTTTTTTAAAAAAATTTTTTTTTTTTAAAAAAAAATCAAAATTTTTTTTTTTAAAAAAAAAAAAAAAAAAAAAAAAAAAAAAAACCCCCCCAGCCCAAAAAAAAAAAAAATTTCCCCCCCCAAAAAAAAAAAAAAACCCCCCAAACCCCCCCAACCCCCACCAACCCCAAAAAAACCCCCAAAAAAAAATTTTTTTCCCCCTTTCCCCCCCCCCCCCCCCCCAAAAAATTTTTTAAACCCCCCAAAAACCCCCCCCCCCCCCCAAAAAAACCCCCCCCCCGGAAAAAACCCCCCCCCCTTTTTCAACAAAAAACCCCCCCCTTTCCCCCCCCCAAAAACCCCGGGCCCCCCCCCCCAAAAAAAAACCAAAAAAAAAAACTTTTATTTCCCCCCCGGAAAAAAAAAACCCCGGGAAAAAAAACCAAAAGGGAAAAAAAAAAACCCCAAAAAAAAAAAAACCCCCCTTTTAAAAAATTTTTTTCCCCGGGTTAAAACCCTTTTTAAATTTGGGGCAATTTTTTGGGTTTTTTGGGGGGGGTTTTTTTCCCTTTTTTTGGGAAAGGGGGGGAAAAAAAATTTTCCAAAAAAGGGGAAAAAAAACCCCTTTTTTTTAAAATTAAAACCTAAAAAAAAAAAAAAAAAAAAAAAAAAAAAAAAAAAAATTTTTAAAAAAAAATTTTAAAAAATTTTAAAATTTTTTAAAAAAAAAAAAAAAATTTTAAATTTTTTAAAAACCCCTTTAGGCCCAAAAAAAACCCCCAAAAAAAAAGGGGGGTTTGGGGGGGGGTTTTTTGGGAAAATTTTTTTTTTAAAAATTTTTTTAAACCCCCAAGGGGAAAAAATTAAAAAAATTTGGGGGAAAGGGGGAAAAAATTTTTTTTTTTTTAAAGGGAAAAAAAGGGAAAAAAATTTTTTTCCGGGGGTTTTTTGGGGGGGGGTTTTTTTGGGGGTTTCCCCCGGGGGGGGGTTTTTTTAAAAAAAAAATTTAAAAAATTTTAATTTTTAAAGTTTTTCCCCCCCGGGGTTTTTTTTTTGGGGGGTTTTTTTTTTTTTTTTTGGGGGGTTTTTTTTTTTGGGGGGGGGGGGGGGTTTTTTGTAAAAGGGGGGGACCCCCTTAAAAAAAAAAAAAAAAAATTTTTAAAAATTAAAAAAAACCCCCCAAAAAACAAAAACCCAAAAATTTTGGGGGGGGAAAAAAAAAAGGGAAATTTTTTTTAAAACCTAAACCCAAAAAAAAGGGGGGAAAAATTTTGGTGGGAAAACGGGGTTTAAAAAAATTTTTGGGGCCCAAAACCCCTTTTTTAAAAAAAAAAAAGGGGAAATTTAAGTGGGGCGTGTGGGGGTGTGTGTTTTATGTTGTGCTTTTGGGACTTTTAGAACTATAGTTGCTTTTGGGTTCATGACAGTGTAGAAGATTGAGGCAAGCACTTTGATTTGTCTGTATAAGGTACAACGCTATATAAATTCTATTTTTAAACAATATTATCATTATTATCATTATATTATAATAATAATAATAATAAATATAATAATAATAATAATAATAATAAATAATAATAATAAAAATTTAATAAAAAATGATTATCTATTATTATTATTATTATTTATTATTAAAATCGAAAGCGTATCTAGTTGCAATATTTTACCGCTTTCAACATCATCTGTATTTCATAAAACACACTAAACAATGCACGTGGTGATGTAGTGTGAATGTGTGTGTGATATTATTTTTATTCATAATTCACATTTTTTTTAATTAACACTCATGTCTTTTTTTGTGGTGAAAGTAAATGTGTGTGTGTGTGAGGAGAGAGAGATTTATTTATTTTACTATTCTTTTATTTCTAGGAATGTGGAATAAGCACTCATGTGCTTTCTTTTTTTACATGCAGTCCTCCATGTGTGAGTGTGTGTGTATGTGTGTTGTGTGTGTGTGGTGTGTGTGTTGTGTGTGTGGGGGTGTGTTGTGTGCGTGGTGTGCGTGTGCGTGCATGCGTGTGTCCGTAAATGTGTAAGTGTGTGTGATCGAACGTCCTCGATAAAAGGGAACATATCAAAAACTGGTTTCTCATATATCTAGAAACTTATTACTCTTACACACTGGTTATTCACGCGAGCACATTCCACAGGAGGTAAACATTCTTTGGCATAGAATATGAAAACACTGTCTATGCTTGTTAATCGATTTCATCAATCAACCACGATAAAAAAAAGGGCAGGATTTCAGCTATCTAATATATAGCTGCATTTAGGGCGTGGTGTGAAAACACTGTCTACTCTTGTAAGTCGAGTTCATCAAGTACGTTTAAAAAAAAAAGGCAAAAGCTCAGCTATCTAATACATAGGTACATTGCATTACGGATGTGGTATGAAAGCACTGTCTATACTTGTAAATCAAATTCATCAAATAAGTTGGGTGTTTTTTTAAAGGACAAAACCTCAGCTATCTAATACATAGTTACATTGCATTACGGATGTGGTATGAAAGCACTGTCTATACTTGTAAATCAAATTCATCAAATAAGTTGGGTGTTTTTTTAAAGGACAAAACCTCAGCTATCTAATACATAGTTACATTGCATTACGGATGTGGTATGAAAGCACTGTCTATACTTGTAAATCAAATTCATTAAGAAAGTTTTTTTTAAAGGGCAAAACCTCAGCTATCTAATACATAGGTACATTGCATTACGGATGTGGTATGAAAACAATGTCTATACTTGTAAATCACATTCATCAAGCAAGTTTTTATTAAAGCAAAATTTCAGCTTTCCAACACAAAAGTGTATTACAAATAATTATAGTATGAAAGCACTGTCCATACCTGTAAACCAGATTCATCAAAAAAAGGAAAACTCTAAGCTTTCTTATACATAGGTGTATTACGGGTGTGATATGAAAACACCCGTATGATATTGTTGCCGTTTTTCTTGATTGATTGATGAATTTGATTTACAAAAATAGACAGTGTTTTCATGTTGTTGTTGCTTCGATTGAACAGACGTAAAATTGAAGCAACAACAACATGACAACAGTAAATCAAATCCATCAATGAATCCAGAAAAAAGGCAAAAATCTCAACTTCCTTACACATTTTGCGCATAACGGATATGGCTGCATTGAGAAAAAAGTTTCCAACGGTTCGAAGATCAGAAATCAGACGGTTCAGTATAGGGTTTCTGCACCTAAACTCCTCCACTCTGTTATCCATGCATCTCCACATGCAGCTTCTTCCTGCGCCCTCCCAACAAGAAGAATCAGCTGTCAGGAAGACGGTTGCAGAAGCCTGGAGATGAAGACCAGGCTTTCGCAAGAATCGTAGAAAAGTACAAACGAGGTCACGTAGTCTAGTCCCAGACCTGAAGGAACTGGTTTAGCAGAATTATGGAACAATGCTGAGGACTGTAAGGGCAATGACGTGTGTTTTCATGTCTGAGAGTCTGAGAAACGTTATAATACTCTTCGTAGATAACATCTGTAAAATGACACTGCCCAAAAGTCTAAATCAAAGATTACTTTTACCTGTCTTAATATTTTTCTTTGGTTGTTCGTTCATCTTTTATAGGCAGCTGTTTACTGTTATCACATGCTTAGTATAATCTGTTGCTCTTTGTTGTTTATTAGATTACTCAATCATTTGTTCAACGGTTCCTTCATTCATTTTTTGTATTCATTTATTATTCTTCCTCTTCAAATTCTTCTTCTTCTTCAAATTCTTCAAATTCTTCTTCAAATCCTTCAAATTCTTCTTCAAATTCTTCTTCAATTCCTTCAAATTCTTCGAATTCTTCTTCACCTCCTCCTCCTTCTTCTTCAAAATCTTCTTCTTCAAATTCTTTTTCTTCTTCTTCTTCTTCTTCATCATCATCATCATCATCATCATCATCATCATCATCATATCATCTTCTTCTTCTTCTTCTTCTTCTTCTTCTTCTTCTTCTTCTTCTTCTTTCTTCTTCTTCTTCTTCCTCTTCTTCTTCTTTTTCTTCTTCGTCTTCAAATTCTTCAAATTCTTCGATTCCTCCTCCTCCTCCTCCTTCTTCTTCTCCTCCTCCTCCTCCTCCCCCTCCTCCTCCTCCTCCTCCTCCTCCTCTCCTCCTCCTCCTTCTTCTTCTCTTCTTCTTCTTCTTCTTCTTTTTCCCTTCTTCTTCTTCTTCTTCTTCTTCTTCTTCTTAATCTTCTTCTTCTTCAAATTCTTCAGCATTCCCTGGCCACGCTCAAAGTATTGGCCCTGTCTGGATGGCAAAGTCTGCAGTCTGTCTCAGCGATCCCACCGGTCCCCATAGCTTTTCTTCTTTCCTGGAGCTGTACAGGGCTGGCCCCGTCTGGTGTCTCTAGAGTACAGAATGTAGGCCATAGCAGGACTGCAACATATTTGGGAGCGAGCGGGATTGGTGGGCCTGTGCCACTAGAGCTCTGGTCAGTGTGGGATATTTTCCAGGCAGAGATTGCGAGAATAATAATAAAAATGATGATGATGATGATGATGATGATGATGATGATGATGATGATGATGATGATGATGATGATGATAATAATAATAATAATAATGATAATAATAATAATATGATAATATAATAATAATAATAATAATAATTGTACATGTAATTTATATTGCGCTATATCTTGCAGAAAACAAATCAAAGCGCTTCATTCATCGTACTCATTCACATGCAGCCAGTTACAACTAATAGGTTGTGTGGTTTTTTTTAAACAAATTCAAATGTATACACACACGCTCGCACGGCATGCACGCACACACATGCACATTCACGCACACACATAAAGGTTGTGCACTCCGGTAGGGTGATGGGGTTTAGGATGTTGAGGGCAGGGACAAAAATGACTGATTGTCAAAAAACAAGCTGACTGACAGAGAGACTGAATGACACACTCAGAGAGAGACAGATCAAACACTGATTGACAAAAACAAGCTGATTTTACAGAAAGACTGACTGACTCACTAAGAGAGGCAGAATCAAACGCTGATCGACAAAAACAAGCTGATTTTTACAGAGAGAGAGACTGACACACTCACAGAAAGACAGAATCAAGTATTGATTGACAAAAACAAGCGAATTTTTAAAAGAGAGACTGACTGACTCACTAAGAGAGGCAGAATCAAACCTGATCGACAAAAACAAGCTGATTTTTTAAACAGAGAGAGACTGACTGACACACTCACAGAGAGACAGAATCAAACAAATGATTGACAAAAACAAGCTGACTTTACAGAGAGACTGAATGACACACACACAGAGAGACAGAATCAAACACTGATTAACAAAACCAAACTGATTTTACAGAGAGACGAACTGACACACTCACAGAGAGACAGAACAAAAAACGATTAACAAAACCAAACGATTTTACAGAGAGACAAACTGACACACTCACAGAGAGACAGAATCAAACACTGATTAACAAAACCAAACTGATTTCAGAGAGACAAACTGACACACTCACAGAGAGACAGAATCAAACCCAACGATAACAAAACCAAACTGATTTTACAGAGAGACAAACTGACACACTCACAAAGAGACAGAATCAAACACTGATTAACAAAAACAAACTGATTTTACGAGAACTAGCTGACACTCACAGAGAGACGGAATCAAACACTGATTAACAAAAACAAACTGATTTTACAGAGAGACAGACTGACACACTCACAGAGACAGAATCAAACACTGATTGACAAAAACAAGCTGATTTTACAGAGAGACTGACTGACACACTCACAGAGAGAGACATAAATCAAACACTGATTGACAAAACAAGCCGACTTTACAGAGAGACACACTGACACACTCACAGAGACAGAACCAAGTATTGATTAACAAAAACAAACTGATTTACAGAGAGACGACTGACACACTCACACAGAGACAGAATCAAACACTGATGTGACAAAACCAAACTGAAATTTTACAGAGAGACTAGCTGACACACTCACAGAGAGACAAGAATCAAAAACTGATGACAAAAACAAGCTGATTTTACAGAGAGACTGACTGACCCCACTCACGAGACACAGAAATCAAACAAACACATTCAAACAAGGCAGAAGTCTAGAAATACGAGAGGCAGAGCAGAGGAGTCTAGTAGAGCAGTGAAGACAATGAGGAATGCTTTTTCACCACAGTGTGAAAAGGGTGCCAGCTATGAGCGAACTTGGTTTGTCCAACAGAACAGGGCTGTCTTGCGTTTAACGACACCACAGTAACAACAACAACAAAAACAGCAACAACAACAACAACAAACAATTGTATTTAAACCCCGTTCCTTGGCTAGATGTCCCCAAAGGTTCACCAATGGTGAGATTTTTTGTGTTTTGCGTATGCGATCGTTT
>CM054149.1:23767557-23777557 GCA_028751875.1 Rapana venosa
CTTTTCTTTTCTTTCTTTCCATTCTTTCTTTCTTTTCTTTTTTTCTTTCTTTTCTTTTCTTTCTTTCTGTGTCTGCTGGTATATCTTTCGTAAAGGTCAATACACGTTTACTTGACAAAAAGCTTTGTTTTCCTTGTTCTCTGTCTGTTGGTCTGTCACTCATCTTTCTTCTATCTGTGTACCTTTTGGCTTCTTCCAGCATTTATGTCTTTGTCTGTCTATCAGTTTCTCTCTCTCTCTCTCTCTATCTCTCCCTACCCCCTCTCTCTCTCCCTACCCCCCCCCCCTCTCTCTCTCTCTCTCTCTCTCTCTCTCTCTCTCTCTCTCTCTCTCTCTCTCTCTCGTCATCTCACACAAACTGTCATATCCTCCTTTCATTTCCTGAAATATCACACAACATTTATTTGGCCGTGCACACAAAACTGTTCAGACAAAATATTGATATAACAATGAACTCTGTCGACTTCTTGTCAATATTCAGAGACACACTTATAAACACCCCCCCCCCCCCCCCCCCCCCCCCCCCACACACACAATTCAAACTGTTTTGGGCCTATGAGTGCACTGCATAACACTTTTTTTTTCGATGTCAGGCTGTTGTTTTTTTTGTTTTTGTCTTATATGTTATGTTATTTGCCCGATCAGACTGACTGTCTCTCTGTTTGTCTAAGGAATGGGAGAGGGATGCTTGTTTCCTTTTATTATTTAAAAAGAAATCTATTGGCAGCGTTCTCGTTTGAATTTTGTTCTTTTCTTGTTCCGTATTTACAGTTTTTGTTTTTAACATTTCTTAGAAAGCGCAAGTTCAACAGAGAGAATAAAGAGGGAGGGAGGGAGGGAGAGAGAGAGGGAGGGAGAGAGAGAGAGAGAGAGAGAGAGAGAGAGAGAGAGAGAGGAGAGAGAGAGAGAGAGAGAGAGAGAGACAACGAGTCATACAGACAGAAAGAAAGACAGACAGAGAGAACAAGGACATACCAAATAAAAAGGGAGCAAAGGAAAAAATATCGAATATTTTATAAAGAAAAGGAAAGAAAGATGACAGGAGGGGTGAAAATGGAAAGACAGACACGGACAAAAGGGAAAAAAAATAAAGAAACAGATTAAAGTAAAAACACAGCCTCCCTTCCCCTCCCCCCAAAAAACTTTCACGAACAAAAGACTGAAAAGATCCTGTCAAAAGCAAAAGAACTGACATACAAGAAGGAAGACCATCGTAACAAACCTTTTTTTTTTTTACAAACAACAACAACAAAACTAACTCAAACCAAGACAAAATGTTAAAAATCCCAAACCAAGTGAATGTAAAACAAAAAGACTGTATAAAATGCAAATGTGACATACAGCATCGCCCATGTCACTTGGGACAAAGCAATCGTACCTCTTGGTATGCTAAACAGAAAGATGAAACTTCTGCAATATTCACACGGATAAAAGAAAAAGGATACCCAGACAACGTTAGATGCAGTGCCAGACTTTATAAAACACAACTTTTGGTGTGGTTTGTTTTCTTTACACAATCCACGATGCTACACACAAAAATATTCTATTAAAAAAAATCCCTCATCATTTTAGTAAATGATTAACTGTTCTTAGAAAATGATTTTTTTTCTCCCTTAGGGACAAACGACTTTTTAAGTTTTCAAAAAATAAATAATCAAAGTATCATTTCCAACGAAATGAAAAGGTAAAGGTATCCCATAACCTATGTGATCGTAAGGGAGTGAGGCATCAAAGACCTCACTTCTCTAAGTGCCAGCATATTGAGGGCGGCACCCATCTCCTCACCCTCGCTGCTTTACCTTCCCTTGCCCCTAAAAGATGACAGGTACCCATTCACAGCTGAGTGAACTGGGGGACTGTACTGAAGCCAAGCGAAGGCGCGCAAACGGTCACCCATCCACTTCGGTAACCACGCTCGATGCTGTTTAACACTGGCTTGGGGAAAGCGAGTGCTCTCTCCACTGAGCTATCCCGTCCTCCGTCCAACGAAGTAATGATGGCAATCCTTCCCACCTAAAACATCAGTATGGATCACAAAAAATGGGGCAGACTCCGATCATCTAGCTACTTACATAGAGATTTGAAATGGAAATGATTCGACTGGCGGGTAGGAACCCTACCAGCAGGTGTTTCGTGTCGATTGGGCATCCACACTATGCCTTCGAGGTATGGGTGGAATGTCATTGGGTTCAGGGTGTCTGAGATGAGCCTCAGTGGTCCGGGTCAACGCAATAATAAACACTGCCGTTTAGAAGATGTCGATGATATGGAAGTGTTCTTACGATTAGGTCCCAAACGGAGTTTTGGGTTTCTTTATGTTTTTTTGTATCCTGGCTTCTTTTTATGCTTTTTTTGTTTTGTAGTTTTGTTTTTTCTTGTTTTTTCTTTTACATTTTTTGTTTGTTTGTTGTTTGTTTGGTTGGTTATGTTTTAGTCATGAGTTATTTCTTAGAGAATTTTAACTTTTAGTCGGTGTAACAGTATCTGAAGTTCCAATCATGGATTTCTCTGTTTGTCTCTGTCTGTCTGTCTGTCTGTCTGTCTGTCTCTCTGCCTCTATCTGTCTGTCTGTCTGTCTCTCTCACACACATTCACACACGCGCCCACGCGCGCGCGCGCGCACACACACACACACAAACACACACACACACACATGTATGTGTGTCGGTGGGAACGGATGACAAAATTTGCAAAACTGCATACACACGGGGACTTAATGAAACAAAGCACATGAGTGCTTATTCCATTATCCTCGAAATAAAACAAAAAAATAAACGTATATATATATATATATATATATATATATATATATATATATATATATATATATATATATATATATGTACGTATGTATGTATGTATGTATGTACGTATGGGTGTACGTATGTACGTATATAGGCCATTGTGTGCCGGTGGGAACAGATGACAAAATTTACAAAACCGCATACACACCGAGACTGGATGTAAAAAAAAGCACATGAGTGCTTATTCCATAATTCTCGAGAAAAAAAATCTGAGCGCTTTGATTTGTTGCTTTACAAGATTCAGCGCTATATAAATTCCATACATTATGATTATGATTATGATTATGATGATGATGATGATGATGATGATTATTATTATTATTAATGTATGTATGTATGTATGTATGTATGTATGTATGTATGTATGTATGTATGTATACATGCATGCATGCACATATGGATGATGGGATGAATCATGCTCGTTTTTTTGTTTGAATATTTTTGGTTTTCTTTTTAGTTTTATTATATTTCGCTCCGTTTGTGTTTCTTACATTTTTTCTCTCCTTCTCCTTTCTCTCCTTCCATCTTCCTTCCTTTCCACCTTTTTCTGTCAGCTTGCCTGTTTGTCCTTCTGTCTTCCTGTCTTCCTGTCGACTATTTGTTCATCCTTTTCTTTCTGTCAGTCCTTTTCCTTTTCCCCTTATTTCTTTTTTCTTTCTTTCTTGGAAAACTTCTCTCATAAATTTTATTTTCGGAAGGATTTTTTTCTTTGTTAGGATGTGAGAGTTGTGACATTCAATAATGGAGAAGATGACAGGCAGGTTAGAGAAAAACCACAGGAGGAACATCTGTTTGATGTGTTGTGGGCAGGAAAATAACTGACTTTTCAATGGAACGGACTGTGATGGGATGAAGTATTAGATGTATTTGGTAGCGTTGTCTGTTTAATTGTTTGGTTGGTTGGCTGATTGATTGGTTGGGTTGGCTGGTTGGCTGGTTTATTAGTGTCTTGGTTGGGTGCTTGCTTGCTTTATATGTGTCTTGGTTGATTGGCTGGCTGGTTAGTTTTTTTGACTCTTTGTTGGTCAACTGGTTGGTTGGCTGGTTGGTCGGCTGCTCGGTTTCTTTATTGGAAAATTGGTTGGTTTTTTTTGGGTTTTTTTTTTGGGTTTTGGTGCCTGTGGTTTTTGGTTTGTTGGAAGAAAATTTGGGTTGTGTTTTGGGAAAAAAAGAAAGGGTTTGTGTTGTTTTTGTTTTTTTTTTGTTTTGTTAATTTTGTTGTTTTGGTTTATTTTCTTTTTTTTTTTTTTTTTTGTTTTTTTTCTCCTTTTTTATTTTTTTTATTTTTTCTATTTTGTTATACTTTTCTTTTTTTTCCCTACAAAATCTTCTTTTTATTTTCTTTTCTTTTTTTTTCAAAATTTCTATTTTATTTTTTTTTTTTTTTAAAAATTTCTATTTTTGTTGGGGTATATATTATTATCTTTTTAAAACCATCAAACTTTTTTTACTAAATTACACTCTTTTTCTTTTGAGGTCTTTTTCCCTTCGGGGTATTTCCTTTCCAAAATGTTTTCTGAAAAAATTTTAATTTTCTTTACTTTTTTGGGAAATTGTTTCTGGTTTTCATTTTAATTTCGAAAAATTTTTTTTTTTTGAAATCCGGGGCTTTTTTCTTCTGAAATTTTTCGCTTTGGGGTTTGGACAACCCGGTCAAGATTTTTTTGGACATCGGGGGGATAGGGGTCTATTTTTTATTTATGTTTTGAGGGATAAACCCCTGTTCCTTCATTTTTTTCCCTTTTTGAAAAGGGCAACATAATTTTTTTTAAAATGGGTTTTTTATTTTTATTTTCATGGTTTCTTTTTCCCTTTGGGACCCAAACCAAAAAAAATTTTTTACGTCAAAAATTTTCCCACCTTAACCCCAAAATCACCCCGGCCTTCCTTCCCTGGAAATTTTTTTAAACTTTGGAAAAAAACGGGGGGGCCAAAGAGAAATGGGGATTTCGGAAAAAAAGGCGTTTTGGGGGGTGGGGGTTAAACAAAAATTTCCAAAAAGGGTTTCTATTATACTAATTTTTGGCCCCCCATGGGGGGTCTTTTTGTGAATAGTTTTTTTAAAAAAAGATTTTTTTTTTTTTTTTATTTTTTTGGGATTTTATATTCTTTTCCCTTTTTTTTTTTTTTTTTTTGGGAAAAATTTTTTCTTCGACTAGGGGGATTACTTTTGGATTATTTGCGAATTTTTTTTTTCTGGGTTAAAAAAAAAAAATTTTCCAAGAACAATTGGGGAAAATCCCCGAAGGGGGAAATCGAATAAAGTACAAAAGGGGGAATTGTCAAATGGATTACGCGTTTTTGGATCAATGTGGAAAGGTTTTGGGAAAATGGGTTTAAATTTTTTCCCCCTTTTTTTAAAAAAATTCAAGTGGAAAAAGGGGGAATTTATTTGTTTTGAGGGGGGGATTTGAAAAACCCCAAGAAAAGGAAAAGGGGGAAAGAGATAGACAAAGAAAATGGAAGGGAAAAATTTCCCCCTTCCCCCCCCCTTTGTTTTTGTGGTGTTGTTGTTTGTTTTGTTGTTTGTTGTTTTTTTTTTGTTTTTTGTTTTGGGTTTTTTTTCCTTTTGTTTTGTTGTTGTTTTCCCCTTTTTTTCCCCCTGCTTTCCCTTCTCTCTGTCTTTTGTTTTTTTTTTTTTTTTTTTGTTTTTTTTTTTGTTTTTGTTTCCTGTTTTTAAAATTTTAATTTTTTTTTAACTTTATCCCTTTTTTGAAACAAAAAAACCTTCATTTTCTTCTTCAATATAACCTTTAAATTTATTTACAAAAAAAGAACCACTCCCCCCCCCAACACACAAAACACAAAAAAAAAACCCCAAACCACCCCCACCCCACAAAATACACACCCCAATTATCTATCTTTTTTTTAAATAATTAAATTTCTTTTTTTCGGTTTTTGGTTTTGTTTTTTTTTTCCCCTCATTTTTGGGGAGCCCACCCCCAGGAAAAAAAGCAGAATTTTAGGTTTGCAATGAATTCAAACTTTTGGTGGTTTTGAAGAATTTTTGATACCCCCCCCACCCAACCCCCCCGGGGTGGGGACACCGGGAAGGATGGGGGCAAAAAGTAAAAAAACCCACCTGGTAAAATAAAAGGGGGGGGGAAAAACACCCCCAAAAATAAACAACAACCTCAAAAACCAACCTTCCCACCCTAAAAACCTTTTTAAAGGGGTTATTTATTATATTTTATTATAAAAAAAAAAAAATTTTAATTTTTAATATATATTTTATTAATTTATTTTTTTAATTTATGTTTTTTATTTTTTAAAAAAATTTTTTAAAAATTTTTAATTATTATTTTTTTAAATTTGTTTGTTTTGGATCATAGTTTCTGAGGATCCATGTCCCGTTTTTAGAATCCATTCACTGTCTTTTGAAAAATCCATGTACACTTTTTTGAAAATCCTGTACATGTTTTTTAAAAAAATTTCCCTTTTTTGGGGGGAATTTTTTGGGTCCCCATTTTGGGTCCAAATTTTGAATTCATTTTTTTTGGTTTAACCTTTTGGGGTTCTAAACCCCTTTTTTTGGGGGGGAAATGTTTTTGAAAATCCATGAACTGCTTTAAACTGAACGCTTCTAAACCCAACACGTCAAACCTTCACTGTTTTTGGGGAACCGTTTTTTTTTAAAAAAACCCCAGCTTAAATTCCCCCGTAATTCCCAAACAGGACATGTTTTTTAAGAATTGTAATTTTTTGGGGAAACCCTGATGTCTTTGGGGGACCCTCCCCTTTTTGGGTTTTTTTGGGGTTTTTAAATTTTTTTTGGTTTTGTTGTTTTTAAAATTTCCCTTTTTAACCCCCTTTTTTTTTGGGAAAAATTGTTTTTTGGGTTGTTGTTTTGGGTTTTTTGTTTTGGTTTTTAAAAAATGTTTTGAGGTTGTAAAATGTTTTGGGAATTTTTGTTTTTTGGGGTGGAATTATTTTAATGTTTGGGTATGTTTTGAAAACCCTTTTTCCTCTTGGGAATTTTTTTTTTTCGGGGCCTTGCTTTTTTAAAAACCCTTACACTGTTTTAAAATTACACTGTTTTCAAGAACCCATTAACTTTCTTCTAAAAAATTTTACATTTTTTTAAACCTTCTGTTTTTTAATTTTAAAACTTCTTCTAAACCCATTCCTTTTTTCCACCTTTTCCCTTTTTAATTTTTTTTCCCCTTCTTTTTCTGTCTGTCTTCTGGGGAATCTTGGAATTTGTCTTCTGGAATCCAGTACACTGTTTTTTAAAGAATCCATGTTTTTTTAAAGAAATGTACCTGTTTTTTAAAGAATCCATGACATGTTTTGGGAATCCTGTCCTGTTTCGGGGGAAATCCATGTACACTGTTTTTAAAAATTTATGTCCCTGCTTTGAGGAATCCATTCCCTTTCTGGGGAAACCCCCTTTTCTTCTGAAAAATCCATTAATTTTTTGGGAAATCCATTCCGCTAGAACCCCGGGGGGGAGGAGGGGGGGGTTAGGTTTAACCATTACGTCAAAGGGTTTAAAAGGGAAAGACGCCCCCCAAATCCCCACAATCCAGTCACACAAACCCCCCCATGGGAAACTTGAAGCTCTAGGGGAAATTCTTTCTTCATGTGCCAGGTTGTTGAGACTCGGCGATCATGGTTCCATTCCTTCTGTTGTCAGTTCTCCTGAGGGTTCTTTTTGGGGGGTTTTTTCCCTGTTGCGTAGTATTCAGATGTCTGTGTATTTTGTGCTTGTCTTCCTCTGTCTTTGGTCCCAAAAAATTTTCCACAAAAATTTTTCTTTTCTTTCCCTCAGCTTTTTTATGGCCCCCCCAAAAAGTAGTTATCTTTTTTTTGTGGTTTTGGTAGGGGTCTTTTGTACCGGCCATTTCCATTTTTTTTTTTCGTTTGTTTTTTTTTAGTCCAGATATTCTCATAAAATTTTTTGAAAACCAATTTCTGTGCTTTAGTCTTCTTTGAGGTTCTTTTGTCAGGTCCAGCATTCACATCGTAAGAAGGAGGACCTAAATGGCATTAGAGTGTTGTTTTGGTGCTGAAACTTTTTTTTCTATTGGTAAAGAAACCCAAAGAATCGAGGAACGAAAGAGAAGAAAAATACACCCCGAGAACGATTCAATTTCCCGTACAAAATCAAAGCACAACAAAAAGCACAGTATTGTTTTTCAAGTATTTGCACTATACCCTTGGCGAGAATGGGGGGGTTTCCCAAACTGTGTTTGTGTCATTTGGAAAGTGTTTTAACGGTATGAATCTCCCCGGCATGTCAACACTCCCAATGGATGGAAGCCAGCAATCGGTGGTCTGAAATTCAGTAGTTTTGATCCCCGCGAGAGAGAGAAGAACTGTGCCCCCTTTTCTATCCCTGAAACGGGGAGTCCTTCACTGTGTGGTTGTGTTGTGTGTGTGTGTGTGGGTTTGGGGGTGTGGGGTGGGGGTGTGTGTGTGGTGTGTGGAGATTTGTCTGTGTTTTTTTTCAGCCCGTTTTTAGTTTTTGTTTTTTTTTTGTCTCCAGCCCGTTATTGCATTTTTTCCCGATCTTTTTATTTTTTATCATCTATCTATTATTTATCTATCTATTTATCTATCATCTATCTATTATCTATCTATCTTTTTATCTATCTTTCTATCTATCTATTATTTCTATCTTCTGTCTGTTGTCTGTCTGTCGTCTTCTGTTGTTGTCTGTCTGTCTATTATCTATTTTTAATCAATTATCTATCTGTTTCTATCTTTATCTATTATTATCAAACAAATTTCTATTATCTTCTTCTTTTATTTTTATTTTTCTTTTCTATCTATCTATCTGTTTTTATCTATTAACATCAAATATCTGTCTCTCTTTATTCCCGTCTGCCCGCCACACCTCCATCTTTCCCGAATAGGAACAGGGGGCACTTTAGGGGAAAAAAGATGCAGGGGGAGAAAGATGAAAAAATGAATGCAGAACATCAAGCTGGACACCCTTGACACAGCACTGTTGCTGCAAAAGGGTGAGCAGAAGATCAGTCTGGAGTGAATGTCGACCAACGCATCCAAATGGCCCCCTGACAACCTTTGGTAAAGGGGGTGTGGTGTTGATGATTGGTGCTGTTAAGGTACTCAAACCGTAAAAAGTTTTCGAAGGGTTTTGGGAATATATATTTTTTATATATTTTATATATATATATATATATATATATATATTTATATTATACAGGAGTTATATTGTCTTTGAGAAATCCTTTTTCTTGTTTAGAGAATTCATGCACACTGTTTTGAGGAATCCATGTACATATCTTCGAGGAATCCTGTCACTGTCTTCTGGGAATCCCTGTAACTGTCTTTGACAAACCCTTACACTGTTTTCTGAGGAAACCATTACACTGTCTTCTGAGGAATCCATGCACCCCAGAAAAACCCTTTGGGGGGGGGGGAATGAAGAAGCTGGGTCAGGTTATAATCATTAGATGGAATGCTGATATTACAAACTGGAAAGAGCCCACTCAATGATTCCCACAAATCAGTCACACAAACCCTCCATTAGCGAACCTTGAAGTCAAGCGAGGCTAAAAAAGAAAAAACCCAACCAGGAACGATTCAACTTCCCCGTACAAAATACACAAGTAACAAACAGCAACCGTACTTTTGTATCGAACAAAGTGTACTATCCTTTGGGGAGAATGGGGGGTTTTGCATCTGTGTTACGTGTCATTGGGCAACAAATGGGATCAAGCTATCAATCTCCCGGTCACTGTAACACTCCCCCAAAGGAGGAAGCCAGCAATCAGGTGGTCTGAAATCCAGTCAAATTTCGATCCCAGCGAAAAGAAAAGAGAGAGAAGGAAAGTTTCCCTAGTCCTCATGAAAAAGGGGTCCTTCACTGTGTGTGTGTGTGTTGTGTGTGTGGTGTGTTGTGGTGTGTGTGTGTGTGTTGTGTTTGTGTGTGAATTTGACACTTCTTCCCCCCTGCTGCCCCCGGGCCCCCCTTTTGTCCCTTTTCCTTATGTGGTGTGTGTTTTTTTTGTGGTGTGTGTGTGTGTGTGTGGGGTGGTTGGTTGTGTGTTGTGTGTGTGTGTGTGTGTGTGTGTGTTGGTTGATCCCGTGGGTTTTTGGGGCCGTGTTTTAGTTTTGTTTTTTTTCCCTTTTCCCCGCCCCGTTCTTGCATTTTTTTCGATCTTTTATCTATCTGTCGCTGTCGTCTGTCTTCTATTTATCTATTTCCCATCTAATCTTTATTATTA
>CM054149.1:23780057-23785057 GCA_028751875.1 Rapana venosa
TCACCACTTTCTCTTCTTCTTCTAGGTTGTAGTAGTAGTAGTAGTGAGTAGTTTGTTGTAGCAATTGTAGCAGCAGCAGTTGCAGTGATTAACGTAGTAGTAGTCTGTTTTTGTTTCTTTTCGTTTTTTTTTCCTTTTCGATGTTTGCTTTTTTCTATTTCTGTTTTCTTCTTTGTCTTTTTCTCTATCTCGTTCTTTTTTTCATTTTTTAATTTCTTTTTGCTGTTCCTTGTTTCTTTTTATCAGTAGACGTAGTAGTAGTAGTAGTGTTGAAGCAGGGCAGCAGCGCAGCGTAGTAGTAGTAGTAGTGTAGCAGCAGGCAGCAGCAGCAGAGTAGTAGTTGTAGTAGTAGTAGCAGTAGTAGTGTAGTAGTAGTGGTAGTAGTTGTAGTCGTAGTAGTCGTAGTAGTAGTAGTAGCAGCGAGCAGCAGCTAGCGCAGCAGCAGTAGTTAGTAGTAGTAGTAGTAGTAGTAGTAGTGGTAGTAGTAGTCATAGTAGAGTAGCAGTAGTAGTCGTCGTCGTAGTAGTAGTAGCGAGCAGCAGCTGCAGCAGCAGAAGCAGCAGCAGCAGCGCAAGCGCAGCAGCTGCAGCAGCAGCAGCAGTAGTGTTAGTAGTAGCAGCACCAGCAGCAGCAGCAGCAGCAGCAGCAGCAGCAGCAGCAGTAGTAGTAGAAGTAGTAGTAGTAGTAGTAGTAGCATCAGCAGCAGCAGCAGCAGCAGCAGCAGCAGCAGCAGCAGCAGCAGCAGTAGTAGTAGTAGTAGAAGAAGTAGTAGAAGCACGATAATGCTGTGGCAGTTTTGCTTTAGGCCTGCAAAATACGTGCCAGGGCTGCGGTTCATGCCTCCCTTCATAATAACGCAGTCTAGAGTCAGCCAGCTTTAGAACTGCAGCCGCGCAAAGACCGTCTGTCCAGCAAGAGGGTTTGGCCAGTGCACTGGCGTTTGAGTCTTAGATTGTGGGGTCACTGTCTTCTGGTTCAGATTGAAGCACGTCCCTGTGTTCTGATTAAGATTGAGGGTCGTTCAACTTTGGAAATGTAAAGCTCTTCAAACTTTGCTACGGCTACTACTATAACTAGCCTTTTTTCTTTGTCTTTCTTTCTTTCTTTTCTTGTCTTTTCTTTTTTTTCTTTATTTGTTGTTTGTTTCTTTCTTTCTGTCTTTCTGTCTGCACTTCTCTTTTTTCTTTCTTTCTTTCTTTTCCGTCTTTCTTTTTCTTTTTCTTTCTTTCTTTTCTTTTCTTTTGTCTGTCTGTATGTCTTTCTTCTTTCTTTCTGTCTTTCTTTCTGTCTTGTCTTTATGTCTTTCTTTCTATCTTTCTTTCTGTCTGTCTTGTCTTTCATATTTCTTTCGTTCTTTCTTTTCGTTCTTTCTTCTTCCTTTCTTTTTTCTTTCTTTCTTTCTGTCCTGTCTGTCTGGTCTGTTTCCTTTTTTCGTTTGTTTAGTTTCCAACCTTTTTAAAAAAAATGTAGATGACATTATGGTTAGTGCTATAATGAAGGAATGAATTTCGATTTATGTAGACTGATTCATTTTTCGTTTTTGTTGGTATCTCTCTCTGTCAGATAGAGAGTAGGAGAGAGAGAGAGAGAGAGAGGAGAGAGAGAGAGAGAGAGAGAGAGAGAGGCAGACAGACAGAACAGAGGTCAGACAGACAGAGAGAGAGAGAGAGACAGACAGACAGACTGACAGAGACAGACAGAGAGAGAGACCAGAGACGGAGAGAGAGCCTGCATGCATGTACAAGCTCATGCCCGTCCGCAATGGTCATGGCGTGTGAATATGTATGGTAAATGAACGCGCGCGCGCGCGCGTGGTTTGTTGTGTGTGCGTGTGTTGTTGTTTTTTTGAGCCAGATAAAGGATGAGAGAGAGAGAGAAAAGAGAGAGATACATAAAGACAGACAGCACCAACAGACAGACAGATCAGAGACAAACAAAACAGTGACTGAAAACACAGGACTGATAGCTGGTATTTACGCATATGCTAGCTGAGGTGACAGGGAACCAAACAGGTGCTGATGCCAAGGGTATTTTCAAGCCATAAAATGGGACTGCAACCTCACCCCCCCCACCACCCACCCATCCAACCAACCAAAAAACCCCAACAACAACGATCCCACCAAAAATGAGAGTGACTTGGATTCCTTGGGGGCAGGTTGTACGTTTTGCCTCGCTATCAAATTTTGTTTAATGTGTTTTGGTGAATATCCCATTCCCCTAGTTTCCTTTACCATGGGTAAAAAAAGGGTTATGCGATAAATCATTTCTAGATCTCTTTCTGTCTATGTCAGTCTGTCTGTCTCTCTCTCTCTCTGTGTCTCTCTCACTCTCTGTGAATACTTATCTGTAACCCTTGAGAATAAAGATTATCAATCAATCGCTTTGCTCTCTCTTCTCTTCTCTCTCTCTCTCTCTCTCTCTCTCTCTCTCTTCTCTCTCTCTCCTCTCTATGCTCTCTCTGAATACTTATTATCTAACCCTTGGGAATAAAGATATCAATCGAGCGCTTGTTTTCTCTTTTCTCCATCTCTCTTTCTCTCTCTCTTCTCTCTCTCTCATCTCTCTCTCTCTCTCACTCTCTCTCTCTCTCTCTCTCTCTCTCTCTCTCTCCCTCTTTCTCTTTCTTCTCTATCACTGGCTCACTAATCATTTTCTAATTCGTTCGTTCCCACTCCTTTTTATTATTTTTTTCTAATGCAAGTCTGCCTTTTCAGAAAAAAAGTGAAAAAGGTGTGTGCGCTAATTTTGAAGTCATCAATTTTCTTTCATGTTGCCGTTTAATTAAAACATGGGCAGGTTTTTTTTCCTTTTAAGTTCAAAAACCTTAACAATGTTCTCTGTTAGCTGTCTTTCTCGTTTGTTTGTCTGTCTGCCTGTTTGTTTGTCTGTCTTGCCTACTATTTTTTCTTTTCAAAATCCATCTTCCTGTTGTGTTCCTCAATTTCTGTATTTTTGCTCGCCCCCTCCCCCATCTTCCCCCCCCCCTCCACTTTTCCTTCTTCTTGGATTTCGTTTTTATACCATTTTCAAATGTGCCTACAATGATTAATTTCATCTTTTGTTTTTTTTTATCTCCTTGTTAATGGTTTCTCTTATTTGTGACCTTATTTTTTTTCTGATTTGTTTGGGTTGCAGGACTAGTTTTCATTTACTGGGTTTTTTTTTGGGTTCTGTTTTTATTTTGATTTGAGGTCTTTGGCCCTCTGTAGCTGACGATCAAATCCCAGAGCAAAGTGGCAGTGAGATTGCAAGCAGGCTGAGAGAGGAGAGACGAGGAGAGAGTGTGAGAGTAGGATAGAGAGAGAGAGAGAGAGAGAGAGAGATGACGGAAGAGATGAGTAGAGAGAGAGAGAGAGAGAGAGAGGAGAGGACAAAGCGTGCAGAGCATGGTAATGGGATGCTGCCGTTGTTTGTTTGTGATGGAGGCTGCTGCCCTTGTGCGGCAGAAGAAGCAGGAGAAAGGGGAGGAAGGAATGGAAAGGAAAGGAAAGGAAAGGAAAGGAGAGGTAAAGGAAAGGAAAGGAGAGGAAAGAAAGAGAGGAAACGAAGGAAAGAGAGGAAAGGAAAGGAAAGGATAGGAGAGAAAAGGCATGGAAAGGAATGGAAAGGAAAGGGATGGAAAGAAAGGAAAGGAAAGGAGAGAAAGGAAAGGAAAGAAGGGAAAAGGGACAGAAACCGGGGAAAGGAAAGGAGAGGAAAGAGAGAAGGAAAGGAAAAGTCTGAAAGGAAAGGAGAGGAACGGAAAAGGAAAGCGAAAGGAAAGGTAGAGGATAGGAGAAGGAAAGGAAAGGAAAGGAATGGAGAGGAACGGAAAGGAAAGGAGAGAAAGGAGAGGAAAGGAGAGGAAAGGCAAGGAAAGGAAAGGAAGGAGAGGAAGGAAGGAGGGGAAAAGAAGGAGAGGAAAGGAAAGGAAGGAAAGAAAAGGAAAGGAGAGGGAGGAGAGGAGAGGAAAGGAAAGGAGAGGACATGGAAAGGAAAGGAAAGGACAGGAGAGAAAAGGAAAGGTAAGGTGAGGAAAGGACAGGAAAGGACAGGAAAGGAATGTAAAGGACAGGAAAGGAAAGGAGAGGACAGGAAGAAAGGAGATGAAAGGAGAGGAACGGAAAGAAAGGAGAGGACAGGAAAGGAAAGGAAAGGAGAGGAGAGGAAAGGAAAGGAAAGGAAAGGACAGGAGAAGGAAGGAAAGGAAAGGAATGGAAAAGGAAAGGACAGGAGAGGGAAGGAGAGGAAAGGAAAGGAAGGAAAGGAGAGGACAGGAGAGGAAGGAGAGGAGATGGAAAGGAGAGGAAAGGAAGGAAAGGACGAGGACAGGAATGGAGAGGAAAGGAAAGGAAAGAAAGGAGAGGACAGGGAGAAGGAGAGGTGAGGAAAGAGAGGAAAAGGAAAAGAGAGGAAAGTAAGAAGGAAAGGAAAGGAAAGGAAAGGAAAGGAGAGGAAAGGAAAGGAAAGGAGGAGGAAAGGATAGGAGAGGAAAGGAAGGAAAGTAGAGGAAAGGGCAAGGAAAGAAAGAAGGAAAGGAAAGAGAGGAAAGGAAAGATGGAAAGGAAAGGAGAGGACAGGAAAGAAGGAAAGGAAAGGAAAGGAGAGGAAAGAGAAAGGAAAGGAAAGGAAAAGAAGGAAAGTAAAGGAGGGAGGACAGGAAAGGAAAGGAAAGGAAGGAGGAGGGAAAGGAAGGAGAGGAAAGGAAAGGAAAGAAAAGGAAAGGAAAAGGAAAGGAGAGGACAGGAAAGGACAGGAAAGGAAAGGAAAGGAAGGAGAGGAAGGACAGGAAAGGACAGGAAGAAAAGGAAAGGAACAGGAAGGAAAGGAGAGGACAGGAAAGGAAAGGAAAGGAGAGGAAGGAAAGGGAAAGGAAAGGGAACGGATATAAGGAAAGGAGGAGGAAAGGAGAGGAAAGGAAAGGAGAGGAAAGAAAGGAGAGGAAAGAAAGGAGAGGAAGAAAGGAGGAAAGGATAAGGAGAGGAAAGGAAAGGAGGGGAAAGGAAAGGAGAGGAAAGGAA
>CM054149.1:23790057-23802557 GCA_028751875.1 Rapana venosa
TAGATATCAGCATGATTCTCTCAAGGATGATGTTGAAAAAGAGAGGCGTGAGAGGTAGACAGCCTGCCTTACTCCAAACTGTTGTTCGAAACCTATTTTCCAATGTTGGTGGTGTAGTTACAATGCATGGTGGCCTCGCTGCTACAGCTGTTTTGATGACTTGATCAGGTTTGCATGATGCTGTACAAAATTCTGGTTGCCCACAAAGCTGCATGCCTACACCATGTCAAATGCCTTCTAAATCGATAAATACGTGGTATGGTCTTGTTGATGTTGAAGGTACCGTCACATGTATTCTGAGGTTGAATATCTGTCTGTTGTGCTGAGCCATGCTCTGAACCTGCTTGTTCCTTGTCAATGATGGTTCTGCTTGTGCTTCAGTTATTCATATCATCTGCAGCATGACCTTGCTTGGGTGGCATATGAAGGCTGATTGTGCCGGTAATTATGGGAATTGTGTAGATTTCCTGTCTTGGGGAGGGTGATGCTTGAGTGATCTGTGTCCATGGTGTTGGCATTTTCCTGTCTCAGATCTTGTTGCAGATTCTTAGTAGGGCGCTGATCATTGGCTTCCCCTCCAGCTTGATAACCAATTCATCTGGAATGTTGTCAGCCCCTGCTGACTTTCCCTTTTTCAGCGATCTGACTGCTGTTTCCACTTCTTCTCGGAGGATAGGGTGACTGTCTGTGTCTTTGCTTGCGGGTACATTAAGGACTTATGGATCTCCTGCGGTTCTATAGTTATAATTATTACATCTATCAAAAACTACTATACAACCATGACTAAAGCCGTTCCAGCAAGTGAAGATAATCAAAGCTGAGAAGAATGACATGACGGGGGACAACCCCCCCCCCCCTCCCCCGTACTCCCTCGCCCCTCCCCGCCCCCCCCCTCAAACTTGTCAACTGTCAACAACGCCTTAGGGCAAGTCAGCAGCCAGGCTAATTGAATCCAGGACCGCTAGGCACTGGTGGGAAAGCCCTTCTGCCACAACACTGTCAATAGTACAAGAAAAGGGATGCTATCTGCCTGTGCAATACCCACACCCACATCCAAACACTCTATCTCTCTCTCTACTCGCTCTCTCTCTCTCTCTCTCTCTCTCTCTTCATGCTCCTATCTAGCCTTAACCCTCTCTGTATCGATTGGACATACAGCGATTATTTCCAACAAGGTGCTTTTAGTATGGTTTCTGTGTTTTTTGTATATATATAAAAACAAAACAAAAAACCTAGTTAATGCTTTATTTGTGTTATGCTATTTATGATTTATCAAGCTAATTTATTATTTAGTTTGTATGTAGTGATTGATTTAATCAATTATTTATTCTTTTTTTACATGAAATTTACTTGCTTATTTTGTTTGTATGTTATTTGTCGATATATTTATAAAGGGAAATGATTGGTAATCCATCAGAATATTGTGAGACATGTTTTGTGAAGATCTCCCTCCCCGTATTTGTATTCTATGAACTGTTGACTACCCTTTCTTTCTTTCTTTCTTCCTTTCCATTCTCCTTCCTTTCTTCCTCTCCTTCCTTCCTTCCTTTTTTTTTTTTCTTTCTTGTTTTCTTTCTTTCTTTCTCCCTTTCCTTTTTTCCTTCCTTCCATTCTTTCTTTCTTTCTTCCTTTCCTTTCTTTCTTTCTTCCTTTCCTTCTTTCTTTCTTTCTTTTTCCTTCTTGCTTTATTCTTCTTTCTTTCTTCTTCCTTACTTTCTTTTTCCTTTCCTTTTTTCTTTCTTTCTTTCTTTCTTCCTTCCTTCCATTCTTTTTTCTTATATCTTTCTTTCTTTCTTTTCTTTCTTTCTTCCTTCTTTCTTTCTTCCTCCTACTTGCTTTCTTTCTTTCTTCTTTTTTTTGTTCTCCTTCCATTCTTTCTTTTTGTTCTTCTTTCTTTCTTTTTCTTTCTTTCTCTCGCTTTCTTTGGTTTTTTTCCTTCAACCTCTCCCATTTTTTTTTTCGTTGCCTTATTCTCTCTTCAATTCATTCCTTTTACTTTAAGTGTGTGTGTGTGTGTGTGGGGGTGTGTGTGTGTGTTGTGTGTGGTGGTGTGTGTGTGTGTGTGTGTTGTGTTTGTGTGTGGTGTGATGATGTGTGTGTGTATGTTGTGTGCGTTGTGCGCGCGCGCGCGAGGCGTGTGTGTGTTGTACGCGCGCGGTGTGTGTGTGTGTGCGTGTGTGTGTGTGTGTGTGTGTGGTGTGTGTGTTGTGTGGTTGTGTGGACTGTGTGTGCACGCGCGCGCGTAGCGCGCGTAGTTGATAAAAAGATAGGAGAACGTGGGAGCCTTTAAACAAGGAGTTCTTGCCAGATTTAACTATATATTTTCAATTTTATTTCTTTCGAATTCCTGCTTCTCTTTGCCTGCATGTCTGTTTCTGTCTCTGTCTGTCTATAGGGAGGGATAGCCTAGTGGTTAGAACATTGCGCTCGCAATCTGACGACCCGGATTCGATTCCCGTTCAAGGGGATATTTTCCCCTGGAGTTAACATCAGTGCAGACTTCACTCTCCCCAAAAGTCCTTCGGATGAGACTGTAAACCGAGTCCCCGTGTGCCAATTCACGCAGAACATCTTGCGCACACGTTAAATCCTGTTCCACTTTTCGTAAGAGTAGGCCATTGTGTGCCCGGTGGGAACAGACGACAGATTGTAAAAACCCGCATGCGTACGGGGACTGGGTGTAAAAAATGCACATAGGTGCTTATTCCATTATCCTCGGTATAAAACAATAAAATTAAAAAAATTTAAAGTTACATTAAATTTCCCTCTCTTTTTATTTTTTCTGTCGAGTTTTCTGTGTCTTCTTCTTTCTCTCTGTCTCTGTATTTTGCAGTAGCCTTTTTTGTTCAAATAAAAACAATGAATGCATACCAACGAGCCATTTAGAGAGTTTGATTTTTCGCCCTTTCTTTGCCTCTCTCAATGCCACCCAGTGTTTTGTTTGGCAATTTGTTGTCTTCTGGTTTTGTTTACTTTTTGCTTTTTTCTATAAGATGTCATTTACATGTTGTTGGTCTTTGTCTATACCCTTTATTTTCTTCCTTCCTGTTTTGTCTCTTTTGAATGTGATCGTTTTTTCGTTCGTTGTTTTTGATTTATTGTGTTTGTTTGTGTGTTTGTGTATGTGTGCGCGGCGCGTGTGTGTGTTTATCACTATCTGTCTTTTAATTTTTGTTTGTCTTGTCTTTGCTACTTTTCCTTTATTTATTGGATTTGTTTCGTTTATTTATTTATTTTTTTGCTTTTAATCTCTGTCTTTTTTGTTTTGTTGGTCTTTGGTTTTGTTACCTTTTCCTCTGTTAGAAGTTTTGAATTTGATCAGTGCTTTCTTTTCGTTTTTATCTTTATTTGAGCATTATTTTTACCAAAAAAAGTTTTTGGGCAGACGGTCAATTACAGACCAGAATGACAATAGTGATAGGCAAGAAAAAAGTAAAGAAAGAAGAAAGAGAGAGGGAGGATAGTGAGAGAGAGACGAGAGGAGAAAGAAGAGAGAGAGGATAGAAGAGAGAGAGAGAGAGGAGTGAGGAGGAGTAGAGAGAGACGAGAGAGAGAGAGAGAGAAAGAGAGAGAGATGGGAGGAGAGAGTGAAAGAGAGTGAGGTGTAAGAGAGAGAGAGAGAGAAGAGAGAGAGAGAAAAAGTGAGAGAGTGAAGTGTGAGGAGTGAAGTAGAAGAGAGAGATGGTATGTAGAGTGAGATAAGGAGATGAGAAGAGAGAGAGTGAGAGAGAGAGAGTGAGAGAGAGAGTGAGAGAGTCGAGAGAGAGAGTATGTGGAGACCGTGAGAGAGGAAAGAGATAGAGAGGGATGATGTGGAGTAGATGAGAGAGGAGAGAGTGAGATGAGTGTGAGAGAGTGAGAGTGTAGAGTAAAGAGAGAGATGTGGAGAGAGTGGTGTGAGAGAGTGAGAGTAGAGTGGTGAGTAGGAGGGAGAGTATGAGACGAGTGAGAGAGAGAGAGAGAGAGAGAGAGGTGAGGAAAGAGTGAAGAGAGAGAGTGATGAGAGAGAAAAGAAGAGTGAGAGGAGGGAGAGAGAGTGGAGAGAGAAGAGAGAATGTTAGTGAGAGAGAGTAGAGAGGAGAGGAGGAAAGTGAGGAGAGAGAGTGGTAGTGAAAGAGGAGAGAGAGAGAGTGAGAGAGAGAGAGAGAGAGTGGAGAGAAGAGAGGAGTGAGAGAGGAGAGAGAGATGAGAGAGAGGAGCGTGCAAGGAATGAGCACGCAGCGTGTTAAATGGAATTGGGACAGGAAGAATTAATAGGGAGGGCAAGCTTACTTTTTACAATTTCTTTGATTTCAAGGATAATGGAATAAACACTCATGCGTTTTTTTCATCCAGTCACCGTGTGTATGCAGATTTGTAAAATTTGTCACCAGATCTCCCCGGCACACAATGGCCTACTCTTCCATAAAAAAGCGGAACGGGTTTAAACGTGTGCGCAAGATGTTCTGTGGGCGTTCGCACACGGGACCTCGGTTTAGAGTCTCATCCGAAGGACTTTGGGGGGAGAATGGAGTCGGCACTGATGTTAACTCCAGAGGAAAAAAATTCTCTTGAACGAGATTCGAACCCGGGTCGGCAGATCACGAATACATCGCTCTAACCACCAGGCTATCCCTTTCCCTCTTCTGCTTACGATGAAATAAGGAGAGAGGCTTTTTTTTCTTCTGAATAAGCTCCAAGATGATAGTGGGGCGATTGCTTTTTGGTGCTAACTGCTAATAGGCCAAATGCTATCTAAAAACAAAAAAAAGGTAGACACCGTCTTTGGTATCAGTAGAACTTTGTGTGTCTAGATGTCGTTCCTGTTGTTTGAAGTCTACAAGAAAAAAAGTCTTTTTTTAACATTCCTGCTTTCTTCTTCTTTGCTTTACAAGATTCAGCACTATATGAACGAACCTCTGAAATGAACCTGTCTGTGTTGCTTACCTAAACATCCAAACATACAAAAGATGTTTCTTGAATTATTTTGCTTTAGTTCTCTATGTTTTGTATTTCTTTTTCTTCTTCGTCGAACGCTCAGACAACAACTCTTGTTGTCTGTCATAATATGAGCGAAAATGCTTTGGGCTGTCGTTAGGTAAGCCTCTGATAAGATCAGGCCTAGTGCCTCCGACTTCGGCATAAGAGAGAATTATTATATTTTAAGTCTTTCTAGATTAAAGGCTCAAAAAATGGACAAAAAGGCAGCAGGAAATAGACAAGAAGGAGGTGATAGGAAGAAAAAAGGAACAAGTCAGAAACAAAGAGAGGGATAGAAAAGAGGAATTTCCAAACACAGAGTTTCCAGGTGTGGATGTTCTTTATACTGACAGTCTCCCGGCATAGCCACGGGGAGTTCGGTTGTTCTTCAACCACCACCACCACCACCACCACACCACCACCTCCACCACCACCACCACCCCACACCTTTCCACACAACTATTGCCATTTTTTCCATTGTTTGTGCCACGCTACCTTCTTGGCCTCTATTATATATATGTATGATTACTTATATATATATATATATATATACTATATATATATAATATATATATATATATATTTATATATACTATTTTATATATATATATATATATATATCTCCTATCATGATATTTTTATATTCCTATTCTTCTTTCTTTCTTTCTTCGTATTCTTGTTTTTCTTCTTCTTGTTCTTGTACTTGTTCTTGTTCTTCTTCTTGTTCTTGTTCTTATTCTCTTCTTCTTATTCTTCTTTCTTCTTTTTCTTCTTCTTCTTCTTCTCCTTCTCCTCCTCCTCATGCTCCTCCTGCTCGCCTCTTTCCTCCTCTTCCTCCTGCTGCTCCTCCTTCTAAAAAATATTGCCCCTTTTTTCAAAGTTTTTGTGTGTGTTCTTTTTGGCTGCGCTTAGCTATAAAAGAAAATGTTTAATGGTTTTGTTCTCATTTTGTTTTATGTTGATTAATTTCTTCTTTTTTTTTCTTGGGTCGTCTGTCTGCTCACGTCCTGTCTTTTCATCTCAGGAAATTGGTCTCTCTCTCTGCATGTTCTTGTCTCTTGTGTTCTAGCAGCTGACTAACTAGCCGTGCAGACTGAAACTTTGTTTACCAACTGGTTAGTTTGTTTCTTTTTAAGTCCTTCGGATGAGACTATAAACCGTGACCACTGATGACAAGATTAGTGTGTGTGTGTGTGTGTGTGTGTGGTGTGTGTGTGTGTGTGTGTTTGTGAGTGCATTTGAATTTGTTAAAATTATTAATTGTATTTTGGTGGCTGCTTAAGAATGAGTTGAATGCAAGCGCTTTGAGTTAGACTTTGATGTGTATAGCGCTATGTCAAGTTCATTTATTATTATTGTATATCTCATCATCAATTCATCATCATAATCACCATCATCATCATCACCCATCACCATCATCATATCATCATCACCACTTTCTCTTCTTCTTCTAGGTTGTAGTAGTAGTAGTAGTGAGTAGTTTGTTGTAGCAATTGTAGCAGCAGCAGTTGCAGTGATTAACGTAGTAGTAGTCTGTTTTTGTTTCTTTTCGTTTTTTTTTCCTTTTCGATGTTTGCTTTTTTCTATTTCTGTTTTCTTCTTTGTCTTTTTCTCTATCTCGTTCTTTTTTTCATTTTTTAATTTCTTTTTGCTGTTCCTTGTTTCTTTTTATCAGTAGACGTAGTAGTAGTAGTAGTGTTGAAGCAGGGCAGCAGCGCAGCGTAGTAGTAGTAGTAGTGTAGCAGCAGGCAGCAGCAGCAGAGTAGTAGTTGTAGTAGTAGTAGCAGTAGTAGTGTAGTAGTAGTGGTAGTAGTTGTAGTCGTAGTAGTCGTAGTAGTAGTAGTAGCAGCGAGCAGCAGCTAGCGCAGCAGCAGTAGTTAGTAGTAGTAGTAGTAGTAGTAGTAGTGGTAGTAGTAGTCATAGTAGAGTAGCAGTAGTAGTCGTCGTCGTAGTAGTAGTAGCAGCAGCAGCAGCAGCAGCAGAAGCAGCAGCAGCAGCGCAAGCGCAGCAGCTGCAGCAGCAGCAGCAGTAGTGTAGTAGTAGCTAGCACCAGCAGCAGCAGCAGCAGCAGCAGCAGCTAGCAGCTGCAGTAGGTAGTTAGAGTAGTAGTAGTAGTAGTAGTAGCATCAGCAGCAGCAGCAGCAGCAGCAGCAGCAGGTAGCAGCTGCAGCAGCAGTAGTAGTTGTAGTAGAAGAAGTAGTAGAAGACGATAATGCTGTGGCAGTTTGCTTTTAGGCTGCAAAATACGTCCAGGCTGACGGTTCAATGCCTCTCTTCATAATTTCGCAGTCTAGAGTCAGCCAGCTTTCAGAACTGCAGCCGCGCAAGGACCGTCTGTCAAGCAAGGGGTTTGGCCAGTGCACTGGCGTTTGAGTCTTAGATTGTGGGGTCACTGTCTTCTGGTTCAGATTGAAGCACGTCCCTGTGTTCTGATTATGATTGAGGGTCGTTCAAATTTGGAAATGTAAAGCTCTTCAAACTTTGTACGGCTACTACTATATAGCTTTTGTTCTTTGTCTTTCTTTCTTTCTTTTCTTGTCTTTTCTTTTTTTTCTTTATTTGTTGTTTGTTTCTTTCTTTCTGTCTTTCTGTCTGCACTTCTCTTTTTTCTTTCTTTCTTTCTTTTCCGTCTTTCTTTTTCTTTTTCTTTCTTTCTTTTCTTTTCTTTTGTCTGTCTGTATGTCTTTCTTCTTTCTTTCTGTCTTTCTTTCTGTCTTGTCTTTATGTCTTTCTTTCTATCTTTCTTTCTGTCTGTCTTGTCTTTCATATTTCTTTCGTTCTTTCTTTTCGTTCTTTCTTCTTCCTTTCTTTTTTCTTTCTTTCTTTCTGTCCTGTCTGTCTGGTCTGTTTCCTTTTTTCGTTTGTTTAGTTTCCAACCTTTTTAAAAAAAATGTAGATGACATTATGGTTAGTGCTATAATGAAGGAATGAATTTCGATTTATGTAGACTGATTCATTTTTCGTTTTTGTTGGTATCTCTCTCTGTCAGATAGAGAGTAGGAGAGAGAGAGAGAGAGAGAGGAGAGAGAGAGAGAGAGAGAGAGAGAGAGGCAGACAGACAGAACAGAGGTCAGACAGACAGAGAGAGAGAGAGAGACAGACAGACAGACTGACAGAGACAGACAGAGAGAGAGACCAGAGACGGAGAGAGAGCCTGCATGCATGTACAAGCTCATGCCCGTCCGCAATGGTCATGGCGTGTGAATATGTATGGTAAATGAACGCGCGCGCGCGCGCGTGGTTTGTTGTGTGTGCGTGTGTTGTTGTTTTTTTGAGCCAGATAAAGGATGAGAGAGAGAGAGAAAAGAGAGAGATACATAAAGACAGACAGCACCAACAGACAGACAGATCAGAGACAAACAAAACAGTGACTGAAAACACAGGACTGATAGCTGGTATTTACGCATATGCTAGCTGAGGTGACAGGGAACCAAACAGGTGCTGATGCCAAGGGTATTTTCAAGCCATAAAATGGGACTGCAACCTCACCCCCCCCACCACCCACCCAACCAACCAACCAAAAAACCCCAACAACAACAATCCCCCCAAAAATGAGAGTGACTTGGATTCCTTGGGGGCAGGTTGTACGTTTTGCCTCGCTATCAAATTTTGTTTAATGTGTTTTGGTGAATATCCCATTCCCCTAGTTTCCTTTACCATGGGTAAAAAAAGGGTTATGCGATAAATCATTTCTAGATCTCTCTCTGTCTATGTCAGTCTGTCTGTCTGTCTCTCTCTCTCTGTCTCTCTCACTCTCTGTGAATACTTATCTGTAACCCTTGAGAATATAGATTATCAATCAATCGCTTTGCTCTCTCTTCTCTTCTCTCTCTCTCTCTCTCTCTCTCTCTCTCTCTTCTCTCTCTCTCCTCTCTATGCTCTCTCTGAATACTTATTATCTAACCCTTGGGAATAAAGATATCAATCGAGCGCTTGTTTTCTCTTTTCTCCATCTCTCTTTCTCTCTCTCTTCTCTCTCTCTCATCTCTCTCTCTCTCTCACTCTCTCTCTCTCTCTCTCTCTCTCTCTCTCTCTCCCTCTTTCTCTTTCTTCTCTATCACTGGCTCACTAATCATTTTCTATCGTTCGTTCCCACTCCTTTTTATTTTTTTTTTTAATGCAAGGTCTGCTCTTTTCAGAAAAAGTGAAAAAGGTGTGTGCGCTAATTTTGAAGTCATCAATTTTCTTTCATGTTGCCGTTTAATTAAAACATGGGCAGGTTTTTTTTCCTTTTAAGTTCAAAAACCTTAACAATGTTCTCTGTTAGCTGTCTTTCTCGTTGGTTTGTCTGTCTGCCTGTTTGTTTGTCTGTCTTGCCTACTATTTTTTCTTTTCAAAATCCATCTTCCTGTTGTGTTCCTCAATTTCTGTATTTTTGCTCGCCCCCTCCCCCATCTTCCCCCCCCCCTCCACTTTTCCATCTTCTTGATTTCGTTTTATACCATTTTCAAATGTGCCTACCAATGATTAATTTCAACTATTGTTTTTTTTTATCTCCTTGTAAATGGTTTCTCTTATTTGTGACCTTATTTTTTTCTGATTTGGTTTGGGTTGCAGACTTGTTTACTTTTACTGGGTTTTTTTTGGTTCTGTTTTTTTTTATTTTGAGGTCTTTGGCCCTCTGTAGCAGACGATCAAATCCCAGAGCAAAGTGGCAGTGAGATTGCAAGCAGGCTGAGAGAGGAGAGACGAGGAGAGAGTGTGAGAGTAGGATAGAGAGAGAGAGAGAGAGAGAGAGAGATGACGGAAGAGATGAGTAGAGAGAGAGAGAGAGAGAGAGAGGAGAGGACAAAGCGTGCAGAGCATGGTAATGGGATGCTGCCGTTGTTTGTTTGTGATGGAGGCTGCTGCCCTTGTGCGGCAGAAGAAGCAGGAGAAAGGGGAGGAAGGAATGGAAAGGAAAGGAAAGGAAAGGAAAGGAGAGGTAAAGGAAAGGAAAGGAGAGGAAAGAAAGAGAGGAAACGAAGGAAAGAGAGGAAAGGAAAGGAAAGGATAGGAGAGAAAAGGCATGGAAAGGAATGGAAAGGAAAGGGATGGAAAGAAAGGAAAGGAAAGGAGAGAAAGGAAAGGAAAGAAGGGAAAAGGGACAGAAACCGGGGAAAGGAAAGGAGAGGAAAGAGAGAAGGAAAGGAAAAGTCTGAAAGGAAAGGAGAGGAACGGAAAAGGAAAGCGAAAGGAAAGGTAGAGGATAGGAGAAGGAAAGGAAAGGAAAGGAATGGAGAGGAACGGAAAGGAAAGGAGAGAAAGGAGAGGAAAGGAGAGGAAAGGCAAGGAAAGGAAAGGAAGGAGAGGAAGGAAGGAGGGGAAAAGAAGGAGAGGAAAGGAAAGGAAGGAAAGAAAAGGAAAGGAGAGGGAGGAGAGGAGAGGAAAGGAAAGGAGAGGACATGGAAAGGAAAGGAAAGGACAGGAGAGAAAAGGAAAGGTAAGGTGAGGAAAGGACAGGAAAGGACAGGAAAGGAATGTAAAGGACAGGAAAGGAAAGGAGAGGACAGGAAGAAAGGAGATGAAAGGAGAGGAACGGAAAGAAAGGAGAGGACAGGAAAGGAAAGGAAAGGAGAGGAGAGGAAAGGAAAGGAAAGGAAAGGACAGGAGAAGGAAGGAAAGGAAAGGAATGGAAAAGGAAAGGACAGGAGAGGGAAGGAGAGGAAAGGAAAGGAAGGAAAGGAGAGGACAGGAGAGGAAGGAGAGGAGATGGAAAGGAGAGGAAAGGAAGGAAAGGACGAGGACAGGAATGGAGAGGAAAGGAAAGGAAAGAAAGGAGAGGACAGGGAGAAGGAGAGGTGAGGAAAGAGAGGAAAAGGAAAAGAGAGGAAAGTAAGAAGGAAAGGAAAGGAAAGGAAAGGAAAGGAGAGGAAAGGAAAGGAAAGGAGGAGGAAAGGATAGGAGAGGAAAGGAAGGAAAGTAGAGGAAAGGGCAAGGAAAGAAAGAAGGAAAGGAAAGAGAGGAAAGGAAAGATGGAAAGGAAAGGAGAGGACAGGAAAGAAGGAAAGGAAAGGAAAGGAGAGGAAAGAGAAAGGAAAGGAAAGGAAAAGAAGGAAAGTAAAGGAGGGAGGACAGGAAAGGAAAGGAAAGGAAGGAGGAGGGAAAGGAAGGAGAGGAAAGGAAAGGAAAGAAAAGGAAAGGAAAAGGAAAGGAGAGGACAGGAAAGGACAGGAAAGGAAAGGAAAGGAAGGAGAGGAAGGACAGGAAAGGACAGGAAGAAAAGGAAAGGAACAGGAAGGAAAGGAGAGGACAGGAAAGGAAAGGAAAGGAGAGGAAGGAAAGGGAAAGGAAAGGGAACGGATATAAGGAAAGGAGGAGGAAAGGAGAGGAAAGGAAAGGAGAGGAAAGAAAGGAGAGGAAAGAAAGGAGAGGAAGAAAGGAGGAAAGGATAAGGAGAGGAAAGGAAAGGAGGGGAAAGGAAAGGAGAGGAAAGGAAAAGTGAAAGGAAGAAAAGGAAAGAGAGGAGAGGAGATGAAGGAAAGGAGAGGACAGGAAAGGACAAGAAAGGAAAGGAGAGGAAAGGAAAGGAAGGAGATGGAAAGGACAGGAAAGGACTGGAAAGGAAAGGAAAGGACAGGAAAGGATAGAGAGGACAGGAAAGGAAAGGAGAGGAAGGAGAGAACGGAAAGGAAAGGAGAGGACAGGAAAGGAAAGGAAAGGAGCGGAGAGGAAGAAGGAAAGGAAAGGACTAGGAGAGGAAGGAAAGGAAAGGAATAGAAAGGACAGGAGAGGAAAGGAGAGGAAAGGAAAGGAAGGAAAGGAGGGACAGGAGAGGAAAGGAGGGGAGAGGAAAAGGTGAGGAATGGAAAGGAAAGGTGAGGACAGGAAAGGAGAGGGCAGGAAAGGAAGGAAAGGAGAGGACTGGAGAGGAAAGGATGAGGAGAGGAAAGGAGAGGGAACGGAAAGGAGAGAAAGGAAAGAAGGAAAGGAAAGGAATGGGAAGGAAAGGAGAGGAAAGAAAGAAAAGGAGAGGAAAGGAAAGGAGAGGAAAGGGAGGAAGTATAGGAAAGGAAAGGAAGGAAAGGTAAGGATAGAAAGGAAAGGAAAGAAGGAAGTAAGGAGAGGACAGGAAAGGGAATGAAAGGAGGGGGGAGGAAAAGGAAGGAGAGGAAAGGAAAGGAAGGAAGAAAAAAGGAAAGGAAAGGGAGGAAAGGAAAGGACAGGAAAGGGACAGGAAAAGGAAGGAAAGGAAGGAGAGGAAGGAAGGAAAGGAAGGAAAGGAAAGGAAAGGACAGGAAAGGAAAGGAGTAGGAAGGAAAGGAAAGGAAAGGAGAGGAAAGGAAAGGGAAAGGAAAGGAAAGGAGAGGAAAAAGGAAAGAAGGAAAGGGGAAAGGAAAGGAGAGGAAAATGCAGGAAAGGAAGGAGGGAAAGGAAAGGTAGGGGAAGGGAAGGAAAGGAGAGGAAGGAAAGGAAAAGGAAAGGAGAGGAAAGGAGAGGAAAGGACAAGGAGAGGAGAGGAAAGGAAGAAAGAAGGATTAGGAAAGGAGAGGAAAGGAAAGGAAAGGAGAGGAAAGGAGAGGAAAGGAAGAAGGAACGAAAGGATGAGGACAGGAAAGGAA
>CM054149.1:23805057-23810057 GCA_028751875.1 Rapana venosa
ATAACCCCCCCCCCCCCCCCACCCCACCCAAACCGTTCCTCAACTGAGTTCCGAAGTTTACCCATTGGCGAGATTTTTGCGTATGTGACTGTTTTTTTTCCTCGCAACCATGAAGATAGCCGCATTCCGACTTCAGGGATGTATGCTGGGTAGGTTCGTGTGTCCATAACCGACCGAACGCTGACATGAATGGTGGTATCTTTAACGTGCATCTTTGATCTTTTGCATTTGTATGTACATGAAGGAAATGAACAGCACTGGCAGGACTGCATTTGAAGTTGATGTGGGAAATCGTAAAAAAAAATCCCCAACTCAAAATTCATCAGACTTCGCCCAGATTCGAAATCAAGACTTCATAGACCCGTGAGATTGAAGCCGAACGGTCTTAACCACTTGTGCTCGCAATTTCCTCTTTTCTATCACTCTCTTTGTTTCTGCCTTGTTTCTTTTCTTCCTGGCACCTCCTTCTCGTCTATTTTCCGCCTTCTTGGTCCGTTCTTCTGCCTTTCTTTTTCAGAAAGTCTTAAAAGATAATTCTCTCTTATGCTGAAGTCGGATGCACTGGGCCTGACTTTTCAAGGCGCTTGACGGCAAGCGTGACGCATTTTCGCTCATGTAACAGACAACACTAGTTGCTGTCTGAGCGTTGATGAAGAAGAGGAGGGAGGTAAGAGGAAGAAGAAGAAGAGAAGAAGAAGAGAAGAAGGAGAAGGAAGAAGAAGAGTATTCTCCCTCTCCACACTTCCCTTTTTCAATTTACAGTTCTGTCCGGCGCATTCATCATTTTAAAATTACCCCCCCCCCCCCCCCGACATTTATTTAAAACAAATTCTGTCCGGTGTTTGGTTATGTAAACATGCCAACACATGTTGAGAAAGGGGGGAAAGGGGGGGGGGTGTTTAAGATTGTTTTCTGCGTACTTTTAAAAATAATTTACAGACACTCCCACATCTGCTGCATTCATTGTTACCACATCTTGCCTTTCCTTTTCTTCTTCCTGTTGCTGTGTCTGCTCTTTATGTCACGATTCCTTCTCAATTTTTTTTCCTTCGTGGTTTTTTTGGGGGGCTGTTATTTCGTGTCCTTTTCGTTTCCTGTTTTCTGTGTGTGTGTTTTTTGGTTGTTGTTTCTTTTCATTGTTTCTCTATTGTTCGTTTCTTTGCTTGTTTGTTCGTTTTGTTTTTTCTTTCTGGTTTCTGTATTTGGTTTTTTTTCTTTCTTTTCTCCCTTTCTTACTTACTTATCTTCTTTTTTTTCTTCCTTTCTTTCTTCTAGTTCTTTTTTTGGTTTCTTTTCGTTATTTTATAAAAAGTCTTTTTCCCTTTCTTTCTGTAATTTTTCTGTCTTTCTGTCTTTTCTTTTTTGTTTTTTTTTTGTTTTTTTTCTTTCTTTCTTTTCATTCTTCTTTTCTTTTTCTTTCTTTCTTTCATTCTTTCTTTCTTTTCTCTTCTTTCTTTCATTAGTCTTCTTTCTTTATTTCCTTTTTTAAAAGTCTGTCTTCCTTTCTTTCTGTTTTTTTTACGTCTGTGTGTATGTCTGTCTCTCTTTCTTTCTTTCTTTCTTCCTTCCTTCCTGTCAATCTCTCTGTCTTGTTCTTCCGTTCTGTTTTTACATTTTATTCTTTTTGAACTTTTCTCTTGTTTTCCCGTCGCCTTTTCAAAAATCTTGACATTTTCATTTCCGTCTGTTGCAAAGGCTACAGAAAAGTAACGCCACTTTTGCTGGCTATGATGTCTGCCTATATGACCTGTATTGACTATGCTGTCTGTCTATATCTAACCTGTTGACACTGCTGTTTGCCTATATCTGACCTGTTGACTATTCTGTCTATATGACCTGTTAACTATACTGTCTATATCTGACCTGTTGACTATGCTGTCTGCCTATCTGACCTAATATACATGCTGTCTGTCTATCTGATCTAATATATATGCTGTCTGTCTATCTGACCTAATGTCTATGCTGTCTGTCTATCTTATCTGTATTGACTATGCTGTTTGCCTATATTTGACCTGTTGACTATTCTGTCTGCCTATATCTGACCTGTTGACTATGCTGTCTGTCTATATTTGACCTGTTGACTATTCTGTCTGCCTATATCTGACCTGATGACTATGCTGTCTGTCTATATTTGACCTGTTGACTATTCTGTCTGCCTATATCTGACCTGTATTGACTATGCTGTCTGCCTATATCTGACCTGATGACTATGCTGTCTGTCTATATTTTACCTGTTGACTATGCTGTCTGACTGTTTGACCTACTATATATGCTGTCTGTCTATCTGACCTAATGTCTATTCTGTCTGTCTTTCTGTTCTCTATTGACCATGCCGTCTGCCTATCTGTGTCCTCTATTGACCATGCCACCTGCCTGTCTGACCTATATTGACCATGCTGTCTACCTAACTGACACATATTTTTTGGAATGATGCTATTTTCGTGTGTTCTAGTTATTGTACGTTTCTTTACCCGGTAACTAGCTACCCAGACAGATTTTCCATTACCTTATTTTTTGTGTTGAAAAGTTTGGAGATTTTTTTTATAAAAAAGTTTCTTTTAATTTTATACTGCTCATCTTGACCTGATTACACACAGCCACTTATCTCTCCAAACTTGATGGATCAATCACGTCCTGAGAGGTAGATGGAGTTGCAAAAGTTCATGGAGAAGGAGGATCATTGGTCTTCATCATTGGGAGCGGAGGCAGAGGCTTACAACCCTACTGGGTGATGCCGACAGGTGAGTACAGGTGAGAGGAGCTAGAAATCAGCGGAACAGTATCAAATGCCATGCCATGTTTTCTGAATAAAAATCTCTTCAAACCAAATGTCATGCTACTGTGTCGCTGCCAGTCATGAAGACATCTGTTCCTCCCCTCCCCTTCTCCCTCTGCTCACCCCCCCCCCCCCCCCCCCCCCCCCTTCCCGTTACTGTATGTTTCTGGTGATAGTCCCTGCAATCTATTTTCGTTCTACATAATTATGTGGTAAAGAAAACCATACTGGCGAGCACATCCTTCAAAGGTACACGTTATTCAGCGACCTGAGGAAGATTGTGTGGCCGACGGAGATAACATAACCCTGTAAACTAAGCTGTACGGCCCACGAGAGGAGCTGGAAATGCTGGACATGCCATGATTTTTTCATAGACACATCTGAGGGTGTAAAAGCAAACGAGAGAAGATGAAGATAATTATGTAAGTGTACCTCTGCCGAGTCAAAAAGAAGAGGTCATTGCATTCGTTGCTTCAGCGCGGAGTAAGACTGGACAGGAGGTACTATCTTTTATATAATGCTTTTGTTAACCATCTGTCGCTGTTTCTCTACAACCCCAGTTTAAGATAGACATTGATGTGTATTTACAACTAAGTTTCGGTTTGGTATATCAGAAACGAAAAACAAAACCCACATGCATATCACTTAAAACGTACATATGCAGCTGATAATTATGCTGCGCCCATTGTGTAAAGAGCAATGTGAAGATGAGGTCCACTTTGATTTGAAGTGTGATAATCTCTCTCTCTCTCCCCTCACTCCCCCTACCTATCCGTGAAATATTTAATCCACACAAAAAATTAATATACGCCACCAATGCAGTGGATCAGTGGTCTAGAGGTAACGCGCCTGTCTAGAAAGCGAAAAGTCCGGGTCGGAAGTGTGCGGTGGTTCGAATCCCGTTTGGGCCCAAAACTTTTCCCCCATCCATTAGACCATGAGTGGTGGCCTGGGCGCTAGTCTTTCGGATGAGACAATAAACCGAGGTCCCGTGTGTTACACAAAATTATTCAGCGCACGTAAAAGAACCCTGGCAACATTCTTAGAAAAAGCCACTCTGCTAGGGAAACAAATACAGTTACAGAACCCCCCCCTCAAAAAAAAAAAAAGAAGGGTGGCGCTGCTCTTGTGGCGACGCGCTCTCCCTGGGGAGAGCAGCTTGAATTATACACAGGGAAATCTCGTGATTTAAAGTGGTACAAACAAATAAATAAATGTTTATTGAAGTCATCTGAAAATGAAACTATTGTTCGTAACTTAGCAGTACACTTATTCAAAGCTTTCCAACTGCCAGGAAAAAAACCTACGTCTGGATTTATATATTTAGTAAAGCATACCGATAGGACACGTAGCATCTATTTAATTTTGTTGCTTTTGTGTTCAAACTGTATCATGTGTTGCCTCTCTGTTCATAAGAGAATGTGGCCTTACGTGAATAAAACTTGTAATGTTCGAAGTCTACCACCTCCCTACCAACCACCACTCCCCCCCCCCTCATCCCACCCCATCCCCCACCCACCCCCTACCCTCAACATGTCTGTTCATTTTCAGATATTGTACTTGTCTTTGCGTGTCTATTTCAAGAGCCAGCCATTTTACCATGAGTAAGATGACAGAGGGAGTGGAAAGAGGAGATGCGTTTCGTGCAGGAGATGGGTATAGTACGTTGATCAGTGTGGAATATAAGGAGGTAGTGAGATGAGATGAGAGAGAGAGACGAGGGAGAAGAGAGAGAGAGAGAAGAGAGAGAGAGAGAGAGAGAGAGAGAGAGAGAGAGAGAGAGAGAGAGAGAGAGAGAGAGAGAGGAGAGGAGAGGAGAGCCTTGTCCATTCAATATGGGTGAAGGCTGAATGCTTTTGAAGACAGAAAACATGGTCTAAGAAAAAAATTAAAAAGCAAAGGTCAATCCTGAAGCCCCCCCAAAAGGATACTATCCTGTAACACACTACTTTTCACTATGCCTCTTTAATAAATGTAGTTTATTGTATACTGTAGTTGTCTTTGGCCCACAATAAAGATTAAAAAAACCACACATGTTAAAAAAAACCCACCCATCTAGTAATCATACAGTTTTTGAAGATAATTCTATTGTATCAGTGTTTGTTCAATATCTCGTAAATGTTAAAACAAAACAAAACATTTCTTTCTGAAATCGGCATATGCCAGGAAAGCTGCTTTAGTTCAGCGTGTTGCCCCCGAAGTCTGTAGGAAGCCTGAATGTGGA
>CM054149.1:23812557-23817557 GCA_028751875.1 Rapana venosa
ATGTACAGCATTGGCAGAGGGGGGTGGAAAGAGGAGAGGGATCTCGTGCAGGAAATGGGTATAGTTCTTTGATCAAGTGTGGAATATGAGGAGGTAGATATATATATAGAGAGAGAGATTGGGGGAGGGAGAGAGGGAGTGAGAGATGGGGAAAAGGAGGGAGGGAGAAGGGAGGGAGGTGGAGAGAGAGAGGGAAGGATTGGGGATGGAGGGAGGAAGGAAGAGATGGAGGGGTACGGAGGGAGGGGAGAGAGGAGAGAGAGAGAGAGAGAGAGAGAGAGAGAGAGAGAGAGAGAGAGAGAGAGAGAGAGAGAGAAGAGAGAGAGAGAGATACAGACAGACAGACAGAGACGAAGAGAGCGAGAGAAATACAGAAGGAGATAGAGAGACACAGTTAGACAATGACAATGACAATGACAAATTCTTTTATTTCGAGGATAATGAATAAGCACACATGTGCTTTTTTACATCCAGTCCCCGCCCGTTAGGGATACATCTTAATAATAATAACCCAACCCTTTTCTTCTTCTTTTCCTCCTCCTCCTCCTCCACCTCCTCTCCTTCGTCATTTCTCCTCTCTTCAGTTTTCTTTCCTGTTGTTGTCTTTCCATGCTCCTACACAATTCTTTTTCTGTCGTTCCCTTCCCTCTCTCCCCCCCCCCCTCCCCACTTTCTCCACCTCCTTCCCCGCCCCCAACATGACTATACCGCTGTAGACATTGTCCTTGTGTGTGTCTATGTTTGTCAGGAGCCAGCAGTTTGATGTACAGCATTGGCAGAGGGGGGTGGAAAGAGGAGAGGGATAGGACTGGATGTAAAAAAGCACATGTGTGCTTATTCATTATCCTCGAAATAAAAGAATTTGTCATTGTCATTGTCATTGTCATTGTCTCACTGTGTCTCTCTATCTCCTTCTGTATTTCTCTCGCTCTCTTCGTCTCTGTCTGTCTGTCTGTCTGTCTGTATCTCTCTCGGGATAGACAGTGAGAGGGAGAGGCAGAGAGACACAGAGAGAGGCAGAGAGACAGGCAGACATACAGCCAGCCAGACAGCTAGCCAGCCAGCCAGACAGACAGAGGCAGAAAGAGAAAACGGACAGACAGACGGATAGACACACATAGAGCTACAGACATGGGTAGATAAGACTGTAAGAGGAGAAAGATTGACACAGTGTGGGAAAAAATAACAAAAACAAAAACCAAACCAAACCAACCCAACAAGCAATACTCGAACAAAAAGTAGAAGCAAAAAAACCCAAACAAGCCAAAAAAAACAAACCACCAGACAAGTCAGCAACTTTGTTAACGAATGATTTAAACACACCAACCAAGCAACCAACACACCAACACACCAACCAACCAACACACCAACCAACACACCAACCAACCAACCAACACACCAAGTAACCAACACACCAACCAACCAGCCCTTTATTAAAAGCCCTGTTGTTGCCTTGTCTGTACTTACATCGCAGTAAGAAGGAGTTTCCATCCACCAATTTAAAAAAAATATTTCTGAATAATATCGCACAGCTCCCCATTCACTCTATTCTTCCCGCTCTCCATTCAATTTCAATCCTGATTGCCCTCCAAAAAATCGTCGCTTTAAAATGTCACATACCCTCTCCGGGTTTTTATTTGTTGTTTGTTTTTTTTCGTTCTTGTTTGTGATTCTTAGGTAAACATGTAATGAAATGATGGGGAAGGTGGGAGGGAGGGGGGGTAGGGGGGGTGGCAGTGGTGGTGGTTGTTTGTGTCTTAGGTTTTTGTTTTGTTTTGTTTTTGTTTTTTTCTAATACGCTCTCTCTCTCTCTTCTCTCTCTCTCTCTCTCTCTCTCTCTCTCTCTCTCTGTCTTCCTCTCCTCCCTCCTTGCCCCCTTCCCGTCTCTCTCTCTCTCCCCTCCCTCTCTCTCTCCCTGTCTCTCTCTCTCTCCCTGTCTCTCTCTCCTCCCTGTCTCTCTCTCTCTCCCTGTCTCTCTCTCTCTCTCTCTCTCTCTCTCTCTCTCTCTCTGTCTCTCTCCTTTCTCTCTCTCTCTTCTCTCTCTCTCTCTCTCTCTCTCTCTATCTCTCTCTTTCTCCATCTCTCTCCCTCCCCTCTCTCTCTCTCCATCTCTCTCCTCACCCCGCCTCTCTCTCCCTGTCTCTCTCACCCTCCCCCTCTCTCTCCCCCCCCCCTCGCTCTCTCTGTCTCTCCCCCTCTCTCTCTCCCCTCTGTCTCTCTCTCCTCATCCCCATCTCTCTGTCTCTCTGTCTTTGTCTCTCTCTGTGACATCCACCACTTGTCTTGTTTATCTTCTTTGCTGTTTCTACTTCTTCTTTCCTGCTTTATTCTCCAGTGTTTTTTCTTTATAGTTTGTCTTTTTTTTTCCAAATGTTCTTTATTTTTCTTCCTTATTTTCTTTTCTTCTTTCCATTTTCCCCTACCTTTTCTTCTTTTGTTCGTTTTTTTGATTTGTTGTGTTGTCTGTTTCTTTCGTTTACTTCTGTCTGTCTTTTTCTTTCTGTCTTTTCATTTATTTTTTTGTTTTATTTTTTTTTTCTTTCTTTTCTTGCTCTATCAAAGGTTTTCTTTCCTTCTTTCTGTCTTTCTTTCTTTCTCTTTCTTTGTTTCATGTTTACCTTGTTTTCCGTTATCGTCTTAACTTCTTTCATTTCTTTCCTTCTTTCTTCTTTCATTCGTTTTCCTTCTATCTCTCTGTTTTCTTTCTTTCCTTCTTTGTGTCTTTTTCTTTCTTTTATTCACTCTTTTTTGTCTTCTTTCTCTCTCTTCCTCTCTCTCTCTCTCTCTTCTCTCTCCTCTCTCTCTCTCTCTCTTCTGTTTCTTTCTTTCCTTCTTTCCGTCTGTTTCTTTGTTTTATTTACTCTTGTTCTTTCTTCCTTTGTGTGCTTTATTTTTCTTGCTTGCTTGCTTCCTTCCTTCCTTTCTTTCTTTTTTTTCCTTCTATCTTTACCTTTCTTCCTGTCTTTCTTTTCTTAGTCTACCAAACTTTCTTTCTATCTTTCTTCCTATCTTTCTTTCTTCCTTCCTTCCTTCTTCTTTCTTTTTTCTTTCTTTCTTTCTCTCTTTGTTTCTTTCTGTCGATCTGTCTGTCGGTCTATCTTTCTTTTTTCATTTTTTCTTTCTTTTTCTCTGTTTCTTTCTTTCCTTCTTTCTGTCTTTTTCTTTCTTTCACTTTTTTTTTTCCTTTCTTCATTTCTTCTGTCTATCTTTCTTTTTTTCTTTCTTTCCTTTCGGCCTTCCTTCCTTCCTTTTTATCTTTCTTTTTCTTTCTGTATTTTTCTTTCTTCGAGTCTTTCTTTTCTTGTTCTATCAAACTGTCTTTCTTTCTTCCTTCCTTCCTTTTTCTTTTTTTCTTGCTTACTTTCTTTTTTTCCCTTTCTTTCCTTCTGTCTGTCTGTCTGTCTGCTTTCTGTCTGTCTGTCTTTTTCTTTTCTTGCTTTATTTCTTTTTGCCTTTCGTCTTTCTTTCTTCTTTCCTTTCTTTCTTTTTTTTTCTTTCTTTTCTTTTCGTTTCGTTTCTTTCTTTCTTTCTTTCTTTTCTTTTCTTCTTTTCTTTCTTTTCTTTTCTTTCTTTCTTTTTTCGAAGTTCTCTTCATCACCATGTGCCTCTTTTCATCTGATAAATCATCCTTATGATTCTTTATTTTCTTTATTTTATTTTATTCTGTTATTTCGAGGATAATGACATTCTGCTGCTGCAGCTAACGGCTGCTGAACAAAGTGATGCTTCTTCTGCTGTCTGTGCTGTCTGCCTGTGTAACGTCTTTAGAGCAATTAATGATGCCAGTTTGGAATGGATGGTCTATTTTTGTTATTGTTGTTGCTGTTGTCGTTGTTTGTGTCTTATAGGGTAGAAGCCATGCAGATTGGCATTTTTTGTTTTTGCTCACTTTTCTGGGGACGGGATAGCTCAGTGGTCGGAGCACTCGCTTTCCCCCAGCCATGTTAAGCAGCGTCGAGCGTGGTTACCAGTTGGATGGGTGACCGTTTGCGCGCCTTGGCTTCAGTACAGTTCCCCCAGTTCACCCAGCTGTAAATGGGTACCTGCCCTCTTTAGGGTCAGGGAAGGCAAAACAGCGAGGGAGAGGAGATGGGCGCCGCCCTCAATATGCTGGCCCTAGAGAAGTGAGGTCTCTGACGCCTCGCTCCCCTACGACCTTATATAGGTTATGGGACTCCTTTACCCTCCTTCCTTCTGGAGAAAAAAGTGTTCATTTCTATTTTTTTTAAGTTTACTTTTTTCAATATACATTTGCCTTGTTTTTGTTTTTTCTTTCTTTTCTGTAACTAATTTATTCTTCCTCGTTTGCCTTTTTTTGTCTTGTCTTGCTTTTTTTTTCCGTTGTCTTTTCCTTTTCTATCGCTGTTGGTTTTTTGTTGTTGGTTTAAAAAAAAATTCTGTGCTTTGTTCATTTTCTTTCTTTCTTTTTGTCTGTCTGTCTTTTTCTTTCTGTCACCCTTTTTCTTTCTTCCTTTCCTTGTAACAACTGACTCTCTTTCTTTCTTTCTTTCTTCCTATATTTCTTTCTTTCTTTCTTCCTTTGTTTCTTTCTTTCTTTCTATCTTGCCGTCCTTTCTTTCTCTCTTCCTTTCTTTCTTTCTTCCTTCCTTTCTTTCTTTCTTTCTTTCTTTCTCCTTTACCACTTGCCACTTTTAATCTTGATAATATCATCCTTATCATTCTTTCTTTATTTTGTATTTTATCGTATTTTATTCTTTTATTTCGAAAATAATGGCATTCTGCCGCAGTAGCCAGCGGCTCCTGAACAAAGTGATGCTTCTTGTGCTGTCTGTGCTCTCTGCCTGTGTGGCGTCTTTAGAGTAATGAATGATGCCAGTTTGGAATGGATGGTCTATTTTTGTTACTGTTGTTGCTGTTGTCGTTGTGTTTGTCTTATAGGGAAGTAGCCATGCAGACTGGCATTTTTTGTTTTTACTCACTTTTCTGGGAAAAAGTTTTTATTTCTCTTTAAAAAGTTTACTTTTTTAATTTATATTATC
>CM054149.1:23825057-23855057 GCA_028751875.1 Rapana venosa
ACAGTTCTCTCCCATCCTGTGTGCGCTGACCATCTTGCGCACACGTTACATCCTGTTCCGCTGTTCGTAAGAGTAGGCCATTGTGTGCCGGTGGGAACAGTTGACAGAACTTACAAAGCCGCTTACACACGGGGACTAGATGTAAAAAAAGCACATTAGTGCTTATTCCATTATCCTTTACATAAAAAGAATTATATATATATATAATATATATATATATATATATATATATTATATATATATATATATATATATATATATATATATATATATAATGCCTAGGTTTTTATTTATTTATTTATTTTGTTTTATTCTTTTATATTGAGGATAAAGGAACAAGCACGTATGGGCTTTTTTTTTTTTAGATCCAGTCCTCGTGTGTATGCGGTTTTGTAAATTTTGTCATCTATTCCCACCGGCACACAATTGCCTACTCTTACGAAAAGCGGAACAGGATTTAAAGTGTCTGCAAGATGTTCTGCGTGCGTTCGCACACGGGGCCTCGGTTTATAGTCTCATCCTAGGAACTTTGGGGAGAGTGGAGTCTGCACTGATGTTCACTCCAGGGGAAAATATCCCCCTTGAACGAGAATCGAACCCGGATCGTCAGATTGCGAGCGCAATGTTCTGACCACTAGGCTATTCCGTAGGTTCAGGTGATGAGCGAAACAGAGTAGAGTGGTGCATGTTCTGGTTGACCGCCCCTGAGTGTTAAGCTGGGGAACATCCGACAACAGCACCAATGACAACATCCGCAGTGTTTCTGTCCTGTCTTTTTGCTGGTTTTTGTTTGTTCTTGTTTCTGCATGTACTAGAGGCATAGACGTGCAATCAAACAGGCAGATTTGATATAAGAACACACCATTACACGCTCTCTATTTATCTATCTATGTATGTATCTATGTATCTATCTATCTATGTATGTATCTATGTATGTATCTATATATGTATCTATCTATGTATCTATCTATGTATCTGTCTATGTATGTATCTATGTATGTATCTATCTATCTTTCTATTTTGGTTCTTTTTGTTTCTTTTTTTTCCCTTTTTATTTGGGGGGGGGGGGGGTGTTCTGGGGTTTATTTTGTTTCTTGTTTGTCATGGGTTGTTTGTTTATTTGTTGTTGTTTTTTCTTTTTCTCTCTTTTTCTTTTTTAAAGTTTTTTCCTTTTGCTTCTACTGTTTAAAAGTATGAGTACTGAGTTCATATTAATATGTGACCCTTTACGGGCGGGGACTGGATGTAAAAAGCAAATGAGTACTTATTCATTATCCTGGAAAAAAAAGAATTTTGTCTCTATTCTTACAATGTGTAATGTTCTTTTTATGATTTTAAATTGGGGGTTTCCCCCTCTTTATTGTGTGAGTGTATGGGTATTGCAACTTTTTTTTATTATCATTACATTAAAATTTGTTATGAGTATAAATAAAAGGTTGGTGTTTGATCGTGTGCTCTGTGAGTATTATATATTTAGTTTTATCCCTGAGACACACACCCCACCACACACACACACACACACACACACAAAAACACACACACCACACACACCCCAACACACCCCACACCCCTCACTCACAATTCTCTCCCTCAATGACTGTATAGGTCTAGATTTCTTCTTTTGTTTTGTTTCTTGTTTTTATTGTGTTAATATATGGGTATTGAGTTATTTCATTATCATGACGTACAATTTGAAACGAGTATAATAAAAAAAAGATTTGTTTGATGGTTGATCGGTACTATTTTGGGATTAATATTTGGATATTATTTTTTAAATACACCCACACAACTCCCCTCTCTTCTCTCTCTCTTTCTCTCTCTCTCTTCTCTCTCTCTCCTCTCTCTCTCTCTCCCTCTCTCTCTCTCTCTCACCTTTTATCTTTTTTGCTTATAGTTAGGGTGTATCCTAATGAAGAATTCATATTTTTATATTGTCAATACTTATTGGACTTGTCCTCTGTACTTAAGTCTTAATGAGTGCCCTATTTCAATATCTTATTGTTATGTGTAAACAAGTATATGTACCATTTGATGATGTGTAGATGTTTATCTTTATACTTATTAAGTTTGTTGTTATTCTTGGTTTTGTTGTTTTTGGTTCTGTTTCTCTTTTTTTTTTTCTTCTTTTTTTGTTTGGTTTTTCTTTCTTTTTTGTTTGTTTGTTTTTTTGTTTTGGTTATTTTTTTTTTTCTCGGGGGTGAGGGGTGGGGGTGGGGGGAGGGTGTGGGGGTGCTTTTGGGGTTTTTTTATTAGTTTGCTTTGGGGGGGGGGGGGGGGGGTTGTTGGGTGGGCTGTTTTAAAAAGGGGTTTTTTCCCCCCATTTTTACGGGGAACTGTATAGTTTTGGGGGTTATTAAAAGATGTATCCCTACGGGCGGGGATTGGATGAAAAAAAAAAGACACGGTGTTTTTCATTATCTCAAAAAAAAAGAATTTGTCTTTGTCATTGTCTATCTACTATTATCTATCTATCTTTATTTCTATCTATCTACTTCTATCTATTATCTATCAATCATCTGTCTGTCTGTCTGTTTTTTTCTTTTATCTTCTATTATCTATCTATTATTTATCTATCTTCATCTATCTATCGTTTCTGTCTGTTATCTTTTAATCTATCTATCTTCTATTATCTACTATCTGTCTGTCGTCTTCTTTCTTGTCGTTTTTTTTGTCTTTTTTCGTCTTGCTCCTGTTGTTTTCCTGTCAGTATTCCCTTCCCCCCTCTCTCCCCCCTTCTGTCTGTTATCTGTCTGTTTGCCTGTCTGTCTCTCTTCCCTTCTCTCTTCCCCCCCCCCCCCCCCCCGCCCCCCCCCCCCCCCATCCCCTTCCTCCATCTCTTTCCTGAATCAACAGAGGCACAGGGAGAGAGAGAGAGAGAGAGAGAGAGAGGAGAGGAGAGAGAGAGAGAGAGAGAGAGAGAGAGAGGAGAGAGAGAGAGAGAGAGAGAGAGAGAGAGAGTCAGAAGCCTGAAAACACGTGATGGAATTAGGATTGATGAGGGATGGTTTGACAAGAACAGATTATTGCCTAATCGATGAATTAGAAAGAAATATCATGGATAATGAAATGAACTGGGAACATGATAATTATCATGGGTGCAGAACGAACTGAACAAAAATTGCTACGAAGGCCAAAAGGAACGCAGCTTATTGATGAAGCGATGGAGAATGTATTTATTCATGGAGACTGGGGTCCTCATAGGGATAACAATACACGGGACTAAACAGATGAGGAATAGATTTTGATAGGAAGACACAGAAGACAATGGACTAATTGTGAAGAGAGGATTGATTTTGGACATGAAGCGATAGAGAATAAAAGTGATAGAGTAATTATTATAGAGGGACAGAAAACAATGAAATGACGGTGAATAGTGTGACAGAGTGAGATGATGATGATGATGATGATGATGATGATGATGATGATGATGATGATGATGATGATGATGATGATGATGATTACGAAGACGACGACGACAGCGGCGGCGGCGACGACGATGACTATGGTGGTGATGATGATGATGATGACTATGGTAATGGTGATGATGATGACGACGACGTCTATGGTGATGATGATGATGACTATGGTGATGAAGATGATGATGATGGTGATGATGACTACGGTAATGATGATGATGGTGATAATGATTATGGTGATGATGATAATGATGATGGTGATGATGATGATGATGATGATGATGATGAGGAGGAGGAGGAGGAGGAGGAGGAGGAAAAGGAGGAGGAGGAGGTGGTAGAAGAGGAGGAGGCAGAGGAGGGGTCTAGATTGATTGATTGATTGATAATCTTTATTTCAAAGGACTACAGATAAGTATTGATATACTATTTTTTCATCCGAACCGTGCCTGACTAGCGACTATCGTTAGTTATCACAACTAGAGAGAGAGAGGAGAGAGAGAGAGAGATGAGAGAGAGAGTGAGAGATGAGAGAGAGAGAGAGAGAGAGAGAGAGAGAGAGAGAGAGAAAGAGAGACAGACAGACAGACAGACAGACAGACAGACAAAGACAGAGAGAGAGAGAGAAGAGATTAACAAGCAAACAAACAGACAGACAAACCCAGATACAGTCAAGTTGAGGCAGCCAGAAAGAATACCACACAGAAAAAAGGAAACACCTACCACACCGCCTGTTACAATAGTTTTATTCCTCCTTATTTCCATACTTTCCTCCCCCACTCCCTCCCGCCCTCCACCCACCTACCCACCCACCCACGCATCCATCCATTTCATCCATCCATCCATCCATCCACCTATTTATCAGTCAGAGCGTTCGTCCACCCGTTCTCTCCGTCTACTATTCATTGATCTATCTGTCTGTCAGTCAGTCTGTCCCTAAGCCCGCGTGTGACGCGTGTATTGTCTTGCTTTGTCCTTCCGCCCATCCATCCATCCATCCATCCATCCATCCATCCATCCATCCATCCATCCATCCATCCATCCATCCATCCATTCACTCATCTGCTTGTTAGTCAGAGCGTTCGTCTGCCTGTCCTCTCCGTCTACTATTCATTTATCCATCGGTTTATCAGTCAGTCTGTCCCTAAGCCCGTCTATGACTTGTGTCTGCCTTGCTTTGTCGTTTCGACTGTCCATCCATCCATCTATACATCAATTAATCCATCCATTCAATCACTCATCCATCCATTCATTCATTCACCCGTCCATCCATCCATCCATTTTCACCCACCCACCCACCCACCCACCCTTTCCATCCATCCATTCATCCATCAACCCACCCCAACCCAAACCCAGATCCACCCACCATTCATCCACCCATCCATCCACCCGTCATCACTATCCATACATATCCACCCACCCACTCATCCAATCCATCAATCACCACCCTTTCCATTCCATCCATCCATCACCCACCCCACCCACCTAGCCATCCATATCCACCCACCCATCCACCCATCATCCACCCATCCATCCGCCCACCCATCGCCATCTACCCATCCATCCATCCATCCACCCACCTACCCATCGATCGATCTTTTCCATCCATCCATCACCTCCCTCCTCCATCTAAATCCACCATCATCCATCCCTCCATCCATCCCTCCATCCGCCTACCCCCCTCCCTCCCTCCATCCCTCCTCCCTCCTCCCTTCATCCATCCATCCCCCTCCCCCCCCTCCCTCCCTCCCTCCCTCCATCCATCCATCCATCCATCCATCCATCCATCCATGCAGTTATGAACTGGCGGTTTTGCTGTCCATTGTTTTTCGTTCATCAGCTATCATCAGCTAGCTGGCAAGCCATCTCTCCATCTGTACTTCTCCTCAGCATTCGTCCGTCCCAGTGGCTCTGTGTCCAGCTTTCTTAAGTGTTTCTACGCGTGCTTGAAATGCATTATTGGGGAAGCGTGCGTGCTTTCATGCCGATTGGCTTTTAAGCGAGCCGCGACACTTCGATCAGTGTGGGGGGTGTGTGGGGTTGAGGGGTGGTGGTGGTGGGGGTTGGTGAGGGTGGGTGGGTTGGGGGTTTTTTGTAGTGTGGTGTGTGTGGTAGGAGGGGGTGTTGTGCAGTGGGGTGTGTGTTTGTGTGTGTGTGTGTGTTTTTGTCGTGTTGTGTGTGTGTGTGTGTGTGTGTGTGTGTTGTTGTGTGTGTGTCTGTGTTATGTGCGAGCGCGCATTTCTTCTTCTTCTTCTTCTTCTTTTCTTCTTCTTTTTTTCTTTTTTAAAAGTAATCTTTCAATTCCTCTGTTTTTTCTTCTTCTTCGAATTTTTTTCTTCGAATTGTTCAAATTCTTTTAAATCCTTTTTTTTCTCCTTCTTCTTCTTCTTCTTCTTCTTTCTTCTTCTTTTTTTCTTTTCTTTTTTCTTCTTCTTTTTCCCTTTTTTTCCCTCTTCCTCATCCTCCTCCTTCTTCTTCTTTTTCTCCCCCTCCTTCCTTCTTCTTCTACACACATTAATACTTTCTCCTCGTTTCTTCCCTATCTTTCTCCTCCTCCTCCTTTCTTCTTTTTGCTGTCTTCTTCTTCTTCTTCTCCTTGTTTTCTTCTTCTTCTTCTTCTTCTTCTTCTTCTTCTTCTTCTTCTTCTTCTTCTTTTTTCCTCCCTCCTTCTTCCCCGTCTTCTTCTTACGTCTTCCTCCTTTCTTTCTCTTTCTCCTTTCTCCCCCTTTCCTCCCCCTCCCTCTCTCTTCCTCCTCTTCTCCTCCTCCTCTTCCTCCTCCTCCTCTTCCTCCTCCTCCTTTCTTCTCCTCTTCTCCTCCTCTTCCTCCTCTTCCTCCTCCTTCTTCTTCATCTTCTTTTGGTCATTATTGTAGTGGTCACCTTGTTGCATTTCCCCTCAGTACCGCCACAGTGCCTTGCCTGCTCTTGTTTACCACTTTCGTGGCGACGCTCTCACAGACCCCTTCAGCGCTAATGCAGTCTGCTCCTAACTGTCTGTCGCTGGAGGATCGATCACTTTGAAGCTACTGATAACGGAGGGCATTGCACTGCACTTGCCCTTTCGCTCTCTCTCTCTCTGAGTCTCTCTATTTCTCTCTCTTCTCTGTCTCTCGCTCTCTCTCTCTCTCTCTCTCTCTCTCTCTCTTCTCTCTTCTCTCTCTCTCTCTCACTCTCTCTTCTCTCCTTTCTCTCTCTCTCTCTCTCTCTCTCTGGCGGGCTCTCTCGGTGAACTTTTCCAGCTAGACGTGTGTTGTTACGCTCTGCCCTTTTCATGGAACTGTCATGTCTACAGTGATATTAGTTGGTGATTTTTGGCATATGAACTGATCATTAACGTCTCCATCGTTGTATGTCAACATTTCTACAAGTTTAACCAGTATACGGTTAGTAATTAGTACATAAAATATTACGGGCAAAATATAGACAGACTGTTGCCGTGATTTCTAAAAATAATTCACCGTTCCCCTTTGCCTCTTCTTTCTCGTGTTGTGTGCTGCACGTGCTGTGAAGTTGTGACAGGCAGGGCAGGAGGTGTAACAGTAGTTTGGGGCATGTGTACCTTGAACCCTGTGGCCAAGGGACTGAACTCAAATAAACACTGACAATTTAATGACACTGGAAGGTTGTGAGATTGTTTTCCCTTGAGCAAGAACACACAAAAAAACTTTGGAAAATGTCAAACAGGACTGTCCATCCCCACTTCAAGGGTCATGCAAATTTTTTGATTGGCGTTTTGCTCAAATTCAGCAAGAACTGCAGCGTCAGTCTCCCCATATCAAAACTGTCATAGATGAAAGATTCGGAAGCTAGACAACAACATGGCACAATTTTTTAATGAGATGAGTGAGATGAAACAGGTGGTGGAAGAAAACAGACAAGACATTGATTGATCTGAAGGAAGACAGCAAAACGATTTCAGACAGACTTGACCGACTTGAAAAGAATCTTGAACAGACTGAAAAAGATGCAAAATCCTGCAACGTAATATTCTTTAATATTGAAGAAGACTTTCAGGAAGACAAGGTCTCAAGTACGGAGGTCATCACAGACCTCCGAATTCTTTTGATTCTTGGGACCAGCTGTCACCAGGAAGACATCGTCAGGGCCTTTCGTCTTGGGAAACCTCGAGCCCACGGAAGCAGTCCTCGGCCGTTTTGGTCCATTTCAGTCGCTTGGCCTACAAAATGGCTGTTCTGGGGGATTCCCTCTCAAGAGACTACCTAGATGGAATGGGGTCAGTGTTGCCGCTGACCTTACGTCACGCCAAAAAGAATTGGTTGACTTTTACCGTAGCCAGGGAAAGATAGCCTACATTTTCAATGGGAAATTACAGGTGAAGGAAAGACAAGTAGCACACACAAAGTCATGGCTTTCTGATCAACGAAGCAGAAGGCATGGCGTTACAGAATCTGTGCTGGACACTGAGGACTGGCCTCATCACCATCACGGCAGAAATGGCAGACAGGAAGCAGGACACTTCAACAGACTACCGAGTAAAAACAAGGGCCAGGCAAGCAGGTTTTATTCAAGGTTTTTCTGGTCAACCAAGCCATGGCACACAGCATCAAAGGTAAATGAAAAGAACAAACCTACATCAATGAGTCCAGTCAACTGCTTATGGGGACTCAAGAAGCCAGATCAGAGACAGATCCAGAGACTCTAATCTGGATAGGCAAATCACTCCAAGGCGTGATCCCAACTGGAAGCCCATTGCCCCTGGTAACTTCACTTCAGTGGGGTGGTGAAAAAACCATCAATGTCAGACAGCAGAAGATGTGTGTTTTACAAAGCCAAAGGAACAGAGTGACTGAAAACAATACAGAAGACAAAGAGAAACAAGAGAAGACAAAGAGAACAGTCTGTGCTTATTGAACAGAGCCAATCCACTGTGGTTTCAAACACTAACACTTCTCTTGTGCAGGACACTAATAAGGGGGACCAGATCAGAAACGACAGGTCAGCTATTGAAGGAAAGAGTAAAGCAGAACAATGATGATTCAAGACATTGACAGTACCATTGAAATGAAAATTTAAAAATAAAGATGAACATACCGACGATGACGAAATTAGCAAATGCCAGAACTGACGAGGACTTGATAGAAAAAGGGGATGATACCGACTTTGACCATGAAGAAATACCGAAGTGACTGACACTGTTTTTGGGACTTTACAAGCTGAGTCTGCAAACTCATTTATGAACGAAGTGTGGGGCATCCAAATCATAATAAGTCCAATGAACAGCGCCAAAGGATAGGAATACACCAGAGAAGGAAGCAGTAGCTGAACGTCGACACAATTGACAGCGCCATGTACCAAAACACAAAAATAATTGTAGAAAAGAAAAGCGAGGCAAAGCGGGGTTTAAAACTTGCGATGGCCGGTTTGTCAGCATCAGGAAGGCAAGCCAGGCACCTGGGCGTGCTGCCTCTCAGAAACAAACTGGCACACAAAAAAGCTCGCAGGGGGTCTCACGTAGATCTGTCAGCCAGTCCAGCATCCTAGAACTCTCTCCAACGAGTGTCAGTGGATGACCACTCCAAAGGGAGTGAAAGGAGGGGTGAGAAAGGGAAGTCTCATTCTAAGGAGCACCTGGCTCCAGCAAATAGGAGGCTGGCCGGGCCACAATAAATGTAACCAAAGCATAGGGGTATTCAATGCCCTCTCATGGCAAGTTTGTATACCCAAAGAAAGGCCATAGCTGTCAAGACTCTTAGTTAGGGTTGGGTACTTAATGTAAAATATCACACAGCTTCGTTTTCTTATTACAATTTTAAATTTGGTTTGCTCCAGAAACTGAGATACGGGGATTTCATTAGATTTTTCTCTTGATGCTTGATTTTATTTGACTAACAGATAAATTTTGGCAGACACTTTTGATTACACTTTTCTCTGATTTTGTTATATTTTTTTCCAAAGTAAAAAATTTGTCCCCCAAAAGAGATATTCTGGAGGGTTGATTGTCATGATTAGAAAGAAAATAGCAGTTTTTGTTAAAAAAGATTAACATTGAATATGATAATCAATTGTTATTAAGATTTAAAAAAGATATGTTTTCAATGACAACATATACTTGTAGTATGTACCTTTTTTCCCCCTCATGATTCCATGTTCTGGACATTTCAGCAAAATGGTATGGGGTGGAAATGTTGGAACAATGTTATACTAGACCTGCGGACTCAAATGACGTTTTTAACCCTTTTGTTAATGGGAGATTTCAATGCTAGAACTTCGAATTGGTAACTATTCATTTTGTGATGATAATTTTGATTTTGATGTAACAGACTCTACCACTGATGATTTTTTGAGGAATTCTCAAGACAACAAACAAACGTATTTGGTAGACAAATTCTTGAATATGTAACATGTTTGATTGTATGATACTGAATGGTCTGTGTCAATCAAAATTTGATGATGGTTTTACATATATTCATCTTCAGGAGCCAGTACTGTTGATTATTTTGTTCTTTCTTGCAAGTTATTTTTAAGTTGTAATATTGTTGCATTGCATTGATATAGAAAAAGTGACTGAGTCTGATCATTTACCAATTTTATGACAATTTAACTGGAATGATGACATAATTGAAGATAATAATAAAGAGAGTAAAGAGTCAAATATTGATACAGAAAAATTGTCTGGAAATGAGGATAAGAAGAGGACTTCATTAGATCACTAAGTAGTAAACATAATTCAAGAAAATATTAAAATGGCTATAGATTACTCGACAGTGATGTAGATAAGGGTTTAGATCTTTTTGTCCAGTGTTTAAAGGAATCCAGCCAATGCATGTTAGTGAAAACTGTAAAGAGACAGAGAAAGCAGTCAGAATGGTTTGATTCTGAGTGCTTATCAAGTAAAAAAGGAAACTAGAAAAGCTTTGAATATTTTTAGAAAAATAAACAAATGATGATAACAGACTCTGTATGTCACATCACCCAAAAAGTATAAAAAGTTATTAAAATCCAAAAACAAGCATTCAGAAAGCTAAAAGTAGAGTCTCTCACTACAAATATTTCTAACTCAAACACTTTTCTGGAAAGAACTTAGAAGTATGGGCTGTAATGATAAAGAGAAACTAAAAATAAAATAAAACTTCAGACTGGGTAAATCATTTTAAAAGGGGTGTTTCAAAGTAGTGAAACTTCCCTTAATCAGCATGCAAATATAGATGTTAATTTGTTGAAGAGAGTGAACATGAACTCAACAAAGAGAATTTTGAAGAAGAAGTACGTAGAGCTGTAAAATAATTGAAGGGTGGAAAAGCCAGTGGAATTGATGGAATTATGGCTGAAATTGTTAAAAAAAGGTGAAGTGAGGTTAATAACTTTCTTATCAGCTTTTCATACTAATTCAGCAAGGGTATTTATCCTCATGTTTGGTCAAAGGCTGTGATAATACCAATTTATAAGAAAGGAGATTTTGATTGCAGACAATTACGGGGCGTTTCCCTGCTAATTCTTTCAAGTGTTATACATCCATTTTTAATTCAAGACTGTATGAATGGCTAGAAAATAATGATCTCATTTGTGAAAATCAGGCAGGTTTTCGAAAAAAAATACTCTACTGTCGATCAGATTTTTAACCTCTATGCAGTAGTCGAAAAATGTAAGTCAAAGAAAGGGAGAAAGTTTTTTGTTGCTTTTTGTAGACTTCAAAAAAGCCTTTCGATTCAGTTAGGGATGAAAAAACTTCTTGAATGTGTAGCAAACCCAAAGGTATAAGGGTTAATTCTTTGCTTACATTATCATCTATTATAGTCGTTGGTGTCTGTATCAAGTTAATGTGAATTTTCAAGTTTTTTTGAGTGCCAATAGGTGTAAATAAGGCTTGTGTATTAACCTAATTGTTTACAATGTTCATCAATCAGTTGGCTAATATATTAATGAAAAGGGCAGTTTGGGAAACCCAAAAACTACTGATATTTTTGAAACTATTAATTTTTTGCTGACGGAGTAGGGGTTTACTTTCAGTGACCCCATTTGGTTTACAGAGCAATGAATATTGGCAAACTTATTGTGATAACAGGGAGTTAAATGTAATATTTTATAAAACGAAAGGGTCATGGATTTGAAAGGGGATTTTTTAGCCAAAATGAAAAATGGTTTTATAAGGGTTTAAGGACGTAGTTTTAAACAATATTGCTATTTTGGTTTCACTTTTTCAAAAAAAGATTAGTACAAAGTTTGGCATGAGAAATAGTAACTAAAGTAAAAAAAGCAGACAGTTAAAAAAAGCAATTAATAGATAAGGGAAAAAATGCAAAGCACGGTTTTTAAGGTTTTTGATGTTAAGTCGCTTTTTTTTATATGCTTCAAAATATGGGGTTTAAATTAATGGAAAATATTGAAAAGTCACTGTCAGCAAGTAAGAGGTTTTAGGATTTCAAAAAACACCAATTTAAAAAAGGTATGGTGAATTGGTTTGGTATCCCTTTATATAATTTGTATAATGTTATAAATACTGGTTTTTAATTACTACAAAAGGGGGTTCAAACAGATTGCATACGTGCTACCAAATGCTTTGGACTAGATAAAATGGAAAGAATTTGGGTACAAAAATAAAGAAATTTTGTGGAAACGATTTTTTATTTTATTTGGTTACAACAAGGTTGGTGATGTTTTAAAAGGGTTTTTTGTGTAAATTAAGCATAGATTAGAGACATGTTCATTCAAAATGGGATGGAACTATAAGAGATAAAGAGGGTATTGAAAATTATAGATCATTTCAAACTATCTTTGGAAAGAGGAATAATTTACTTTACAGTTTCTTACTGTTTTCGAGTTGCATTAACAGGCTATTAAATGTTTGCCTCTTATGATAATGTCATAGATTCAGATTAATGACAAGAAAAGTTCTGTCCATTTTGTAAAAAAAAGTCGAAAACGAAACCCATTTTTGTTCATTGTCCAATGTACCAGATCTAAGGGATAAGTTTTTGATAACCGTATAAATACCTTTGTTTAGTTTATATTAAAACTCAAATAAGAACGTGTCCATTATCTGATCCAGATATATTTTTCATTTTTAATTTAAAAGAAGAAAAAAATTGCTGTGTCAAATATCAGTTTTAAAGATGGGTGTGTTAAAGCTTTGTATGCACATGTATGATCCAGATCCTGAATTTTAATGTTGCATTTTGACTGATACTGATTTTTATGTCTACTGTCTAAAGTATTGATGCAGTATGTCATGAATGTGTATCAAATGCTAACCTTGTTCGAGATATGAGCCTCAAAGGATCGGTTGCTTTCCATGTGTGATCAAAATTTGCATACCAATATATTGGTTTTCCTCTTTCCCCCAAACTCCGTGTATTGTGGCCTAAGGCCAATGTACATATTAAAACTGTTCAGAGTTCAGAGAGTTCTCTCTCTCTCTGAGTCTCGCTGTGTCTCTGTGTGTGTCGCTCTCTCTCTCTCTCTCTCTTCTCTCCCCTCCCCTCTCTCTCTCTCTCTCTCTCTCCTCTCTGGGGTCTCTCTGTTTCTCTGCCTCTGTATGTCTGTTTGTCTGTCGTCTGCCTCTCTAGTCTCTCTGTGTCTCTGTGTCTCTTTGTCTGTCTGTCTGTCTGTCTCTCTCTCAGTCCTCTGTTTTCTCTCTGTCTCTGTATGTCTGTTTGTCTGTCTGTCTGTCTGTCTCTCTCTCTCTCTCTCTCCCCTCTGTGCGTCTCTCCTTTGTGTCTCTGTTCCTCTGTCAGTGATTCTGTCTGATTTGTTTGTCTGTGTGTCTGTCTATGTGTATGTCTGTCTGAGTCTATGCTTGACTCTGTGTCTGTCTCTCTCTATTCTCTGTCTTTTTCTTTCTTTCTTTCTGTCTGTCTGTCTGTCTCTCCTCTCTCTCTCTTTGTGGGTTTATTGTTCCTGTCTTTCTGCCTTTGTTTTTTTTGTCTGTCTGTCTGTCGTCTGTCTGTCTGTCTGTCTGTCTGTCTGTCTGTTTTCTCTCTTTTCTCTCTCTCTTTTCACCTTTCTACGACTGTATGTATTCCCGCATCTGTCTCTCCTCTCTCTTGGGTTTTAATTTATCTAAGTGGCGTGTGTGCTTGCCATACTCGTGTGTGCGCGCGGCTTTCTTGCTTGCGTGCGTGCGTGCGTGCGTGTGTGTGTGTGTGTGTTGTGTTTGTATGTGAGAGAGAGAGAGTGTTTGTGTTTGGTGTGTAAGTCTCTGTCTGTCGCTTGAGCGTTTGACGACGACGAAGAAGAAAGGGTATAGAAGAAGAAGAAGAAGGGAAGAAGAAGAAAGAAGAAGGGGAAAAAAGAAGAAGAAAGAAGAAAGAAGAAGAAGAAGAAGAAAACAACAACAACAACAACAAACAACAAACAAAAAGAAGAAGAAGAAAAAGAACAACAAGAAAACAAGAAGAACAGAAGCTTGAATGTGTCATTTATTTCATTTATTGACGTCAGTAAAATGTAAAGACGGGCTATAAGATGTTGTTATGCTTTTACTTTTGTTGTTTTTGTTGTTGGCTTATTTTTGGTAGGGGGGGGGGGGGGGTTGGGGGGGGGGGAGGGGTGGGCGAGTTGTTCTTCATTCAAGACAAACTCTTAGGATAACAATCTGCACTCTCCAACACAAGAGAAAAAAACCTATGAAATATGCGTTGCAATACATGCTAAGATACTTACATGCAGCTTTACACGCGAACTTCTCTGGATCCGGTGTGCGTGTACTTATTATATTATCTCACAATGACTGTCAGGTATGGCGGAGTGAGAGAGATCCTATTGTTCAGGTAAACCCACCCCGAGGGTGCGTGTTAAGCTAGGGAACGGCTAATAACAACCACAAACACCAAGAACTAACACCAACGTTCGCGTCGTTGCTCCACTGAGGTTGGAAGTTGTGGCGTATTTAATTGCTGTAAGTCAGATATCTGGTGGCATATTACATCACAATTAAGATCGTAATAGGATAAATTATGTATTATGATGAGGAAGGACATGTCTACAACACCTACCTATCCCCCCCCCCCCCCCCCGTCCCCTCCCCCCCCCCCCCCCCCCCCGCAAACACACATACACACAACACAAACACATATACACACGCCCATATGCACAGATGGCTTAATGAAAAAAAAGCAAATGCACTGCTTATTCAATGTACCATCTGAAAATAAAAGTTTGACTTTGATTTTGACGTACACACACACACACACACACACACACACGCACACACACACTCGCACATACACACACAAACACACACTCACACACACACACATACACGTATTCGCACACACAAACACACACATACACACACACATAAACACACACACTCTCTCTCACACACACACACACACACACACACAAAACACACACATGTATTCGCACACACAAACACACACACAGACACAGACACACACACACACACACAACAAACACAAACACACACACACAACACACACACACACACACACACACACACACACACACACACGTATACACACAACACACACACACAACACACACACACGTATACACACACACACACACACACACACACACACACGTATACACACACACACACACACACACACCACACACACACACACACGTATACACACACACACACACACACACACACACGTATACACACACACACACACACACACACACACACACACACACACACACACACACACACACACACACACACAGAGCCAGAAGGGTTACGCTACAAAGATCTGCTGATCGTTATGACACAGGCTAAACTGTGAAGGGATTAGCCCGGATCATGAGCCTACAAGCTTACACCTGCGCAATAGGCCCGCTGTTAATGACGCATTACTTCACTGAGTAGCTGACGCATTACTTCATTCACTGATTAGCTGACGGGATAGCCTAGTGGTCAGAACATTGCGCTCGCAATCTGACGACCCGGGTTCGATTCCCCGTCAAGGGGATATTTTCCTCTGGAGTTAACATCAATGCAGACTCCCACTCTCCCCAAAAGTCCTTCGGATGAGACTATAAACCGAGGCCCCGTGTGCGAACGCACGCAGAACATCTTGCGCACGCGTTAAATCCTGTTCCGCTTTTCGTAAGTGTAGGTCATGTGTGTGCGGTGGGAACAGATGACAGCATTTACAAAAAACCGCAAACACACGGGGATGATTGTAAAAAGTACTTAAGAGCTTATTCCATTATCCTCGATATAAAAGAATTTTTTTTTAACTGATTAGCTGACGCATTACTTCACTGATTAAACTAACAACTGTGTGTACATACGTAAAGAAACACCTACATGTCCTGTTTAGATAACGAACATGGGAACACGCATACATACATACACACACGCGGGAGCGCGCGCGCGCGCGCACACTCACGCACACACACACACATACATACAAACGCACGCACGCGTGCGCGCACGTACACACACACGCACTTACAGGCACAGTGTCCGTCTGCTTGTCTATCGGCCTGTCTGTCTGTCTGTCTGTCTGTGGGTCTATGTGTTTCTGTATCTGTCTTTGTATCTCTGTCCCTGTCGTTGTCTCTGTCTGTCTCTGTGTATGTATATCTGTCTGTCTGTCTGTCTCTGTATGCGTGTGTGTGTGTCTTTGTCTGTCTCCGTCTCTCTTTTTATTTCTCTCTCTCTCTTTCTTCATTTGTCTGTCTGTCTGTCTGTCTGTCATGTCTGTCTGTCTGTCTCTCTCTCTCTCTCTCTCTCTCTTCTCCTCTCACCGCAAAAGGCACATGCACCGGTAAAATTTCGAACGAACTTTTTATTTATTATTTAATAATTTTAGAGAACTCTTTAAAAACAAAACTTCAATAATCATGCATGACACGTACAAATGGACCACTACTATAGACAGTTCCTTTTGATCCCATACATGTTGACAATCTACCACATGCTGAAGATATGATGCAAGAGACAAATTTTTCATTCGAAAGCCATCGCTGAAGATGAAGTGAGAGCAGCACTAGCCTAGACAGCTGGAGGCTGGTAAAGTCTGTGGCTCAGACGGCGTTTTAACAAAAATGCTGAAGTTTGGAGAAGGGATATTACCAGGGTTGTTTTTTGGACAAAGCTCTCTTTATATCTACTAGGGTTTTTGTCAGGATCATTCCCAGACATGTGTGGCGAAAATCCATGATTGTGGCGATGTTTAAGAAAAGGTGACCGAGATTTCCCATCTAACTTTATAGTGGGGATGTCGATTCTCAGTTTCATCGGGAAAATTTTATACAGCGATTGCCTTCCTCGTCCTGCTCCTCTTCTTCTTCTTCTTCTTCTTCTTCTTCTTCTTCTTCTTCTTTGCATTCTTCTTTGCATTCTTCTTCTCCTTTGTCAAACGCTCAGTCAGCAACTGTTGTTGTCTGTCATATGAGCGAAAATGCGTTGCGCTGCCGTTGAGCGCCTGACAAGTCAGGCCCAGTGCGTCCGACTTCGGCGTAGGAGTGATTTATCACGTTTTAAGTCTTTCTGGAAAAAGGCAAGCTAGTGGAACCCAAAAAAGGCAGAAAATAGACAAGGAAGTGGCAGGAAGAAAAACAACAACAAGGCAGAAACCAAGAGAGTGATAGAAAAGAGGGATTTCTTAGCACAAAATTTCTAGACGGTTGGGATGTTATTTATAATGACAGGCCCCCGGTACCCCCATAGGGGAAAACAGTTTTGATTGAAACTGTAAAATTGTGTAAACAAACAATTTTCCACATAACATGACTTCCAATTGAAATTTTTTTAAAACCAAACCAGTCCAAATAAACAGCTTAATTAACACAATTATCGTGTTGGGAAGCACATTGAGTTTTTAGGGTAGACAGGATCGTAATTTAGCTGAAATGAAACCTGTGTACTTATCAAAATGATGGAAGGAGATTCTGTAATAGTATTTTTCCAAACTTGATTACTTCAGTGTAGAAATCAAATGTGACTGACAAGACAGTTTGACTTGTCGACTTATGAGTCATTCACTGCCAACAGAATAAAAAGGTTGATGATGATTATGATGTACGTTTGCATAGTTACACACATACACACATACACAGACACACACACACATAGACACACACAGACACACACACACACATAGGCACACACAGACACAGACACAGACACAGACACACACACGCGCACACACACACACACACACACACACACACACACACACACACACACACACACGCACACACACACACACACACACACCACACACACACACATCACACACACACTCGAAGAAGAAGAAGAATTGCGAAGAAGAAAATTGCGAAGAAGAAGAATTGCGAAGGAAAAAGAATTGCGAAGAAGAAGAATTGGGAAGAATTGCGAAGAATTGCGAAGAAGAATTGCGAAGAATTGCGAAGAAGAATTGCGAAGAAGAAGAAGAATTGCGAAGAAGAGAAGAAGATGATGATGATGATGATGAATTGCAAAGAAGAAGAATGCAAAGAAGAAGAATGCAAAGAGAAGAAGAATGCAAAGAAGAAGAATGCAAAGAAGAATGCAAAGAAGAATGCAAAGAAGAAGAAGAAGATAATGAATTGCAAAGAAGAAGAATGCAAAGAAGAAGAATACAAAGAAGAAGGAGAAGAAGAAGAATGCAAAGAAGAAGAAGAAGAAGAAGAATGCAAAGAAGAATTCAAAAAAGAGAAGAAGAAAAAAGAAGAAGAAGAATTGCAAAGAAGAAGAATTGCGAAGAAGAAGAAGAAGAAATTAAATTTCTTCTCCCTTATTTTGAGCTCAACATCTCTACTAGTTTATCATTTTGCTGAGCTGTTTGTAATGAGGAAAATGAAAAGAAAAAAAAATCAGAGACAAATCTAATCAGCCCAAACACAGCAGAAACAAGTCACACAGAAATTCCATCACAGCTGAGTGGATTAGCAAACGCCTGTGTTTGGCACCTTGCGTTGTGTTAATACACTGAAATTAAGAGAAGAGAAAGAAAGAGAGAAAGGGAGGAAAAGAGAGGGGTGAGAGAAAGAGAGGGAGAGAGTAGGAGAGATGGAGAGGGAGGGAGAGAGTAGAGCGAGAGAGAGAGAGAGAGGGGAGAAATAAGAAAGAAGACAATGACAATTTTTGACAATGACAAAATTTTTTATTTCGAGGATAATGAATAAGCACCCATGTGCTTTTTACATCCCGTACCCGCCCTTAGGGATATATAAGAGAGAGAGGTATGGAGAGAGAGAGAGAGGGGAGAGAGAGAGAGAGAGAGAGAGAGAGTGTGTGGTGTGTGTGTGTGTGGTGTGTGTGTGTGTGTGTGTGTGTGTGTGTGGTGTGTGTGTTGTGTGGTGTGTGTGTGTGTGTGTGTGTGTGTGTGTGTGTGTGTTGGGGTGTAATTGAACCCAAGACTGTTCGAGATTTTTGTTAACCTGCTGGTGAGAAAAAAAAAGAGATAGAGATAGAGAGAGAGAGACAGACAGACAGACAGAGAGAGACACAGAGACACAGAGACAGAGAATCAGAGACAGAGAGACAACTAGACAGAGAAAAAGACAGACAGACAGACAAACAAAACACAGAGAGAAATGGAGACAAGAAGAGACAAACTGATCTCTAGAATAAGAGACAGACAGACAGAGAGATAAACACATACACACACACACACACACATAGAAACAGACACAGACACACACACACACACACACACACACACACACACACACGCGCGCGCGCATGCACGCACGCACGCACGCACGCACACACAGAGGCAAAAAAGCATGCGGCACACAGGCACAGAGAGAGAGTGAGAGTGAGAGAGAGAGAGAGACAGACAAACAAACAGACAGCCAGACCGAGACAGACCGAGACAGAGAGATACAGAGAGATAGAGACGACAGACAGACAGAGACAGAGAGGGAGAGGGCGGGACAGGGGGGGGGGACGAGACAGACAGACAGACAGAGGGTGTTTGTCGATTTAGTGGACAGATAGGTTTGTACCTGGATACTTATATGTGTGTGTGTGTGTGTGTGTGTGAGAGAGAGAGTGAGAGAGAGAGAGAGAGAGAGAGAGAGAGAGAGAGAGAGAGAGAGAGAGATGGGGGAGAGGGGAGAGTTTGTGCGTGTGTGTGTGAGTGCGTGCGTACGTGCGTGTGTGTAAGTGTATGTGCGTGTGTGTACGTTTGTGTATGTGTTTGTGAGTGTGAGTGCGTGCATGCGTGCTCGCGCTCGTGCGTGTGTGTGGGTGGCGTGCGCACATGCTTGTGTGTGCCTGTTTGCGTGCGCGCACGTGTGTGAATGTGTGTTTGCGTACATACGTGCGTACGTGTGTGTGTATGTGTGTATGTGTCTGTGTGCATGTCTACACATGCATGCTAGCCAGCGCATAAATTATGGCTTGATGAAAAAACAAGCAAATGCATTGCTTATTCAATGTACCATCTGGAAAAAAAAATTTTGACTTGACTTTACTTCCCCTATGAGCCCTTGCGCTAAAATCTTTAAACACACCCAACACACACACACACACCACAACACAAACACACACCCAAAACATAAAAAAAGCAAAAGAAGCTTTCCTACAAAAGCGAGATCAATAATCATTCTGAAGAAGAAGCCTCACGTATCGCTTTTTTGGAAAACCCTGAAAATTCACTTGTATTTCCCTCATTTCCCAGCAGCAAGCAGATTGCTTCCCCTTGACAGACTTTTGGGTCCCTTTTACAACATTGCTTTGTTGCGCTGCTTCTCCCTTCCAAAAAAAATTCCGATGACATCGCGCAATGAAATCTTGTTGCGTAGACAAAGTTTCCTGGCCCAAAAAAAAAAAGGGTTTAAGAGACGTTTATTTTGTCCGACTTTACATTTCACTTTGATTTGTAGGGTTTTGGGTTTATTGTTGTTTTTTTGTAGTTGTTTTTGGGTTTTTGGTTTTTCTAGCGGGCGTTGAAGATTTTTTTTTTACGAAAGCAGGTCCCGCGATCAATTTCAATAAACATAATCGCTCAAACGCCAGCGGTTATCCTTTTTGTTTAAAAAACACACACAAACCCCTCCGCGCGTGCGCCCCACCACACATGCGCGCGCGCGACACCACACATAACACACTGCATAAAGCACACCGCGCGCGCGCGCGCACACACCGCCGCCGCGCGCCACACACACACATACATACACACACGTGATAAAAGCACACCCCGCGCGCCCACCCCAAAACGGCGTGCGGGGGCACCCCACAAACACACGTGCATAAGTGCACTCGGCGCACGGCGCCAACGCAACATATCACACATTACACACCCACAATTACCACACTAGTTGTCGGGGGGGGGGGGGGGGGGGGGGGGGGGGGAAAACGGTGCGTGCGTGCGGGGCCACACCCCTGTTAAGTTAAATTTTGTGCGTGTCAGCAGCGTGCGTCTCCATATTGTTTAAATTTTTTGGGGGGGTGCGCGCGAGCATATTGTGTGTAAGGTAGCTGCACCACTTTGCGGGCAGTAAGATAACACAGACAAACACGCTAAAAATACAAAATCCGAAAAAATGACTTCAGCCCAAGTTGGTCTTTCATACAATTCCTTGCAGGGAACGGGGTGCTGACATCAAGCCCCTTCAGGGACTTAGCGAGAGAAATAGGAAGAAGAAAAGAATTTCGAAAAAGAATTGCGAAGAAAAAAAGAAAAAGAAGAAGAAAAGAAGAAAGAAAAGAAAATGCAAAAGAAGAAGAAGAATGCAAAGAAGAAAAAAGAAGAATGCAAAGAAAAGAATGAAAGAAAAAATGCAAGAAGAAAAGAAAGAAAGAAGAAATGCAAAGAAGAAGAACAAAGAAGGAAGCAAGAAAAAAAAAGAAAAGAAGAAGAAGAAAAGAATGCAAAAAAGAAGAAGAATGCAAAGAAGAATTTCAAAGAAGAAGAAAAGAAAATTTCAAAAAAAAGAAGAATCAAAGAAAAATGCAAAAAAGAATGCAAAGAAGAAGAAGAAGAAGAAAAGCAAAGAATGCAAAAAGAATGCAAAGAAGAATCAAAGAAAAGAAGAGAAGAAGAAGAAAAGAAAAAGAAAGAAGAAAGAAGAAGAAGAAGAAGAGAAGAAAAGAAAGAAGAAAAAGAAGAAGAAAAGAAAAGAATTGCGAAGAAATGCGAAGAAGAAAAAAGGGAAAAAGAAGAAGAAGAAGAAGAAGAAGAAGAAGAAGAAGAAGAAGAAGAAGAATTTGGGGAAAGGGAAAAAATGCAAAGAAGAAAAAAATGCAAAGAAGAAGAAGAATGCAAAAAAAAGAAAAGAAAAAAGAAGAAGAAGAAGAAAAAGAAAAAGAAGAAGAAGAAAAGAAGAATTGAGAAGGGGAAGAATAAAGAAGAAGAAAAGAAGCAAAGAAAAAGAAGAATGCAAAGAAAAGAAGAAGCAAAGAAGAAGAAGAAAAAGAAAGCAAAGAAGAAAAAAGAATTCGAAGAAAAAGAAGAAGAATTGCGAAGAAAATTGCGAAAAAGAAGAAGAAAAGAAGAAGAAGAAGAAAAGAAGAAGAAGAAGAAGAAGAAAAAAAGAATTGCGAAAATTGCGAAGAAGAATTGCAAAGAAGAATTGCAAAGAAGAAGAAGAAAAGAAGAAGAAGAAGAAAAAGAAGAAGAAAAAGAAGAAGAAGAAAAAAACAAATGAAAAGAAAATAGGGGGCCTAAGTCTGGCCCTCTCTGTCTGTGCGTCTGTCTGTTTGTTTGTCTGTTTGTCGTGTCTATCTGTATCTATCTGTCCGTCCTGTCTCTTCCCAATGTGTTGTTTGTTGTCTTCTCCTTCACGTGTCTGCCGAGCGTCTGTCTGCCTCTCTGCTGTCGTCTGTTTGTTGCTGTCGTCTCTCTCTCTCTCCTCTCTCTCTCCCCTCTCTCTCTTTTCTTTCTCTCCTCTCCTTTCTCGCTCTTATTTCTTTTCTCTCTCTTTCTCTCTCTCTCTCTTTCTTCTCTCGCTCTCTCTTTTTTTTCTTTCTTCTCTTCTGTTGATTATCGTGTCTCTGTTTTTTGTCTCTGTCTCCCTCCCCTCTCTCTCTCTCTCTCTCTCTCTCTCTCTCTATCTATCTATCATCTCTCTCTTTCTTCACTCTTTGAAAATTAAATTTAAACAGTTTTACTTTTTTTGGCTAACATGTGTGTGCTCTTTGCCCCGGTTCCAATCCAATCCAATCCAATCCCTTATAGCCACGCCAATCACAGAGGCCATATCAGGGCTGCCTTGCCCCCTGTTAACTCAAAGACAGTCTTGTATATCTGATACAGAAGCATGCGTGGCCAAAACTACGACTTAAAGCTTAAACAAGAATGACATTTGTGTGGAATAACAGAGCGCCGTAAAACAAACTTTTATGAACCATAAATTTTTTCAGGGTTTAAAAAGAGCGTGTGGGAAACGGAAAAAATATCATTGACAAGGACCTTTCGGCATATTTTTGTCAAACTCTGATTGCCCCCACTCCTTTCAAACATTACGTTTCTCTGTAACAAGTTCAATGTCCGCTTTTTACTTTCTTAACCTTTGCACAGTTTTTTTTGTCTGAAAACAAATTTTTGTTTCTTAGTTGTACATAAAAAGTAAAACCATTTGGGGCACCTTCCAACACTTTATTTTCCTCTTTTATGTCTCTGTTAAAACCCATTTTTTTTGGGACCACTGCTTCTTTAGTTTAGGGGCTTTTAAAATCACTTTGGTGGAATTAAAAATAATAATACATGGAATTTTTTAAAACGCCATATCTTGAAAAACAAAAAAAGCGCTTTATTTATCCCTCATTCACATGCAGCATTAATAATTAAAAATTAAAATAAAATTTAATAAAACGTAAATTTGCAAAAAAAATAAAAAACGTTTATTACCTTATCTTTTTACATCAAAAGTTTCAATTAAAATTTTACAAATTCAAATGTAAACACACACACGCCCCCCCCCCCTCCCCCCCCCACACACAAACACACACATAGGTTGTACACTCCAGCAGGGTGATGGGAGGAGGGGAGGGAGTTGGTTGTTGAGGGCAGGGACAGAAATGAGATGAAACAAGAGGAGAGAATCTAAGGTTTGAAATAAATGTGTCTTTAGGCTGGATTTAAAAGCATCATAAGTAGGCTTTTGGCGTAGAGGTCATTCCAGATCGATGGACCAGAAACAGAGAAAAAGCGACGGCCAACAGTGGACTGGTTGAATCTAGGTATTCTTAAGCACAAGGTCCCTGATCTCTCTATCCTGAGTCAATGCGCTTTAAATGCTAGTTTGGCTTGTCAAGTCTGACCAACTACATTTAAGGATGAGCAAACGAATGCAACTTACCTGGGTAATAGCAGTCTCACGAAAGCACAGAAACCTGAACTAGCATTGCCTGCACCACAAGTAGAACAGGGGAGTCAGTCATTCCAACTTACCAGTGACTGTAACCACTATGTCTTGGCTGTCTGTTTCGTGCGCCTGATTGGTCGTTCCCTGCAGTGAGGGAGTTGTAAAGAGGGTTCTGATTGGTTAACCTACTCACTGTGTTTTATCCAAAAAGAAGGTCTTACTAAAAACGCATTTTCCCGCTCTGCATTCAGAGTAAAGTCTTCAATAGAATTACCGTCTTTTTCTCAGACTTTTTTCTTCAGTGATGTCGGCGTTTACTTTCTCGTAACTCTGCTGCCACCACTTGGCATTAAAGCTTTCAGTTTTGAGTCTGTAAAGTTTGATGCGAGTGAGAAAAGACTAGAGCTCGTGCATAAGGGCTGTCAGATCAAATAAAGTCTGGATGTGGCGAAAGAAAGGCCTAAGTTTGCAGGGGGAAAAAAGACTGACAGATCTAGGTAGCTAACAGCGATAAAACGGTCCAGGATTTCCCAAAATAAGTTCAAAAAGATCTTGCAAGGAATTCTTCTACAATTATAGTACTGTATCTGGTAACACAAATCAAGTCTTCTATAATTACAGTGCTGTTTTTGAAATCACCCTCATTTTGTAGTCAAGATTTATTCTACTAACACAAAAGTTTCTACCAAACTTAACTTTTTCTCTCCCAATTATGTGTTTGGCTAGGTCCAAATTTTGACTACCACGAAAAGGCTGCTTCCTAGCCACTGAACATCTCTCTGTCTGTCTGTCTGTCTGTCTCTCTATCTATCTCTCGCCCGCTCGCCCACTCTCTATCTATCTATCTATCTATCTATCTATCTATCTATCTATCTATCTATCTGTCTATCTGTCTATCTATCTATCTATCGACCTATCTATCTATCTATCGACCTATCTACCTATCTATCTATCTATCAATCAATCTACCTATCTATCTATCTATCTGTCTCTATCTCTATCTCTCTGTGTGTAAATTTCGCACAATACACGTCAACTTTACCAGTCAATTATCTTACTCTCCCCTACACACCTCACAAACCTTAAACCCTTCCACCATACACACACACACACACACACACACACACACACACACACACACACACTACACACACACACACACACACACACACACACACAACAACCAACAATACAAAAAACCTACACTCCTCCCTCCCTCCCTCCCTCCCCCTCCCTCAACCAACCCCTTCACTCTTCGACTCTTTTCTCCTGGCAGATGCATCGCGGTGGTCTTCCCGCTACACGCCGTGCGCATCCTGACCATGAAGCGCGTGAAGGTGGTGGCCGTGGGCATCCTGGTCTGGTCCATCCTCTACAACATCCCGCGCTACCTGCTGCTCAAGCCCACCCCGTACTGGGAACCCTACCTCAACCGCACCTGGGTCCGCCTGGAGCCCAGCGACCTCTCCAGCTCCGCCGTCCTGGTCTCCGCCTACTTCGGCTACGTCAACACGGTGGTCAAGGTGGTGCTGCCCGTGGCCGTCGTCTCCGTCCTCAACGTCATCCTGCTATGCTTCCTGCACCGCCGCCGCCACTACCTCCTACAGCAGGTTCGAACCTCGGTCCGCGACAGCCACTCGCACTACACGGCCTGCGCGGCCCGAGGGTGGTCCGGGAGAGGAAGATCTAGCGGAGGAGGAGCAGGAGGAGGAGCTGGAGGAGGAGCAGGAGGAGGAGCAGGAGGAGGAGGAGTAGGAGGAGGAGGAGCAGGAGGAGCAGGAGAAGGGTCCGGGCATGGGAGCGGAGGAGGGAGCGGGGGTCCCGGGGCAAACCGTCACCACCATCGTCACCACCCGCACCACCACCACCAGAGGGTGACGTCTGTGGTGCTGGCCATCACGGGGGTGTTCTTGCTGAGCCAGGTGTTCGCGGGCACCCAGGTGCTGCTGCATCTGCTGGGGCTGGACAAGGTCCACGTGGAGGCCTCCACCGTCTTCGCTCAGGTGAGGGGGAGTGAAGAGTGAGGGTTTTTTGTGTGTGTGTGTGATGTTCGTTCTTTGTGGTGGGGTTTTTTGTTTGTGTGTTGTTTGTTGTTTGGTTTTTTTTTGATGGGTTCTTTGAGCGAGTGGGTTTGATGGTGGTGGTCGTGGTGGTGGTGGTGGTGAGGGGTGGTGAGGGGTGGTAGTGATGGTGATGATGGTGATGATGATGATGATGATGATGATGATGATGATGGTGGTGAAGGTGGTAGTGGTGATAATGACGATGACGATGACAATGATGATGATGAGGAGGAGGAGGAGGAGGAGGAGGAGGATTGTAGAGTTGGTGACGATTGTGATGTTGATGATGATGATGATGGTGATGAGGATGATGAGGATGATGATGATGATGATGAGATGATGATGTTGATAATGACGACGACGACGACGATGATGATTATGATGCTTCTGCTGCTGCTGCTGCTGCTGCTGGTGGAGGTGGTGGAGACAATGATGGGTGGGGTTAAGTGTCTGTTGGCGTGGGTATCTTGGGTGGAGAATGCACAGACTCTGGTCTTCTCCTGTGCTGGTAACTCTGTATGCAGCAGATCTGCCCGCCCTCTGGCCTCAGCCCCACACGTTCCGACTTGAGGGATGCTCATCAGAAAGTTCATGAGGAAAAAAACTGTTTAGATTTGCTTGAAAAAACAGACAGGAGTATAGGCTGGGTAGGCAGAACAGATACATGGGAGAGAGAGAGAGAGAGAGAGAGAGAGAGAGAGAGGAGAGAGAGAGAGAGAGAGAGAGAGAGAGAGAGAGAGAGAGAGAGAGAGACAGAAAGAGAGAAAGAAAGAGAGAGAGAGAGAGAGAAAGAGAGAAAGAAAGAAAAAAAGAACGAAAGAAAGAGAAAGAGAGAGAGAAAGAGAGAAAGAGAGAGAGAGAGAGAGAGAGAGAGAGAAGAGAGAGAGAGAGAGAGAGAGAAGAGAGAGAGAAAGAAAGAAAGAGAGAGAAACGAAGGAAAGAAAGAAAGAAAGAAGAGAGAAGAGAGAAGAGAGAGAGAGAGAGAGAGAGAGAGAGAGAGAGAGAGAGAAGAGGCAGAGAGAGAGAGAGGAAGAAAGAAGAAAGAAAGAAAGAGAGAGAGAGAGAGAGAGAGAGAGAGAGAGAGAGAGAGAGAGAGAGAGAGAGAGAGAGAGAGAGCAGGGAGCACCGGGGGTGGGGGTGGGGACGGGAAACAAAGATGGTGATAGATAAGGTAGAAAAGAGGAAATTTTTAGCACAGAATTTCCACAGGTGGGGATTCTAGTCAAATTGAAATCACCTCCTCCACCCCCCACTGGCAATATCACGGGGGGGGGGGGGGGGGGGGGAACACAACACAATGCAATGCATTAAAGTACTGCCCTTTATGCAAGCAACACATAGTGCAACACAATGGCAATCCAAAGATAACAGAATGCACTTTCTTCTTTTTTTTTTTTTTTAAAACTCAACATTAGTCCAACTAGAGATTCCACAAAAGTACAGCGACAAGAAAGGAAAAAAAAGAGAGACCACCAAAAATGTCGCAAAGAGGAAAATTATAAAGGAAACCAAACTGGTGAAGCCTATTAGTCTGAAACAAGATCCGGGAGAAATAAAGCTATTCCTTCAAAACTTAAAAAAACAAATCCACTTCAGAAACCCAAGATAAATAAAGCCATTTCTTCTAAACTTAAAACAAAACAAAACCGTCAGCTACAAAAAAAAAGCAAAAGAAAAGACAAAATTCAATAGAGTTGTTCAACTTGTTGCTTAGGCAAAGGGAGATAATTAGGTTAGTTGCGAGTTGCGTTTTGTAGAGCGTGAACAAAACTTGCCAGACGTCTCATAACAAGATTCCTTCAAAACTAAGCCGCTTTGCTTCACTGATCAGAGGTTTAACACGGCAAATAATGGAAGAAAAGTCTAGCCGGTATTGGTAAAAAATAAAATAAAAAAGAAGTAGCAATAATGCGATAGATCCTCAGAGATGACAAATTTTACAAAACCGCATACACATGGGGACTGGATGTAAAAAAAAGCACTTGAGCGCTTATTCCATTATCCTCGAGAGAAAAAAATTGTCATACAAAAAATTGTCTTTGTCAATTGAGAAGATGTGTATAGTATAATGCTCCAAAACTCATGGCTTAACTCTTAACAGACTGAGATAACAATGCTATAATAGATGCTCAAAGAAGATGTGTATAGTATAATGCTCCAAAACTCTTGAATTAACTCTAACAGACTGAGGTAGCAATGCTGTAATAGATGCTCAAAGAAGATGTGTATAGTATAATGCTCCAAAACTCTTGATTTAACTCTAACAGACTGAGGTAGCAATGTTATAATAGATATGTATAGTATAATGCTCCCAAACTCTTGATGTAGCTCTAACAGACTCAGGTAGCAATGCTATAATAGATGCTCAGAGAAGATATGTATAGTATAATGCTCCAAAACTCCTGATTTAACTCTAACAGACTGAGGTAGCAATGCTAAAATAGATCCTCACAGGAGATGTGTATACTATAATGCTCCAAAACTCTTGATTTAACTCTAACAGACTGAGGTAGCAATACTTGGATAGATCGTCGAAGGAGATGTCTATAATACCCTATAACTCTTGATGTAACTGTGATAGGATGACAACTTTCCAGTTGAATTTAAATCCTTATGTATAAATGATTATGTATGATACCTCATGCTCTTCTTACAGGAAAATGTGAACGTTGAAGCACCCGTGACTTTATGTCTATGTGCGTGTCTATATGGAAGTGGTGGTGTGGTGTGGGGTGTGTGTGGTGTGTGTGTGTGTGTGTGTGTGTGTGTGTGTGTGTACTTTGTGTGTCATGTTTCTATATTCTTTTATTCTTTTATATTGAAGATAATGGAATAAACACTTGTGTGCTTTTTTTGCATCCAGCCCCCGTGTGTATGCTGTTTTGTAAATATTGTCATCCGTTCCCACCGGCACAAAGTGGCCTACTTTTCCGAAAAGCGGAACGGGTTTTAACGTGTGCGCAAGATGTTCTGCGTGCATTAGCACACGGGACTTCGGTGTATAGTCTCATCTGAAGGACTACGTGCGTGTTTGGTGTGTGTGTGTTTGTCTGTACGTGTATGTTTGTGTGTGTATGTACGTGTGTGCGCGCGCGCGTGTGTCTGTGTCTTTAATTGTATTTTTGTCTGATATAATATACATCACCGTGTCTGTGTCAAAACAAAGTTGTTGTTTTCTCTAAATACCTATAAAGCAACACAGGTAAAAGAAATGAGTTCAAACAAATCGAAACAGAAAATCCCACTACAGTAAAAAACGACCTGGCCTCTCAACGTCTCAAAATCAAACTGACATCCCTCCACACCAATAATCTCACCACAGCTTGAAGAGAATGGTGACTTGAATACAAAATGATTGTTCCAACATTTCTATATCTGATTCATTCACTAGTGTGATTATTATAATCCTTCCCCTCTCCCCCCCCTTCCACCATCCCCTTCCCGATTCTCCGAGTCTTCCTCCTCCCGTTTTCCTTGTTATCAGAATAATAATAATAATAATAATAATATTAATAATAATAATAATATTAGTAATAATAATAGTAATAATAATAATAGTAGTAGTAGTAATAATAATAATAATGTATAGAAATTATATAGCGCTGAATCTTGTAAAGCAACAAATCAAAGCGACAATATTCTGATTAATATTTATTACATACAAATTAAATCAACCAACACAACTACACGCTGAAGCAAGAAAAGCAAGCAAACAAACAAACAAACAAAAATTCAACCCAAAGAAACAAACGAACGAATGAATGAAGAAAATACATCGGACACTTAGATGAGCAAACCCAACTTAAGTTCTAAAAAAAAAAAAAAGCTTGTTTGAAATGGACCCAAATTAAGCACGGAAACTTATGAATATATCGATTTTTTTTATACCTTAAAGCTAAAAAAAAAATCCCAAACAAACACCAAGAAACATAAAAAAGCAAGCAAACAACACCCCACCCCATCCCAAAAAACACACGAAAACAACCGACAAAAACACAGCATCAAAACAAAAAACAAACAAACCCGTAGCTAAAAAAAAAATTATATATATATATAAAGAAAGAAAAAGCAAAGCCAAACAAGTCTTTGGCCTGGTGTTTTCAAACTTTTCTGGGGGTGGAGGTGAAGGGTGGGGAGTAGGGGGTTTGGGGGGGGGGAGGGGGGGTCTAACTCGAACAGGATGGCCGTTTTTTTATTTGAATTCTGCTCCCTAATTCCAGTGATATAAGTTGTGTATCTTGTTTCTTATCTATCAGTTTTTTGTGTGGTTTTTTTTGGGGGGGGAGGTTCGTGGCATAAATGTAACGTATTATCTCTTTCTTTCT
>CM054149.1:23860057-23865057 GCA_028751875.1 Rapana venosa
CAAAGATTACTTTTACCTGTCTTAATATTTTTCTTTGGTTGTTCGTTCATCTTTTATAGGCAGCTGTTTACTGTTATCACATGCTTAGTATATCTGTTGCTCTTTGTTGTTTATTAGATTACTCAATCATTTGTTCAACGGTTCCTTCATTCATTTTTTGTATTCATTTATTATTCTTCCTCTTCAAATTCTTCTTCTTCTTCAAATTCTTCAAATTCTTCTTCAAATCCTTCAAATTCTTCTTCAAATTCTTCTTCAATTCCTTCAAATTCTTCGAATTCTTCTTCACCTCCTCCTCCTTCTTCTTCAAAATCTTCTTCTTCAAATTCTTTTTCTTCTTCTTCTTCTTCTTCATCATCATCATCATCATCATCATCATCATCATCATCATCATCATCTTCTTCTTCTTCTTCTTCTTCTTCTTCTTCTTCTTCTTCTTCTTCTTCTTCTTCTTCTTCCTCTTCTTCTTCTTTTTCTTCTTCGTCTTCAATATTCTTCAAATTCTTCGATTCCTCCTCCTCCTCCTCCTTCTTCTTCTCCTCCTCCTCCTCTCCTCCTCCTCCTCCTCCTCCTCCTCCTCCTCCTCCTCCTCCTTTTCTTCCTTCTTCTTCTTCTTCTTCTTCTTCTTCTTCTTCTTCTTCTTCTTCTTCTTCTCTTCTTCTTCTTCTTCTTAATCTTCTTCTTCTTCAAATTCTTCAGCATTCCCTGGCCACGCTCAAAGTATTGGTCCTGTCTGGATGGCAAAGTCTGCAGTCTGTCTCAGCGATCCCACCGGTCCCCATAGCTTTTCTTCTTTCCTGGAGCTGTACAGGGCTGGCCCCGTCTGGTGTCTCTAGAGTACAGAATGTAGGCCATAGCAGGACTGCAACATATTTGGGAGCGAGCGGGATTGGTGGGCCTGTGCCACTAGAGCTCTGGTCAGTGTGGGATATTTTCCAGGCAGAGATTGCGAGAATAATAATAAAAATGATGATGATGATGATGATGATGATGATGATGATGGATGATGATGATGATGATGATGATGATGATAATAATAATAATAATAATGATAATAATAATAATATGATAATATAATAATAATAATAATAATAATTGTACATGTAATTTATATAGCGCTATATCTTGCAGAAAACAAATCAAAGCGCTTTCATTCATCGTACTCATTCACATGCAGCCAGTTACAACTAATAGGTTGTGTGGGTTTTTTTTAAACAAATTCAAATGTATACACACACGCTCGCACGCATGCACGCACACACATGCACATTCACGCACACACATAAAGGTTGTGCACTCCGGTAGGGTGATGGGGTTTAGGATGTTGAGGGCAGGGACAAAAATGACTGATTGTCAAAAAACAAGCTGACTGACAGAGAGACTGAATGACACACTCAGAGAGAGACAGATCAAACACTGATTGACAAAAACAAGCTGATTTTACAGAAAGACTGACTGACTCACTAAGAGAGGCAGAATCAAACGCTGATCGACAAAAACAAGCTGATTTTACAGAGAGAGAGACTGACACACTCACAGAAAGACAGAATCAAGTATTGATTGACAAAAACAAGCTGATTTTACAGAGAGACTGACTGACTCACTAAGAGAGGCAGAATCAAACGCTGATCGACAAAAACAAGCTGATTTTACACAGAGAGAGACTGACTGACACACTCACAGAGAGACAGAATCAAACACTGATTGACAAAAACAAGCTGACTTTACAGAGAGACTGAATGACACACTCACAGAGAGACAGAATCAAACACTGATTAACAAAACCAAACTGATTTTACAGAGAGACGAACTGACACACTCACAGAGAGACAGAATCAAACACTGATTAACAAAACCAAACTGATTTTACAGAGAGACAAACTGACACACTCACAGAGAGACAGAATCAAACACTGATTAACAAAACCAAACTGATTTTACAGAGAGACAAACTGACACACTCACAGAGAGACAGAATCAAACACTGATTAACAAAACCAAACTGATTTTACAGAGAGACAAACTGACACACTCACAAAGAGACAGAATCAAACACTGATTAACAAAAACAAACTGATTTTACAGAGAGACTAGCTGACACTCACAGAGAGACGGAATCAAACACTGATTAACAAAAACAAACTGATTTTACAGAGAGACAGACTGACACACTCACAGAGACAGAATCAAACACTGATTGACAAAAACAAGCTGATTTTACAGAGAGACTGACTGACACACTCACAGAGAGAGACATAAATCAAACACTGATTGACAAAAACAAGCCGACTTTACAGAGAGACACACTGACACACTCACAGAGACAGAACCAAGTATTGATTAACAAAAACAAACTGATTTTACAGAGAGACAGACTGACACACTCACACAGAGACAGAATCAAACACTGATGTGACAAAACCAAACTGATTTTACAGAGAGACTAGCTGACACACTCACAGAGAGACAGAATCAAAAACTGATTGACAAAAACAAGCTGATTTTACAGAGAGACTGACTGACACACTCACAGAGACACAGAAATCAAACAAACACATTCAAGCAAGGCAGAAGTCTAGAAATACGAGAGGCAGAGCAGAGGAGTCTAGTAGAGCAGTGAAGACAATGAGGAATGCTTTTTCACCACAGTGTGAAAAGGGTGCCAGCTATGAGCGAACTTGGTTGTCCAACAGAAGCACGGGCTGTCTTGCGTTTAACGACACCACAGTAACAACAACAACAACAACAGCAACAACAACAACAACAAAACAGATTGTTTTACCCTGTTCCTTGGCTAGATGTCCAAGGTTCACCAATGGTGAGATTTTTTGTGTTTTGCGTATGCGATCGTTTTTCTCCCTCAATCATTTAGGTAGGTGCATTTCGATATTGGGAAAAAAATAACACTCAAATATGCAAATCCGCATACATATACTAACGGTCGTAGACTGAATATCGTCTGGTTCACATATTAAGATAGCGATGGCAGTTTTGTCCTTCTGGATTAGAGAGGTATGAATACTACGCAATAGTTATTTCCCTTTTTGTGCTGGGTTTTTTGTTGTTGGAATAGTTCTGAATTTTGAGAGAGAGAAAAAAATGGTCTGCTCTTTGTGCACTTGCAAGTCTATTGATTTTGTTTCTCTTTTTTGGTTTCGTTTTTTTCTGTTCTTTTCCTTTGTTTTGTGTTTTCTTTTGATAGGTCTTTTTGTTTTGATTCCAGTTCCGTCTACTGAAAAGGACAACTGATCTATGACTATATCTAAACAAACACACACACAGACTTATGATGGAGAGGCAGGGTGATGGAGATGGACATGTCTGTTAGTAGTAGGAACAGAGAAGATGTGTAACTATGGGGGAAAGCCCTAGTTTGGAAATATAGCACAATATAACACAAACCAATAAACCGCAATACAATAATATAATGCAGTGCAAAACAGTACAGTTCAGTACAATGTAATGCAATGCAATACAATACAACACAACACAGGGCTCTGCAATAATAGAAGGCAATGTAATACAATACACTTTAATGCACTGTGGTGCAATTCAATATAATATGGTAAAATACAACACAGCACAATACAATACACAACAATACAATAAGGCACAATAGAGCACAACACAGTACGCAATAATGCAATACAGTACAATGCGTAACACACACTACACCACACCACACCACACCACACCACACTACCACTACACGCACAACGCCACACCACCCACACCATTCCACACCACACCAATCCACTCTACTACACCACACACACCACCACACACACCACACCACGCCACACCACACACCACCACTACACCCCACTCCACTCCACACCAGACTCCACTCCACAACACACCACACCACACTCCACACCCCACTCCACCCCACTCCACACCACACCACACCACAACCACACCACCCCCACCCCCCACTCCACTCCCACTCCACTCCACACCAACCACACCACACCACCCACACCACACCACCCCCACCCCACCCACTCCACCCACTCCACACCAACACACCACACCACACACACCACACCACACCACACCCCCACCACACCACACCACACCCACACCAACCACCCACACCACACCACACCACCCACACCATACCACACCCACACCCAAACACACCACCCACACCACACCACACCCACCACACCCCCACACCATACCACACCACACCATACCACACCTACCACACCCACCATACCACCATCCAACACACATACCCACCACCATACCACACCATCACCACACCATACCACACCATACCCACACCACATACCACACCATACAACCACACATACCACACCATACACACACACATACCACACACACCATAACCACACCACATACACCACATACCACACCACACACACCATACCACAACACCATCCACACAACATACCACACCACACCACCCACCATACCACACACCATACCACACAACCATCACACCACACCATACCACCCAACCACCACACACCCACCAACAACACCTCCACCACACCATACACACACCACCACACACCACACCACACCCACCCACACCACACCAACCACACCCACACCACACCACACCACACCACACCACACCACCCACACCACACCACACCCACACCACACCACACCACACCACACCACACCACACCCACCACCCCACCCCCAACCACACCACACCACACCACACCACACCACACCACACCACCCCCCCACACCCACCACCACCCCACCACTACACACACACCACACCACCCACCCCCCCCACACCACACCACACCACACCACACCCCACCCACACCCCCACTACACCACACCACACCACCCCACACCACACCACACCACACCACCACCCACACCCACCACACCACACCCCACCACACCCCCCACACCACACCACACCACACCACACCACCACCACACACCCACCACACCACACCACACCAACCACACACACCACACCACACCCCCCACCACACCCCACACCC
>CM054149.1:23870057-23875057 GCA_028751875.1 Rapana venosa
GCATACACACGGAGGCTGGATGTAAAAAAAGGCACGTAAGTGTTTATTCTATCATCCACGATATAAAAGAATTTAAAAAAATTGCTAGATATTGTTTCTTTTCTTTATCTATATATACTTTCAGTTTTAGTTTAGTTTACTCTTTTATATCGAGGATAATGGAATTAGCACTTATGTGCTTTTTTCTTACATCCAGTCCCCGTGTGTATGCGTTTTTTGTAAATTCTGTCATCTGTTCCCACTAGCACACAATAGCCTACTCTTACGAAAAGCGGAACAGGATTTTACGTGTGCGCAAGATGTTCTGTGTGCGTTCGCACACGGGGCCTCGGTTTATAGTCTCACCCGAAAGACTTTTGGGGAGAGAGGGGTCTGCACTGATGTTAACTCCAGGGGAAAACACAGTGCACGATGTTGCCTTACGTAAATGCATTACAATACACGCCAATGGACAATCCTGATATGTAGGTGTTGTTTTTTTAAAAAGTATATTAATGTCTTGTCAATTGGAAACATATCAGAATACGTTTTGCATAGATTTTGTTTATTTATTTTTGCAATAGTTATATACTAGCATTTTTGATGGTATGCTCGATTTAATGCAATCTATATGGACATAGTGACCCATTAAAAAAATAATGCTCGATTTATTGCAATGTATTCAGACATAGTGACCAATTTTTAAAAGAAATGTTCAATTTAATGCATTTTATTTGGACATAGTGACCCATTTAAAAAATAATGCGCGATTTATTGCAACTTATTCAGACACAATGACCCATTTTCGAATCAATAATGTTCGATTTAACGAGTTTTATTTGGACATAGAGACCTTTTTTTTTTTTACAAAAAAGCTCGATTTAACACAATCTATTTGGACATAGAGACCCATTTTACGAATTAATATTGCTCGATTTAATGCAATTCATTTGGACATAGTGACCCATTTGAAAAAAATCAATGTGTCTTCTGGACATAATAGGGTACATGGGATACTTGTGCGAATATTCTGAACATCTGACAAGATAGCTGTTTGACCCTTGTAGCTAATGGAAGGGAACAAACAGACAATACAATGACCCCGTCTCTCTTCCCGAAGAAAAGAAACAGACCTCTTAATCAATCAGTTTGCCAGAATTTGCAGTTACATCTCGCCACCCCACCCCCACCTCACTCCCGATATTTCGCATGCCGATTTTAATCTTCTTCACTTGTCACTGTTGAATATCATGAATGATAAGAGCCTCTAATAAAAAAAAAAATTAAACTAAAAGAAGAAAAACAGAAAATAGTTCAGGATAGTGACACCAGAGAGAGAGAGAGAGAGAGAGAGAGAGAGAGAGAGAGAGAGAGAGAGAGAGAGAGAGAGAGAGAGAGAGAGAGAGAGAGAGAGAGAGAGAGAGAGAGAGAGAGAGAGAGAGAGAGAGAGAGAGAGGGAGAGAGAGAGAGAGAGAAAGAGAGAGAGATTTATTTTTATTTTATTGTTTTATATCGAGGATAATGGAATAAGCACTTACATGCATTTATTACATCCAGTCCCCGTGTGTATGCGGTTTTTGTAAATTCTGTCATATGTGCCCACCGGCACACAATGGCCTACTCTTACGAAAAGCGGAACAGGATTTAACGTGTGCGCAAGATGTTCTGTGTGCGTTCGCACACGGGGCCTCGGTTTATAGTCTCACCCGAAATACTTTTGGGGAGAGTGGAGTCTGCACTGATGTTAACTCCAGGGAAAAATATCCCCTTGAACGGGAATCGAACCCGGGTCGTCAGATTGCGAGCGCAATGTTCTAACCACTATGCTATCCTGTCACACACAGAGAGGTAGAGGGGGGGGGGGGGGGGGGGAGAGGGGGGGGGGGAAGAGAGAGGTCTTTCAAATGAAGATTCTTGCCTCTGTCAATGTAAAAACACCAGAGAGTTGCCTGAAAGTAGATCTTTGTCCAGACAGTAAGACAGAGAGGCAAACACCCACAGACCATCAAAAGTAGAGACAGACAGACAGACAGTCACATTATGAAAGACATAATATTATGTACACATATATAGATACATACATACATACATACATACATACATACATACATACATACATGTATACAGGCATAAATGCATTCATGCATGCATACATACATACAAACAGACAGACAGACAGACAGACATACATACATGCACGCATACATACATACATACATACATACATACATACATACATACATACATACATACATACGTAGTACGTACGTACGTACATACATACATACATACATACATACATACATACATCATACATACATACATACATGCATGCATACATACATACATAATACATACATACACACAACACACAGACGGAGACAGGGATTGGAAAAGCAAGTCAGATAGAGACTTGGACAGAGGTACGGATAGTATACTGATAAACAGAGACACGGAATGTGGCATAGAAGAAACAGTGACTGACTGAGTGACAGACAGACTGACTGATCAAACAGTTGACAGAGATAAACACACAGACACAGTAGCAGACAAACAGACAGACAGCAACACACACACACATAACACACACACACAAACCACCACCACCACCATACCACACCACATCACACACGCATGCACGCACGCACGCACGCACAATCTCTCTCTCTCTCTCTCTCTCTCTCTCTCTCTCTCTCTCTCACACACACATACACACACAGACACACACACACACACACACACACACACACACACACACACATACATTGCAACACAGCCAGTCAGACACCAAATCTGTAATAACATACGCAGCGACATGAATATAGCACCAACAACGTTTGCCTCTTCGCAAGTGCAGTTTGGTAAAGGTAAAGGTGTCCCAAAACCTCTGTGGTCGTAAGGGAGCGAGGCGTCAGAGACCTCAACTTCTCTAGGGGCCAGCATATTGAGGGCGGCGCCCATCTCCTCTCCCTCGCTGCTTCACCTTCCCTGACCCTAAAGAGGACAGGAACCCATTGACAGCTGGGTGAACTGAGGGACTGTACTTAAGCCAAGCGAAGGCGCGCAAACGGTCACCCATCCAAGTGGTAACCACGCTCAATACTGCTTAACATTGGCAAGGGGGAAAGCGAGTGCTCCGACCACTGAGCTAATAGTCCCCATGCAGTGCAAACAGGAAAAACAAACAAACCGATGAACAATGATGAATGGCTTTCAGCACAGTACGAACACATTACCAGCAATGCGCGAATTGCTTGTCGATAAGAACATGGGGCCATTTTGGGGGCTGGACAAGGCCGCAATGTGAAGTGACCCTCATAACACATGCACGCCAACCCGTGACGGACATAACGCGCGTCTGTTCTGTGCATAAAACCCATGATCGGGTTTCTAGTGTGAAACATGAACAGACTACAAGGAACGTTTTTTGGGGGTGGATTTTTTTCTCTCTTGAGGGTGGGGTGGGGAAGGGGGTGGGGGGGGGGGGGGGAGAGAGAGAGGATGTGCATGTTTCTGTCACATTTACCTGCTCCCATTTTCCATGAAGAATGTCGATAGGTCTCCATCTCCATTCACGCCTCACCTTACCTCACCTCACCTATCCCGTAGTCCCGTGGACCGTGGGGGCACTAATGAAGATTTTGCAACCAGCTTCCTCCACCCCCGCGGTCCTCCGCTTTCCGTAGCAAATCGTTCCACTCAAGGCCAGTAAACTCTCTGATGTTGTCTTCCCATCGTTTTCTCTGTCTGCCTCTTCACTGGAATTGTAGTCTGGGTTCAAGATTCTTTGCACGCATCTTCACGTAGGATCTTAAAGAGATATTAAAAGGTAAATGTTCAGTGTTCCCATAGCCTATGTGGTCATTGGGGAGCTAGGTTTCAGATACTTCGGCTTCTCTAGAGGCCAGCATATTGAGGGCGGCACCCATCTCCTCTCCCTCGCTGCTTTACCTTCCCTTACCCTAAAGAAGGCAGGTACCCATTTACAGCTGGAAGAATGAACTCTCTTGAAGCCAAGGCGTACGAACGGTCACCTATCCACAAGGCAATGACGCTCAACACTGCTTAACCTTGGCTTGGGGAGAGCGAGTTCTCTGACCACTGTGCCATCCAGTATAAAATAAAATAGATATGCATTTCTGTAAAGAAAATGCGCATGTAATGGATGTGTTGTTCGATCGCTTTTATTCTAAAATTGTTTGAAGAGGTTTTGTATAACTGCATTGCCTATTTTAGTCAGGTGTGTCTTAGGCATGTGTATACGTCTATACAAGCACAGACGAAAATGTGTGCACGCAAACCAGGTCTTTATTTTTGTTTTATGGTTTTTGGTTGTTGTTTTTTATCGTTCCTCGGCTAGAGCTCCGAGCTCCACCAATGATGAGATGTTTGTATGTTCCACAGTTTATTCAAATAATTATTAAGTAGTCACATTCCGATTTTCAAGGTAACTTGCTACTTAAAACCGAACCGGCACTCTGATTTTTTTTTCAATTGCAACAAAGAATCAAACCATCTTTTTTATGAACATATATATATATTTTTTTTTTTCGTAGGGAAAGCAACTGGAACGATTTACTTCTGAAAGAAGAGGACCGTAAGGAGTGGAGGAAGCTGGTTGTAAAATCTTTAGTGGTTCCCCCACGGTCTACAGGACTACGAGACAGGCGAAGGAGAAGGAAGGAGAACAAGAGATTAAAACTTGTTATTCAGTCACAATCACTAGTAGAAAGCATTTGTCTCTTTCTAAATGCGTAATGGAATTAATCCCGTGACCTTTATGCTGCAGACTAGCTGACACGAAAGGTAATGCAGATCAAATATTTGGGCGGGCGGTATAGCCAAACTACACCACACCACACTATACTGCACTGCACAACACTACACTACACTACACTACACTACACTACACTACACTACACTACACTACCAACAATGCATTACATTGCACTGCACTACATTGCACTTCACTACACTACACCACACTGTACGTCACTGCACTACACTACATTGCACTGCAC
>CM054149.1:23895057-23900057 GCA_028751875.1 Rapana venosa
GTGCCGGTGGGAACAGATGACAAAATTTTAAAAATCGCATGCACACGCCCCCCAAAAAAATTCAACTGAGCGCTTTGATTTGTTACTTTACAAGATTCAGCGCTATATAAATTCCATACATTATTATTATTATTATTAACTTAGTTCTCTGGCGCACATTGGGGGACCGGGTGCTTCCAGTCTTTGTCAGCTTCTTTTGGGTACTATGATATGATAGCAGGGGTGGGGGAAAAAACAAACCCTTGCTTGAAGAAGCCTTCTTTTGCACTCTTGTCTCTCTGTCTCTTGTTTCTTGTCCCTGTCTGCGGAGTCTTAGCAGTGTTACCTGGTATAATACACGTGATGGTGATGATGGTCTCGGTCTCTTTACCTTTCCTTCTGCCATGTCTGTATATCTTACACTTTGTCTCTCTCTGTTTCTGCATTTCTGTTTGTCTTGTCTGTCTCTCTGTCCCTCCCCCTTTCTTACTCTGTCTCTCTCTCCTTCTCTGTCTCTCTCTGTCTCTCTCTGTCTCTCTCTCTCTCTCTCTCTCTCTCTCTTTAAAGTAATGTGATCCATAGTAACGCATAGATCTAACCATTCAGCTAATAATAATAATAATAATAATAATAATAATAATAATAATAATAATGTATGGAATTTATATAGCGCTGAATCTTGTAAAGCAACAAATCAAAGCGCTCAGATTTCATTTCATACCACTTTAAGTCACGCAGATTTCTCTCCGTGAAATTCGGGCTGCTCTCCCCGGGGAGAGCGGGAGAGCGCGTCGCCACAAGAGCAGCGCCACCCATTTTTTTCTTTTTCATGTCTGCAACTGTATTTGTTTCCCTATCAGAGTGGCTTTTTTCTAAGAATTTTGCCAGGGACAACTCTCTTGTTGCCGTGGGTTCTTTTACGTGCGCTAAATAATTACGTGTAACACACGGGACCTCGGTTTATCGTCTCATCCGAAAGACTAGCGCCCAGACCACCACTCATGGTCTAATGGATGGGGGAAAAGTTTCCGGTCCAAACGGGGTACGAACCGCCGCACACTTCAGACCCGGACTACGCATCAAACATCAGCAACTACATAAAAAAAACAAATCAATAGACAGAAACGTGAATGAAGAATAATAACAGACACAAGTAAATAAATAACTCAAGGAAGAAATAGATAAATAAATCGATTAATCTCTAAAGCATAAATCAAGCTTGTTAAACTTTTTTTTGTCCCTCAATAATAATTATGATAATAATTGGTACAGGCTTGGAGGGGAAAATGATGTTGTCAGTGGGGGTTTTATGTGTCCAGATTTCCTCCGTGGGGATGAAGGGCCCTGTCAGTATAAATAGCAACCCCCACCCCCTACACCTTATGCAAATTCTGTGCCAGGAATTCCCTCTTGTTATCACTCCCTTTGGTTCTGCCTTGTTCCTTTTCTTCCTGTCACCTCCTTCTTGCCTATTTTCTGCCTTCTTGGTCCATTCCTTTGCCTTTTTCCCCAGAAAAAAAACATTCTCTCCTACGCCGAAGTCGGATCCGCTGGGTCTACTTTGTCAGGTGCTAAACGGCAGCGGAACGCATTTTCGCTCATATCACGGAAAACGATAATTGCTGTTTGAGCGTTCGAAGAAGAAGAAGAAGCTGCTGCTGCTGCTGCTGCTGCTGCTGCTGCTGCTGCTGCTGCTGCTGCTGCTGCTGCTGCTGCTGTGATGATGATGATAAATTGCGAAGCAGCAGCAGCAGCAGCAGCAGCAGCAGAAGAGAAGAAGAAAAGAAGAAAGAAGAAGAGAAGAAGAAGAAGAAGAAAAGAAACAACAACAACAAAACAAAGAAACAACCCAACAACAACACAACAAACAACAACAAACAAAAACAAGAACAAGACAAGAAACAAGAACAAGAAGAGGAACAAGGACAAGAACAAGAAGAACAAAAAGAACAAGAATAACAAGAAAAACAATAAGAGCAAGAAGAACGACAAGAACAACAAGAAGAAGATCGTGTCCAGATTCCTAAATCAACCATCTATCTGTCTCAGTCAGGCAGTGAGAAGGAATGACAAGGGATGATTGGCACTGGTGCCGGCTATGATGGTTGCTGTAGGGGGTGCTAGGAAGAAGCCGTAATCATTCTGTCTGCTTCCTTTTCCGTACTTTCTGGACACTTTGTACCGTTTTGGAAAGGTGGGAATTATGTTCCGCTGGAGAGGTTAAAGTAGTGGGATAATTAAAGCCATCCCACTCTCTCTGTCTGTCTGTCTGTCTGTTCGTCCGTCTGTCTGTCTCTGTCTTTCTGTCTTTCTGTCTTTCTGTCTGTTTGTCTGTCTGTCTGTCTGTCTGTCTCTCTCTCTCTCTCTCTCTCTCTCTCTCTCTCTTCTCTCTCTTCTCTCTCTCTCTCTCTCTCTCTCTCTCTCTCTCTCTCTCTTCTCTCTCTCTCTCTCTCTCTCTCTCTCTCTCTCTCTTCTTTCTCTCTCTCTTTGTTGTGTTGTGTTGTGTTGTGTTGTGCTGTGTGTGGTGTGGTGGTGTGTGTGTGTGTGTGTGTGTGTGTGTGTGTGTGTGTGTGTGTGTGTGTGTGTGTGTGTGTGTGTGTGTGTGTGTGTTCGTTCGCTTTTGTACTTAACGTCTGTTCACGTGTGTGTGTGTGTGTGTGTGTGTGTGTGTGTGTGTGTGTGTGTGTGTGTGTGTGTGTGTGTGTGTGTTTTGTGTGTGTGTGTCGTTCGTTCGTTCGTTCTTGTATTTAACGTCTGTTCACGTGTGTGTGTGTGTGTGTGTGTGTGTGTGTTTGCGCGCGTGTATGGGTGAAACTACTGCATAAGTCATAGAAAGAAAAGACACACAAACGTGGGACTATGTCATGGAAAATTGTAGGAGCGCAGAACAGTGACCATAAATTAATAAATAATTATGTGCCGATGTAACTATATACTATTGTCTATATTTTCTTCTCGGTAGTACACCTTTGTCATTAATTTTTTAAACTACCTCACAGAAACTTCTGTTTCATTCTTCTTCGTCATCGTCGTCGAACGTTCATATGGTAAGAACTTTTGTCTGTTATTTATATGAGCGAAAATGCGTTGCTCTGTCGTTAAGCACCTTCCAACTCCAAGTCAGGCTCAACGCATCAGACATCGGCATGGGAGAGAATTGTTATATTTTAAAGTCTTTCTGGGAAAATAAAAGCAGGCAAGAGACCCAAAAATGCAGAAAATAGCTAAGAACGAGATGACAGGAAGAAAAGGAACGAGGCAGAAACAAAGGGAAGGATAGAAAAGAGGGAATTCCTAGCACAGAATTTCCAGAAGGTGGGGATGCTATTGATTCTGACAGAGCCCCAGGCATCACCACAGTTGGGCAGGGGGGGGGGGGGTACTTTCATTCTAGTGTTTTCTCTCTTTGAATCTGGTTGTGTAGTTTGTCAAGGATTCGCATTAACATGCAATATCTAGAGACGACATCTTCACGCCGTAATACATTGCCAAAAGTAGAGAATGATATACAAAATAATGCCAAAAATACAGAATAATACCAAAAATACAGACTACAGAATAATACCAAAAATACAGAATAATGCGAAAAAATACAGAATAATACAAAAAGTACAGAATAATACAAACAATACAGAATTATACAAACAATGCAGAATAATACCAAAAAAGACAAATAATACCCCCAAAAGACAGAATAATACAAAAACACATAATAATGCAAAAATACATAGTAATACCAAAAAGACAGACTAATGCCAAAAATCAGAACAATACAAAAATACAGAATAATACAAAAAAGACAAATAATTACCCAAAAAAAAAACCATAATAATACAAAAATTACAGAATAATACAAAAATACACAGAATAATACCCATAAAACAGATTAATACAACAAAAAGATAGAACAATACAACGCTTATAAACACCAACCAGCCACGTTTTCATAATAATTATCTCTTCAACCTTTCCTCTTTCACTCTCTAAAAGAGCTCAATCACTGAACGGATGAGAAGACAGGGCCCAAAATGAATGTGGATGTCTTAGGATCATGGGTCAAGGCATCAAACCTTGGCAGGAGGGAAGGAAGGGAGGGGGGGGGGGTGGAGGCTTAGTGGATTTTCAGGGTTGTGAATGTTATATACGATCTGTACAATTAATTAGCACCACAGCTGTCAGTTTCCACCACTTTCAGCTGCTCTCAGCTGCTAAGCATCCCATCCATATCCCATCCCTGCCCAGCTATTGCTAATTATAGCAGGAACTGACTATACTTGGACAAGGAAGGGGTGTGTTAAATTTAGCACTCTTGACTGTTTGCCAATGGCTTACTGCCTTCCACCTGCCTATTTACTTATTTATTTATATACTCATTCATTTATTTATTACTATTTTTTTCGAGGATGAGAGAACAAGCATTCAAGTCCTTCGGATGAGACTATAAACCGAGGCCCCCTGTGCGCAAAACGCACGCAGAACATCTTGCGCACACGTTAAAACCTGTCCCGCTTTTTCGTAAGAGTTAGGCCACTGTGTGTCGGTGGGAACAGATGACAGAATTTACAAAACCGCACACACACACGGGGACTAGATGTTACAAAAAAGCACATAAGTGCTTATTTCATTTTTCTCGATATGAATGAACCAAACAAAATTAACAAAATAATATTTTTAAAATTCATGTGCTTAGTTTACGGGTGTTGAAAGGCAAGTCTACGTGATGTAGTAGATCCTTTAGAACATGCCATGTCAGCGCTTGATGATGATGCGTTGTGCAATAGCAGACAACACAGCCAACACCAAAGCGTCGCCAGCTATTTTTGGTGTGTTTAGCTATGCAGTAGATGAGCCATCGGCGAAGTGCACTTCTGTGTCACGGGTAACGTAGCAGAAGCATTTGTTGGACTGGGTTACAGGCTATTCTTCAGGTTGAATCACGAACACAGACATACACAGACATACACAGACAGACACAGACAGAGACGCAGACAGAGACAAACACAGACACAGAAATACACATG
>CM054149.1:23905057-23925057 GCA_028751875.1 Rapana venosa
TAGCAGAGTGGTTAAGACCCTTCGAATTCAATCCCATGGGTCCATGAAGTCGTGGGTTCGAATCCTGGCAGGGTCTGGCGAATTGAGGGTGTGGGGATTTTACCATTGCCCAGGTCAACTTCATGTGCACTGCTTTAAATCCTTTCGTGTGTGTGTGTGTGTGTTTGTGTGTGTGTGTGTGTGTGTGTGTGTGTGTGTGTGTGTGTGTGTGTGTGTGTGTGTTTTGTGTGTGTGTGTGTTTGTGTGTGTGTGTTTGTTTGTGTGTGTGTGTGTGTTTGTGTGTGTGTGTGTTGTGTGTTGTGTTGTGTTTGTGTGTGTGTGTTTGTGTTTGTGTGTGTGTGTGTTTGTGTGTGTTTGTGTTTGTGTTGTGTGTGTGTGTGTGTGTGTATTTGTGTTTGTGTGTGTGTGTTTGTGCGTGTGTGTTTGTGCGTGTGTGTGTTTGTGTGTGTGTGTGTTTGTGTGTGTGTTTGTGCGTGTGTGTTTGTGCGTGTATGTGTTTGTGTGTGTGTGTTGTGTGTGTGTGTGTGTGTTTGTGTGTGTGTGTTGTGTTTGTGTGTGTGTGTGTTTGTGTGTGTGTGTGTACGTGTGTGTGTTTGTGTGTGTGTGTAGATAGATAGATAGATATACAGACAGACAGACAGACAGATAGATAGATATATAGATAGATAGACAGACAGATAGATAGATATATAGATAGACAGACAGATAGATAGACAGACAGACAGACAGATAGATAGATAGATAGATAGATAGATAGATAGATAGATAGATAGATAGATAGATAGATAGATAGATAGATAGATAGATAGATAGATAGATAGATAGATAGATATGCCCGTTTAAGATGCCGTCCTTCATGTCAGCGTTGGGTTGGCTATTACAGAAACACGGACATGCCTAGGATACATCTCCGAAGTTGGAACGCGGTACCTTCATGGTGAGCAACTCTCAAGCCCCCCGCCCCCCCCCCCCCCCCCCCCCCCCCCTCAAGAAAAAAAAATAGATCAAAACCAAAGCCCAAAAAACAACCCAAAACGGTCGCATACGCAAAATCTTATCATTGGTGAACCTCGGAGTTCTGGGAGAGGAACGAACAAAAAAAATGTAGGTCGTGATACAACGTTGTTGTTGTTGTTTTTCTCTATCAAGTGATGATCTACACATACTTGGTTTGTTCTGTCGTAAGCCAGGTCCACCCTTCTTTTTCTCTCTGTGTGTACACCCTTCTTTTTCTGTGTGTGGGCATCTTCCTTTTTCTCCAATGCCACGCACGTTATGCAGCAGTGGTTGTTTTTTTTTATCAGCAAATATATCATCCATTTATTCATTTCTGTACTGCATCATCCATTTATTCATTTTTTATTGCATCATCCATTTATTCATTTTTGTACTGATTCATCCATTTATTCATTTTTGTATTGCGTCATCAATTTATTCATTTTTGTACCACGTCATCCATTTATTCATTTTTTGTACCGCGTCATCCATTTATTCATTTTTGTACCGCATCATCCATTTATTCACTTTTGTACTGCATCATCCATTTATTCAGTTTTGTGCTGCGTCATCCATTTATTCATTTTTGTGCTGTATTATCCATTTATTCAGTTTTTGTACTGCATTATCCATTCATTCATTTTTGTACCGCGTCATCCATGTATTCATTTTTCGTACTGCATCATCAATTTATTATTTTTTGTACTGAATCATCCCTTCATTCAGTTTTTGTACTGTATTATCCATTTATTCACTTTTGTACCGCATCATCCATTTATTCAGTTTTGTGCTGTATTATCCATTTATTCAGTTTGTGTACTGTATTATCCATTTATTCACTTTTGTATTGCATCATCCATTTATTCATTTTTGTACTGATTCATCCATTTATTCATTTTTGTATTGCGTCATCAATTTATTCATTTGTGTACCACGTCATCCATTTATTCATTTTTTGTACCGCGTCATCCATTTATTCATTTTTGTACCGCATCATCCATTTATTCACTTCTGTACCGCATCATCCATTTATTCTTATTTTTTACTGCATCATCCCTTTATTCATTTTTGTACTGCATCATCCCTTTATTGATTTTTGTACCGCATCATCCATGTGTTCATTTTTGTGCTGCATCATCAATTTATTAATTTTTGTACTGAATCATCTATTTATTCATTTCTGTACTGCATCATCCATTTATTCATTTTTGTATTGCATCATCCATTTATTCATTTCTGTACTGCATCATCCATTTATTCATTTTTTGTACTGTATTATCCATCTATTCATTTTTTGTACTGTATTATCCATTTTTTTGTACTGTATTATCCATTTATTCATTTTTGTACCTCATCATCAATTTAATAATTTTTGTACCGCGTCATCCATTTGTTCATTTTTTGTACCACGTCATCCATTTATTCATTTTTGTGCTGTATTATCCATTTATTCACTTTTGTACTGCATCATCCGTTTATTCATTTTTGTACTGCATCATCCATGTATTCATTTTTTTACTGCATCATCAATTTAATAATTTTTGTACTGAATCATCCCTTCATTGTTTTTTGTACTGTATTATCCATTTATTCACTTTTGTACCGCATCATCCATTTTATTCATTTTTTGTACTGCATCATCCATTTGTTCATTTTTTGTATTGCATCATCCATGTAATCATTTTTTGTACTGCATCATCAATTTATTAATTTTTGTACATAATCATCCCTTCATTCAGTTTTTGTACTGTATCATCCATTTATTCACGTTTGGACCGCATCATCCATTTATTCAGTTTTGTGGTGCATTATCCATTTATTCGGTTTTTGTACTGTATTATCCATTTATTCACTTTTGTTCTGCATCATCTGTTTATTCACTTTTGTACTGCATCATATATTTATTCACTTCTGTACTGCATCATCCATTTATTCACTTGTGTACTGCATCATCTATTTATTCAGTTTTGTACCGCATCATCCATTTATTCATGTTTGCACCTCGTTATCCATTTATTCATTTTTTTTGTACTGCTTCAAATCTCTCCTCTGTCAATTCTCTCTTGGGCATGGACAGTCTTTTTGTTCAGTGTTCAATCCTTACTCCCACCGTGTCTTGCTGTCCTGTGTCAGTATCCTCCTTTGGATGGGGGTATCAGTGTACGTGCTGCTGTATCAATCCTGTCCTCCCTCTTGCTACAGCAATTTCGGAGGCTACCAATGATTGTGTGGTCAATAAACTCTACTTATACGTGCGGAGAATTCCATAGAGCACAGTCTCTTGTTAGCATCATTACTTGCCCACGGGGAAAAAGGAAGGAAGGAGGGAGGTTACGGAATAGAGTGGTAGCGGAGATATCGGGAAGAGTAAATGGTGGGAGGATGGGGGTAAGTGGGAGAGAGAAAATGGATTTATAGACCAACAGACATCATCTGACTGTGTAAGAATGAGTTGAGTGCAAGCGCTTTGATTTGTCTGTGTCAGATACAGCGCTATATAAATTCCATTTATTATTATTATTATTATTATTATTATTTATTATTATTATTATTATTATTATTATCATTATTATCTGCCTTAAGTTCTCACTCCCATCGCAGCAGATCATCACGTGATTCCATTTTTAATACGCGTTATTTTTCAAATTTTAGCTTTCCTGGTATTGTGAAATAATCACGAATAATTAGCGTGAATGCGAATAACCTCGGCTTACTCTGATCTACTTCTCGAAACTTTTGTTCACAGAATATGCATTTCATAAAATTGTGCTGCATGTACAAAATTAGATACCCTCTACTTTTGCTTCTTCCCTACACCCCCCCCCCCCCAACCACCCCCTCCCCACCCATTCCCGACCCCCGATATTGAAAATAACCAGGTTATTCGATCCAAGGTCATACCCCTAAAATTGGCACCATTCTCATTGTTGGATAGATGCGCTTTGGGAGGAGACTTGCGGCGCGTTGCCTGATCTTATCACAGACGTATTTCGCTAGTGCTAATTTCTTTGAAATTTTATGCATAAGGTTTTTCCTTTGTATGTGCATGACAGCTACGCATTCACTGCAAGTGAGATGGTCCCGGGCTGAACAATTATTCTCATACTCTTGTGGTTCCCCTTTTGCTACGTATGAGCCACCCTTACTTCTAAAGGGAGCTTTTGTGGTTAGGGCGAATTGAATTATTACGTTCATCTACCGCCCAGAATGGACATTACTAGCCCTGCGGGGTATCAGCTATCTGCACTATAGAGGGGAGCGACAGAGCCAGAGTCCTATCCTTCATTGTGCATTCATCCCACAGGCTCCATTATTGTGCTTGGCTATCCCCGTCCGCCACAGTGATGTCACACTGCCCAAATCCCGTATGGTGAAAACATCTGCCAGCCTCTTTACGTGTCTAGGGGGAATAATTATTGTATCTCTTATTTCATGTCCTTCTCCTGCATCCAGCGAATGGTGTCACGGGGAGCGGGGAGGAGGAGGTGATGATGATGATGGGGGTGATGGGCAGCAAGACAGGAGACAAGATCGGTTTGATGGCAGGCAAGCGCAGTGTTGTTGTGGTGCAACTGCCGGTTTTTGAACTGACTACCGTTGTTAGACAAAAGCGGGTTCGATGAAAAAGTTTGACTGTAGTTCAGCCACTCCACGGTTACGCTAATTGCAGGGATGTTTTGTTTTTTTCTCCCAATACTGTTGTGTGTGTGTGTGTGTGTGTGTGTGTGTGTGTGTGTGTGTGTGTGTGTGTGTGTGTGTGTGTGTGTGTGTGTGTGTGTGTTGTAGTGCGTGTGTGTGTAATGTGTGTGTGTGTTTATTACCTTTGTATGTTATTTATTTTAATGTTTTTATGACGATAAAATAGAGCACTAAATTTACAATCCATTCCCGGGTATGGGTTTTGTAAATTTGTCATCTGTTCACGAATTGGCTTTTTCAAAGATCAGCGCTTTAAATTCCAATATTATTATTTTATGTATTTTATAGTATTATCATTATTTGATTATGTATTAAAAAGACATGCAGTGCTTATTATAGTGTTCGATTATAAAGAATATATGTAATTAATTAATAAAATTACGCAAAACAACGAGAGATAGAGCACTATGAAAACATAACGAACTATGTCTTAAGCAGACGATACTTTGCGGCTACGAAAGAAGAATTTCAGTGAGACAGGCCTCCCGATTCGTAGACGAGTAACGGTACAAAGAGACATTTTTGTATCACTGCGCGATTAAAGATGATCGCCCTTGTTTCTCTAAGGCATCAAAACTATAATTATTTTTACCTTTAAAAGGAGTTTAATCATAGGCCTAAAAGCTGATGCAGCAGATTAATTGATTGATTCAGCTTGCCGGCTGCTAAGTACTATGAATGAATGCGGGTTACCATCCTCACATGCTGAACTTTAATGTCAATGCGAGGGGGATCACGTAGTGTAATTTTCTGCCTTTTGGTGAAGTGCATGAGTCTTCTCCAAATCTTCTAGTTTCAATGAAAAAACAACAACTAAAACAACAAGAACAAGATAAGACGAAGAAGAAGAATAACAATATAATAATAATAATAATAATGGATTTTATATAGGCCTATATCTTGCAAAACAAATCTAAGCGCTTGCATTCAACTATTCTTACACATGCAACCACTAACATTATAGTTTTAACAAATTCAAATGTAAACACACACACACACACACTACACACAGCCGACGCAGACACACCACAACACCACAACACACACACATACAGGTCAAACACACACACATACACAGGTTATACACTTTGACAGGGTGATGGAAATTTCAGCTGTTGAAGGCAGAGACAGATACGAGATGAAACAGGAAAGGGGAAATCTTACGTTATATATAAATATGTCTCGAGGATGGATTTTGAAATGTGATCAGTAGGCTTTGGGCGAGGGGGGAAAGGCAGGCAGGTCATTCCACATCGATGGACCAGAAATAGAGAAAAGCGACGGCCAAAGGTGGATTGGTTGAATCTAGGTATTCGTAAGCACGTGTTATCCTGCCTTTGGTGATGTGTTTGTCCTGCGGGCTGCTGGTGACTGAGTCGTCAATTCCTGTTGCCGCGAGTGTCTGGAATCCTTGATTATCGCCTGATCTGTTGTAAGCAAAGACAGCTAGCCATAGAGAAAAAGGCGCAGAGGAGATTTGGAAAAAAAGGAGGAGAGAGGAGTTTTTGTTGATAAATGCCCAGACATCTTTCCCCTTGGGCTGTTTCCACTGTAAGGTCTTGCCTGTGAAGACATTTTAATCATCATGTGTGAGTGAAACCGATTGGAATTTTGGGTCTGTCTTGAAAACGAAATATCAAGGTTACATTGGAATGTGTCTACAGCAAGACACGCACACATAAATCTATCTATCTATCTATCTATCTATCTATCTATCTATCTATCAATCTAGATAAATAGATAGGTAGATAGATAGATAGATAGATAGATAGATAGATAGATAGATAGATAGATAGATAGATAGATAGATAGATAGATAGATAGATAGATAGATAGATAGATAGAGAGATAGAGAGACAGACATATGGGACAATATTGAACTATAATAGAATAACAACATAAGCATGTCACATTTTAAAAGTATTTTATATTCCAAGCTTTAGTCCTTCACCTTCACCTATCCCATAGTCCCGAAGACCGTGGAGGAACCACTGAGGATGTTGCAACCAGCTTCCTCCACTCCCCGCAGTCCTCTGCTTTCCGAAGCAAATCGTTTCACTCAAGGCCAGACCACCCAAGCTTTAGTAGTCCTGCCTAATTACGGCTTTTTTGTATTGCATCAGTCATGTCTATTTGTAAATTAATCGTGATAGCCATCATAAGACTCCACGGAGACTGTAAGATACAGGACACATCTACGATTTGATATCTCAGAACTGCTCTTCTGACATTTGCTGTGTCCAGAGCAGCGCAGAACGGGCGAGAGGGGAAGGGGGTAGGAGAAAGGCGTGGTGCTTTTGGAGGCGTTAGTGGTCAATCTGAAAAGCACCAAAGAGGGAGTGGGGAGGGGGGAGGGGAGGGGGAGATAAATCAGCAGACGTGTGCTCCCTTGGGTGCCGCTTCCTTGGCAAGGCATCGCCGAGTGATTACGTCTGGATTTGACGTGACTTAAGCTGATTGTATTCTCTCCTCTGGCCTGGAGAACATGTATCAACAGAGCAAAGAATCATGTTTTTGGTGTCGTTAAGGGATTTTCGTGTACCTAACTAGCTTACGTCTTTATTTTTGTTTTGTTTTTACAATAGAGGATCTTTTTGTTCTGATCAACAAGGAGACGGGATAGCTCAGTGGTCAGAGCATGCACTCGCTTTCCCCAAGATAATGTCAAGCAGCATCGAGCATGGTTACCGAGTAAATGGGTGACCGTTTGCGCGTCTTGGCTTTAGTACAGTCCCCGAGTTCACGCAGCTGTAAATAGGTACCTGCCCTCTTAAGGGTCAGGGAAGATAAAGTAGCGAGGGAGAGGAGATAATGCCGCCCTCAATATGCTGGCCCCTTGGAGTAGCTGAGGTCTTTGACACCACGACCACATAGGGTATGGAACACCTTGTCTTTTTATGTTTTAAGGTTTGATTTAACATGTTGCATACATTCAGCTTCCTAAGTAAAAAAACACCCCACAAACAAACAAAAAACACCCAACTATCAAGGCAAAATGGACAGTGTGGAAAGGTTTTCTGCGATATAACGATGTCCACATAGAGAACCAATGCTGCTCTCTATCTTGGATTCATTGTATACACTTCCTGTGAGTGCAAAGTGTTCTGGCAAAGTGATTTTTCAATGTGTACGATTGCTTTCCCTGAGAGAAACTGTGTTGTCGGCATCTGTTTCTTTGATATAAAACATCCATATTTTAGGGTAGTCTGATATTTTTTCTGATAAGAGGGATAAACGTAGAGGTGATGGGTGTATCACATAAACCGATGCCACCATTTTTCTTTCTTTTTGGTTATTCTGGCCGTCTAGAAGAACATACGTTTTTTCTGCAGCAGTTTGACAAAGGCATGCCTCTTGCTGCCGGAGTCATTTTCTGTAAGCACAGCGCTTGATCAACAAGGGCTAGCACGATTCCCTTCCTAGGGCAAGTTCACCAGTGGCTTTCAGCTATAACCACAGGACTGAACAGAAGTGAGAACACTGTCTCACCGATGCCTTGTCGCATCATTCACCGTGTTTTTCATCTACGTTCTTATTCGTGATCTTTCCCGCTGCTTGGCTAGACTCCAAGATTCACCAATGGTGAGATTTTGTATATGCGGCCGAGTGTTTTTTTCTGCCATCATTTAGGCAGCTGCATTTCACCTTTTGGGATGATTTGTGATTAAAATTCTTTCTACCGCTGTTGAAATCGATATATCCTGAACTGCATCAGTCTTGTCACTGATCATACGTTGATATAGATGCATTCTGTACTGCACTATTCTTGTCACTGACAGTGCGTTGATATCGGTACATTGTGTACTGCATTAATCTGACAATGCACTGTCAGTCTTGCCACTGATCATGCATTGATATCGGTACATTGTGTACTGCATCAATCTGGTAACTGACAATGCGCTGATACCACTGACAATACACAGTTAGTCTTGCCACTGAAAATGAATTGATATCAAAACATCCTGTACTGCAGCAGTCTGGTCACTGACTATGCATTAATCAGTATTGTCACTGACACAATACACTGATATCGATACACCTTGTACCGCATCAGTCTTGTTGCTGATCATGCATTAAAATCGATGCATCCTGTACTCCATTAGTCCTGTCACTGATCATGCGTTGATATCAATATATCACGTACTGCATCACTCTTTCCTCTGATCATCCATTGATATCGATACATTGTGAACTCCACCAGTACTGTCACTGAGAATGCACTGATATCGATACTTCCTGTACAACACCAGCCTTGTCACTGACAATGCATTGATATCTCTGTAACTGTCTTCACCTGTACAATCCATCCCGTTTCCTTCGTTCAGCCAGAGACACTTCGTGCTTTCGAACACCCAGATTCAAACAAACCACTGTTGGCCGTCGCTCTTTCTCTGTTTCTGGTCCATCCACAAAAAACGACCTTCCTCTCCCACTTCGCCAGAAGCCTTCATTTGATACTTTCAAATCCAGCCTCAAAACGCACTTATTTTCTACCAGAGATCTTCCCCTGTTATCCTTTCTACTTTTCAATAGCTACCTTCACCTCCACCACCCCCACCTAAATGTGTTTAGCTGTGTGTGTGTGTGTGTGTGTGTGTGTGTGTGTGTGTGTGTGTGTGTGTGTGTGTGTGTGTGTGTGTGTGTGTGTGTGTGTGTGTGTGTTCTCCTGTGTAAAGTTTGATATTTGTTTATCCTGATATTTGTGGATGGTTGCATGCGTGTGAATGATTTGAATGCGAGCGCTTCGATTTGTTTACTTAACAAAATTCAGCGCCTAATAAATTCCATAATTATTATTATCATTATTATTACTATTATTATTATTATTATTATTATTATTATTATTATTATTATATCGATACATCCTGAACTACCCCAAGTCCTGTCACTGACAAATGCATTGATATCGATACATCCTGAACTGCACCGCTCTTTTCACAGATCATGGTACTGAAATCGACACATCCTGTACGGCACCAAGTCCTGTCACTGACTATGCCATTGATCCTGGGGGAGAGCAAAGTGAAGATGACGTACTCCACGATCATGTATTATTGGACATGTTTGAGTACCGCATCAAACAGCAATCCTCCATAGTCTGATCTATGTCTAAACAGTGGTGAAAAAATCACACACACCCAAAAAATCCATAGCGTCGAAGATGTGATAGATCAGATGGGAGGCGTTTGGGAGTTGGTAATGAGGGTGGATAGGGGTGGGGGTGGTGGTGGGGGGTGGGGTGGGGGGTTGAGGTGGTTGAGATGGATGAGGGGAGCAGCGAAGGGGGGCAGAGAGCACTACATCAGCAGACAGCTGCTCTCTTGGGCCTCGCTACTCTTAGCAAGGGGATTGCATTGCCACGTGATTGCATCTGCATCACACAGACACACGCACGCACGCACACGCGCACGCACGTACGCACGCACGCATGCACGCACACAAACACACGCACAGACACACACACACACACACACACTCACACAAACACATGATACACACACGAGACACACACACACACACACACACACAACAAACACACACACAAGACACAAGATACACACACACACGATACACACACACGACACACACGATACACACACACACACACACACACATACACACACGATACACACACACACACACACACACACACACACACACACACACACACACACACACACACACGATACACACACGACACACACACACACACACACACGACACACACGACACACACACGCGGGAGTACGTACACACGCACACGCACGCACACACACACGTGACCTGCGCTGATTGGATTCTTTTGTCTGATGCTGGAGACAAAAGGAGGGAGGGGAAGGGAGATGGGATGGAGGAAAGGAAGAAGGTGGGCATGTGCGTGCATGGCTGGCTGAATGCGGGTTGTTTATTACTTTTTTGTGGGTAGACAATAACTGTTTGTTCCTTTTCTTTGGAAAGGGGGGAGGGGTAGAGAGTTATCAAGCGCTTCGATTTGTTTCTTTTACAAGACTCAGCGCTATATAAATTCCATATATGATGATGATGATTATTATTATTATTATCATTATTAATGTTGTTATTATTAGTATTATCATTGTTATTATTATTATTATAACCTAAGCGGGAACGGGGATAGCTCAGTGGTCAGAGCACTGTTTTTTCCCCCCCAGCCAATGTTATTAAGCAGCATCGAGCCCGCGTGGTTACCTATTGAATGGGTAACCGTGTGCGCGTCTTGGCTTCAATACAGTTCCCCCAGTTCACCCTGATGTAAATATGTACCTGCTTCTTCAAGATTCAATATTCAAGATTGTCAAGCTTCTTAAGGGTCAGGGGAAGGTAAAGCGGCGAGGGAGAGGAGATGGGCACCGCCCTCATTTAGCTGGCTCCTGGAGAAGCTGAGGTCTTTGATGACTCGCTTCCGTACGACTACAATGGTTGTGGGAACACCTTTACCTTTACCTTTTTGTAGGGAAAACCGACTTGTCAAAGCAATGTCTGGAATCCTGTCTGTCTTCTGCCGTAGTCCCTGTTGGCAGAGGCTTTTTTTATCTGCTCTGATGGAAAACTGTGGTGTATATTATGGTCACAAAAGATTGTCCCTGGTGTGCGGCCTATGTGTTTGTGTGTGTGTGTGTGTGTGTGTGTGTGTGTGTGTGTGTGTGTGTGTGTGTGTGTGTGTGTGTGTGTGTGTCTGTGTGTCTGTGTGTGTATTAGTGTGTGCGTGTGTGTTGTGTTAGTGTGTGTGTTGTGTGTGTTAGTGTGTGTGTGTGTTCGTGCGTGTGTGTATGTGTGTTGTGTTAGTGTGTGTACGTGCGTGCGTGCGTTGTGTGTGTGAAAGAGAGAGAGAGAGAAAGAGAGAGAGAGAGAGAGACAATGACAATGACAAATTCTTTTATTTCGAGGATAATGAATAAGCACCCATGTGCCTTTTTACATCCAGTCCCCGCTCTTAAGGATATATATGATAATAAAATAAAATAAAGCCCATAACAATACACTTACACAGTTTACGGAAAAAACATCTACACAAAAATCCCCACAAAAATCACCGAAGAGAGAGAGAAAAGAAAAAAATAGTAGCAACAAGTAAGAGAGAGACAATGACAATGACAAATTCTTTTATTTCGAGGATAATGAATAAGCACACATGTACTTTTTTACATCCAGTCCCCGCCCGTTAGGGATACATCTTAATAATAATAACCCAATACTTATACAGTCTCGCAATAAAAACAAGGGGAAATAACCCTTTTCAAAACAGCTCCCCCCCAACAACCCTCCCCCCCCCCCCCCCCCAAAGCAAGCAATTAAAAGAAAAACCTAAGAATACCCCACCCCTACCCCCACCCCCCAAAAAACCCTAACCAAAACAAACAAACAAACAAAAGAGAAGGAAAAACCAAAACCAACAAAAGATGACAAAAAAGAGAAAAACAGACAAACAACAACAACAAGAACAAGAGCAACAACAAAGCCAAAAAAAAATAACACAACCAAACTTAATAAGTCATAAAGATAAACATCTACACATTGTCAAATGGTACACATACTTGTTACACATAATTATAAGATATTGAAATAGGGCACTCATTAAAACTTAAGTACAGAGGCAAGTCCAATAAAGTATTGAAAATATAAAAATATGAATCCTTCATCAAGATATACTATGACTATAAGCAGGACGATAAAAGGTGAGAGAGAGAGAGACAGAGACAGAGAGTGTGTGTGTGTGTATTTCAGAGATAATATCCAATATATAAATCCCAAAACAGTATGCGATCCCATCAACACTCATTTTAGATTATACTCGTTTCAAATTATATGTCATGATAATGAAATAAATTTAATACCCATACATCCACACAATAAAAACAAGAAACAAACCAAGAAGAAATTAAAAACTATACAGTCGTTTAGGGAGAGAATATGGGTGGGTGAGTGAGTGAGTATGTGTGTGTGTGTGTGTGTGTGTGTTTGAGCGCGCGCGCGCGCGCGTGTGTGTGTGTGTGTGGGGGGGGGGGGGGTGGGGGGGTGGGGGGGTGTTTCAGGGATAATACTAAATATGTAATACTCACATAGCACACGATCAACACAAACACTTTTTTAATTATGTTCATGCAAATTGAATGTCATGGTAATAAAATAAGTGCAATACCCATACACTCTCATAATAAAGAGGGGGAAAAGCCAATAAAGTCATAAAAAGAACATCTACACATTGTAAGTAATAGAAACAAATTATTTTTTTCCAGGATAATGAATAAGTATTCATGTTCTTTTTTACATCCAGTCCCCGCCCATGGGGTCACATTTAAAAATGCACTCAGTACTCATACTTTCAAGCAGAAGAAGCAAAGGGAAAAAACTTTATTTTAAAGAAAAAGAGAGAAGAAGAAAAAAACAAACAAACAAACAAACAAACAAACAACCCCAGACGAGCAAAAGACAAAACATACCCCAGACCCCCCCCCCCCCCCAAAAAAAAAAAAAAAAAAAAAAGCAAGCAAACAAACAAAAAAAGAAAAAGAAAAAAAGAGGAAAAAAAAACAAGAAAAAAAAACAAACCAAAAAACAACAACAACAACAAAAAAGCAGACAAAAACACCCTTCCAAATAAACAAACAAAAAACAAGAAAAAACAAGAACATCAAACAAACAAATGAGAAAAAAAAACCCAAAAACAAACAAATAAACAAACAAAAAAAAACAATAAAAAAAGAAAAAAACAGCACCGTTCCCACCGAGAGAGAGAAAGTGTGTGTTTGTGTGTGTATGTGCTGTGCTCTGCTGTGGTGTGTATGTATGTGTGCGTGAGAGAGAGTGTATGTGTGTGCGTGTGTGTGTGTGTGTGTGCATATGTGTGTACGTACACGCGCGCACCCGTGTGTGTATGTGCGTGTGTGAGTGTGTATGTGTGTGTGTACGTACACGCGCACGCACGTGCCGTGTGTGTGTGTGTGTGTGTGTGTGTGTGTGTATGTATCTGTCAATAGAGGTTATTTAACCTATACTTAAAACCAAAGAAGGCCGTTTTGGTCATACTTCTACGAGCTAGACGTGTAGCTTGCTCACGGTGTACTTGCTGTAAGCTGCCTCTTTATGTCCACTATCTCGGGAGCTGATTCAGTAATGGCCGTATTAGTTAGTTAGTATTCCGACCATTTGCCAGTGACATCTCCTACACTTTGTTCAGAAAGACAGGAGGACCATTTTCCGATTTCTCTCCCGAATGACTGCCTGCGTCTGCTGTCTCAGTTGGGAGAAAAGCGTGCGGGGAAACACACAAAGAGACAAGATAAGGCAGAATGGTCATATAATGTGCCAATCAACGTGGACGCATGCACTGAAGGAAACAGGCACTCATACACAGACACAGATACACAGACACACAGACAAACAGATGTGTGCGCGAGCGCGCGATCCCATAGATACATGCACGCACACACACAGACACAGACACACAGAACTATATCTATCTATCGATATCTACATCTATCTATCTATCTACCTACACAAACACACACACATACACGCGCGCGCGCAAACACACACACACACACACACACACACACAAAACACACACACACACACACACACACACACACACACATGGAGAGAGAGAGAGAGAGAGAGAGAGAGAGAGAGAGAGAGAGAGAGAGAGAGAGAGAAAGAGAGAGAGACAGAGGGTGAGCGAGAAAGAGACACGGACAGACACACACACACACACACAGATATATATATAATATATATATATATATATATATATATATATATATATATATATATATATAGAGAGAGAGAGAGAGAGAGAGAGAGAGAGAGAGAGAGAGAGAGAGAGAGAGAGAGAGACGAAGGGTGAGCGAGAAAGAGACACAGACAGACAGACAAACACACACACATACACACACACACACACACACACACACATACAGAGATAGAGAGAGAGAGAGACAGAGAGAGACAGAGACAGTGATAGATACAGAGAGAAAGACAGAGGGTGAGCGAGAAAGAGACACACACACAGACACACAGACACAGACACACACACACACACACACACACACACACACACACACACACACACACACACACACACACACACACACACACACACACACACACACACACACACCGACATACAAACAGCCTCGAGCTTTGCTAGAAGCAATAATATTGTTGGGGCTAAACATGAGATCAGTGGACATCCTCCCCTGCAGTAGCGCTTGTTTAGGGCGGAGAGAGTCAGTCATAAGGTCTGACCCCCGACGTACATCACGTAATGCTGACGTCACATTGCCCATGGCCTACCGCTCGCTGAGGCGATACCTGCTGACCCTAGTGGTTCTCACGTGGTGGGTCAGAGGATCAAATCTTAGCAGCAGTCGGCGGACTGAATGTAACAATACTTTATGACGGTGAAGGTAAGATTCTGAATAAATCGCATATACGATCTCTGCCATTTCCGTAGCAAAAAGACAGAGAGAGAGAGAGAGAAAAGAGAGAGAGAGAGAGAGAGAGAGAGAGAGGAGAGAGAGAGAGAGAGAGAGAGAGAAAGACAAAGAGAGAGAGAGAGAGAGAGAGAGAGAGAGAGAGAAGAGAGAGGAGAGAGAGAGAGAGAGAGAGAAAGCAGAGAACCAGGGAAGTGGAGGAAGCTGGTTGCAAAATCTTCATTGGTGCCTCCACGGTCTGTGGAACTTACGGGATAGGTGAAGGCGAAGAAGAAGTGTCTGTTATTCATTTTGTATAGATATGCATGGATATACATTTATAGATATATGCGTGTCCCCACCTATACATGGGGACGGGATAGCTCAGTGGTCAGAGCACTCGCTTTCCCCCAGCCAAGTTAAGCAGCATCCAGCATGGTTACCACTCGGATGAGTGACCGTTTGCGCGCCTTGGCTTCAGTACAGTTCCCCCTTTTCACCCAGCTTGAGTAAATGGGTACCTGCCTTCTTTAGGGTCAGGGAAGGTAAAGCAGCGAGGGAGAGGAGATGGGCGCGCCCTCAATATGCTGGCCCCTTGAGAAGTGAGGTCTCTGACGCCTCGTTCCCTTACGACCTTATAGGTTATGGGACACCTTTACCTGTTACCTTTTTCTACATACATGTAGAGGATCAAGATGCACGTCGTTCTGTATTAAAGCATATTACCGTTTCAATGGTGTGGGTTACAGAATTAGTTGTTGTCGGTTCAAGATGTTACTATTATCATTATTATGGATCGTACAGTTTGCCAAACTTTTGCAGAAACTAGTGTTTTGGAAAATGTGGTAAAGTGTGTGTAGTGTAGAACGTTTTACTGGCAGTGATATTTCTTGAAATAAAATAAAATAAACGAAAGAAAAACTGAAAGTAAAAATAATCCTTTCCTTTGGGAAGTACATCCACACGCATACATGTGCTTGTGCGTGCAAACACGCGGGAGCGCGAGCGCCCGCACACGCACACACACACACACACATACACACAACATCACACAAACACACACAGGGTGGCGCTGCTCTTGTGGCGACGCGCTCTCCCCGGAGAGAGCAGCCCGAATTTCACGCAGAGAAATCTCGTGACTTAAAGTGGTATAAAATAAAAATAAATAAATAAATAAATAAACACAAAACACACACGCAAACACACACAAACACAACACACACAACCACTCCCCCCCCCTCTACACATACAACATCCACACACACACACACACACACACACACACACACACACACACACACACACACACACACACACACACACACACACAAACATCCACCCACCCACCGTCACCACCACCCCTACACCCCCCCACACAACACACACACACCAGATTATTAAAAGAATTCCAACAACAGGCACCAATGGCATCATTCTCTAATCAGCAGTTCACCCTGACAGATGCCAAGGATGGTGTACCAGCCTCTGATTGACACGAGTCTCCAAGACAATTGTCTCCCCCTGCCCTGCGGTAATGCGAGAAACTGGGGTAAGAGGGGGGAAGGGTGGTGGAGAGGGTGATGAGAATGACTGGGTGAAGGAGGATTTGGGATGGACAAAAGAAAGGGAAGGGGGCCAAGATTGCCTGATTCTTATTTTAAAGAAAGGTGTCCCACAACCTATAAGGTCGTAGGGGAGCGAGGCGTCAGAGACCTCAACTTCTCCAGGGGCCAGCATATTGAGGGCAGTGCGCATCTCACCTCTCCCTCGCTGCTTTACCTTACCTGACCCTAAAGAGGGGAAGCTACCCATTTACAGCTGGGTAAACTTGGGGAACTGTACTGAAGCCAAGGCGCGCAAATGGTCACCTATCCAATTGGTAACCACGCTCGATGCTGCTTAACCTTGGCTGGGGAAAGCGAGTGCTCTGACCACTGAGCTATCCCGTCTCATGATTTTTAATGTAGCTTGTGGTAATGTTTCTGATCTGTTTCTGGATCCTTTCGTCATTGAAAGGTACACACTTTTTGTTTTAGGTTATTAACATCTCCCTTTGTATACATCAACATGCAATAATATAGAGGTAAAGCATTCCTAGCGAAGAGGAGAGGGTGATTAGCCTTACAGCCTCATCGATTTTCTGTCAGCGAGGATTGACTTTGGTTTTTTGTTGTTGTTGTCTTGTTTAAGCGTTTGGAAAACTAGCTGGATGACACTGCTAGTGTTAAAGTCAAAATGATTCAAAGTCAAAGTCAAGTTCAAAAAAGACTGTAATCATCCCATTAAGGGTGTCACAAGAACGTAGTTAATGAAGAGTAGACAGTAGGTGATAGTCGATGCATGGGTTGACTTCAGGGCATGTATACACACATACATACATACATACAGACAGACAGACAGACATACATACATACAATCATACGCACATACATACGCACATACATACATACATACATACATAGTTACATACATAATACATACATACATACATACACACATACATACATACATACATACATACATACATACATACATACATACATACATATAAACATACATACATACATACATACATACACACATACATACATACATACATAGATACACACACACACACATACATACATACATACATACATACATACATACATACATACATACATACATACATACGCACATACATACATACATACATACGCACATACATACACACACACACACATACACACACAACAAACATTCAGACAGAGACAAACAGACAGATCAAACATGCAGTGAAGCCTATGACATGATCACACAGTATTCGGCAAACAAAATACTCCATGACATTTATATAGGCGAGAAGCATATCTCCCTTTGTAGACATCAAAATGCAATAACACAGAGGTAAAGCATTCCTAACTGGAGAGGAGAGGGTGATTAGCCAAACAACCTCTTCGATTTTCTGTCAGCAAAATTCGCCCACATATGCAGAGCTTGTCCACAGGAAACCCCCACTACAGCTATTTACTAGAGACGTGTGAAGTAAATTTGTTTTATATATATAATAAAAATGCCTGGCTATGCAAGACATCTGCAATTCGTTTAATAATTATAATAATAATAATAATAATAATAATAATGATGATGATAATAATAATAATAATAATAATAATAATAATAATAATAATAATAATAATAATGTATGGAATTTATGTAGCGCTGAATCTTGAAAAGCAACAAATCAAAACGCTCAGATGACTTTTTTTTTAATATATCGAGGATAATGGAATAAGCACTCATGTGCTTTTTTACATCAAGTCCCCGTGTGTATGCGTTTTGTAAATTTTGTCATCTCTTATGATGATGTCTGTGTCTGTCATCGTCATGAAGGGAGTCAGTCATACTGTATATTATGTGTAAATAGTTACAGCTTGTTGTCTGTATCGCATCGGTCAAGTTGCATGCAATAATCACGCATACATATTCTTCCTTTAAACATCAACATGTCACAGTCTGGAGAGGATGCTCCACGTTTATCAATAATAGCGTTGACATTGTACAAGAAGCACTAGATATCAAGCGCTTTGATTTGTTTACTTTACAAGATTCAGCGCTATATAAATTCCATACATTATTGTTATTATATCAATTAAAATCTTAGGCGTGAAAGGGTCAGAGCACAGCATGGCATGAAAAAGATAGCCTTGAGCAATAACACAGATTGTGTACCATCCATCCCTCAACAGCTGTCGTCTCCCTGATATAGGCCTATGCCTGTCAGACCCCAGACAGTCCTGTCATACTCTTCTTTCCGCTTGAAAGTTCCCCTAAGGATTTGAGACAAACCCCCCTGGTAGGTGTGTTTGTCTGACTAGTTCCTTGTCTTTGTCTGCATGTCCACCTGCCTGTTGAGTTTCAAAAGTAGAAACCTTTATTTTGCTTTTTCTTGGTTTTTAACATTTATTTATTTATTTTATTCTTTTATATCGAGGATTAGGGGACGGGATAGCTCAGTGGTCGGAGCACTCGCTTTCCCCCAGCCAAGTTAAGCAGCGTCGAGCGTGGTTGCCACTTGGATGGGTGACCGTTTGCGCGCCTTGGCTTCAGTACAGTTCCCCCAGTTCACCCAGCTGTAAATGGGTACCTGTCCTCTTTAGGGTCAGGGAAGGTAAAGCAGCGAGGGAGAGGAGATGGGCGCCGCCCTCAATATGCTGGCCCTAGAGAAGTGAGGTCTCTGATGCCTCGCTCCCCTACGGCCTTATAGGTTATGGGACACCTTTACCGTTACCTTTATATCGAGGATAATGGAATAAGCACTTATGTGCTTTTTTACATCCAGTCCCCGTGTGTATGCTATTTTGTAAATTCTGTCATCTGTTCAAACCGGCACACAATGGCCTACTCTTACGAAAAGCAGAACAGGATTTAACGTGTGCGCAAGATGTTCTGCGTGCGTTGGCACACGGGGCCTCGGTTTAAAGTCTCATCCGAAGGACTTTTCGGGAGAGTGGAGTCGGCACTGATGTTAACTCCAGGGGAAAATATCCCCCTTGAACGGGAATCAAACCCGGGTCGTCAGATTGCGAGCGCAATGTTCTAACCACTCGGCTATCCCGTCTCCCTGTTTGTTAGAACTAGCATAATATCATGTTGCACCCATTTAGGAGACAGAAACAAAATAAGGAAACACACAACGGAGAGGCGGTGTTTCTATACAGAGCAACTCAAGCGGTATGCACGCATGGAATATAAATCACTTGTGATTTTAAATATGAGGAGAACTATGTCACAGAACACAGTATACTGTAAAGCAAAGTCATGAAACGCACGATGATGTATTGCACTACAGCCTAATACCACCAGGCACATTGTAGAAATGAAATAACGGCATGG
>CM054149.1:23930057-23942557 GCA_028751875.1 Rapana venosa
ATTTTTTTTTATTTTATATTTTATACCACTTTAAGTCACGAGATTTCTCTTCGGGCTGCTCTCCCCGGGGAGAGCGCGTCGCCACAAGAGCAGCGCCACCCTGGGCCTGACGTGTTAGGCACTTAATGGAAGCGCGACATATTTTTGCTCATATGACAGACAACAATAGTTGTCTGAGCGTTCGAAGAATAATAATAAAGAATTAGTTATATTCAGAGTGTGTTCAGTCAATGAGAAGACAAATAGAAATATCTGGTAAACGAAAGATATATGTCTACTCTTCTAAATGAATCCTGAAATATTTGTTGGAAATGACAGCAATGCAGGGCCCTTCTGGTTCGGTGGCTTCGTGGCGGCCTGATATTGCTAACCTCTCCATTGACAGTACCAGCTGTGGTATGATGCGGATGGTGAGATTGGAATAAGCAGCATAGGGGACAGATGGAGAGATGTACCGCGGATGACAAAGAAGCAAAACAATAAAATAGATAGATGTGTGCTTTGATAAGGGGAGTAACAATATGAATAAATAAATAAATAAATGAAAAAGGCGCGAAGACAGAAGTTCAAAGTATTTTGTTTGCAAAAGAAGTGGTGCAGTACAATATGAATATTCCATAAACGCATCTCAGCGAAACAGGTGGCAAGTTTTCTTCATAAGCTATAGCAGCATAAAATAAAAGTACATAATCACCTGTACAATCGCGTTTATCGGAATCATCCAGAAAAAAAAATCAGGTGCACATAAGTATCAAGTGTTCATAAAACCTCCTTATGACATTTAATCCAATAGTCAGAGCCTATGTTCTTCCCAAACTAGGGTTAAACAGCATTGAGCGTGGTTACCTCTTGAATGGGTGACTGTTCGTGCGCCTTGGCTTCAGTACAGCCCCGCCCCCCTTCTTCACCCCCCCCCCCCCCCCAAGTTCACCCAGCTGTAAATGGGTACCTGCCTCTTTAGGGTCAGGGAGGAAGAGGAGATAGGCGCCGCCCATGATATCCTGGCCTCGAGAGAAGTTGAGGTCTCTGACACCTCACTCCCTAATGACCGCATAGGTTATGGGAACACTTTCACCTTTACCTTTACCCCTTTTTTAAAATTCTATGTGGTCCCATGTACATACACATACGCTAGGGGGTGGGGGGGGGGGGGGGCGGTATAGCCTAGTGATTAGAATATTGCGCTCGCAATCTGACAACCCGGGCTCGATTCCCGTTCAAGGGGATATTTTCCCCTGGAGTTAACATCAGTGCAGACTCCACTCTCCCCAAAAGTCCTTCGGATGAGACTATAAACCAAGGCCCCGTGTGCGAACGCACGCAGAACATTTTGTGCACACGTTAAATCCTGTTCCGCTTTTCGTAAGAGTAGGCCATTGTGTGCCGGTGGGAACAGATGACATAATTTACAAAACCGCCTACACACGGGGATTGGATGTAAAAAAGCACATAAGTGCTGATTCCATTATCCTCGATATAAAAGGAATAAAATAAAAAATAAAATAAATAAAATCTGCCAAAATATTAACAGCAAAGCAGATCTGGTGCTAAAGACAGGCTGATTAACCATACCCTCCTATCGATTTTCTGTCAGCAGCTGCCCTCACATCTATAAGTGGTGTCCACAGACTATTTCAGCTGCAAAGAATTATTTTGTATGGAGCACATGCTAGAAAAACTAAAACGATGAAGAGCTGCTACTGAACCTGCAGCCTCCTGTGGACTGACACCAACTAGGAGGAGGAGTAGAAGGAGGAGGAGGAGGAGGAGGAGGAGGAGGAGGATGTGGAGGAGGAGTTTCTAGAATTTAATGTAATGATGTTTAAGAAATTTTTGCAATTCATATATCATGAAACTTTGAATGTGTCTATCAAATCTTCTTGTTTGGGTTCGTCTTCCTTCTGCTCTTAAGTCTTTGTTTTTTCCATGCGGAAGACTTTCTGTATCTCACTGATCTTCTCCGAACTCTGGTGTAACCAGTGTTGCAGCCTTACTGACTATGCATTACTATTAGTTGTGGGTTACTTCGGCTAAACTGTAATGGTTTCGATGTTTCCAATTCCTCGGAGGGTGGATTGGTAAGCTGAGTCTGACACATTGTGTCCTTTAAGTCACAAGGAAGATACTGCATGTGCGCAGGTATCGTTTTTTTTAGTAGTCCTTTCCTTTTACATGTAGATATTGCATGACTTAGAGAGGACGCTCCAGTTTTGCCTACAGTATCTAAGAGCACAGTTCAGAGCAGATATTCGAGGAAAGTTGATGTTCATGTAATGTGGCCTAAGTGTGGCACAAGGGATAACTGTTAGACCTGCCCATTGCTACCAAAAGATGCAGATTAGTTTGTCTTATTTTATTTCTGATATTTTCTTCTTTCCCATACAGCTCATAAGATTTCATTGAAAAGAATTTGGTTAACAAGTTAGAGTAAAAGAATATAATAGGATAGTATCAAACTGGCAGGGTCACTCACTTTCCCCCAGCCAAGTTAAGCAGCGTCGAGCGTGGCTACCACTTGGATGAGTGACCGTTTGTACGCCATGGCCTCAGTTCACCCAGCTGTAAATGGGTACCTGCCTCTTTAGGGTCAGGGAAGGTAAATTTGCGAGGAAGAGGAGATGGGCGCCGCCCTCAATATGCTGGCCCCTAGAGAAGTTGAGGTCTCTGACACCTCGCTCCCCTACGACATTATAGGTTATGGGACACCTTTATTTTTATATACAGAGAGAGAGAGAGAGAAGTATGAGCTAATCTGTTTTGCCATAAGGCCTATCAGTCATAAAGGAAAAAAAGAGAAGAGGTACCAGACAGAGATAAAGACCGATGTTTCTAATATATAGACTGAAAAAGACTGACGAATCAGACGAAAGACAACACGATCAGGGAGAGACTTCAGTCAGGTTATATCACCCTTAAATGTTATGTTTTGCTGTTATTGACAATAATTGTCTATCTTTAAGCAGTGCTAGTGTAAGATTAAAAAAAAGAAATTGCTTTCATTATCTCTCCATTCACTTTATTTGACTGTATTAATTTTACTGTTTGTATCAGTCAGTATTGTAAACAGATAGTGAGTTATTTATTGTATCCAGTTACTTGCATTTGTTTCCTTCAGTTATTGGTGTTTCGAAATCATTGCTTTATCAAATGTGGAGCTTGTTTTTATCTCACATGACACTGAATTTAAGGCCATGGGTTCTTTTTAAAGAACTTTTTTGCTTGTCATTTATAGACGCAAGTGCTGCTGTTGCTGAGGTTGCTAGTGTTGTTGCTGCTTGTTGCTATTGTTGCTGTTGCTGCTACTGTTGTCACAAAGCGTTCCCCAGACCTACACCCTGAGTCATCCAGAACATGCACTCTGTCTTGTTCATCACAGCGACATGTCACTGTGAGGCAATCAGTACACACTGAGTGAGAAGTCTGTGTGTGTATGGCTGTTTTCTGATACCTTGCCCTTTAGGCAGCCATACTAAAAGTTTCAGAGAATATATATTTTAACGGGGAATACAGGTTGTAATTTGTTGAGCTTATCGTAGCTGAGGACAATCTAAACGTACCATTCCAAACTAAAACAACATATAAAAGTAGGTAGGCTTTGGTATATTTCGCATACATGAATAACTAACAATGTTTTTGGCCTGGGGTAAATTTTTAAAAATCTGAAAAAGTGTTCTTTGTTAGTTTTTTGTTCTTTGGCTAGAGCTCCCAGATTCACTGAATGTGAGATGTTTTGCGTATATATGATCTTTCTTTCTGGAGCATTGATAACATGCGCACTGAGGATAAAGCTAAAAATAATTAAAATGGGTAATCAATGATAGCAAATCAGTTTTTCTATCAAGAGCAGGTCAATGTTTACGGAGAGATGTCGCATTTCAATGATATTTTAAACGGAACAATGGAGCATACCTCACATTAACACAATGCAGTGCTATACAATATCCTGAATTTACGGCACTAAAAAAAAGCAGACAAGTAAAAACGCAATACCCAAGTGTTTGGCAGAGAAAATTCTCAGTTTATTTCAAACATTGCTCATGCTAAAAGACTGGCCAACTGTGCCTCATAGAAAAAGAAAATAACCAGGCTTGTTGTTAAATTGAAGTCATTCCTGATTTTCTTTATCTCGATCGGAACATTTGGATGAATTGAGGAGCTCCTTTCCAACAAGCCGGGTTTATTGTCCATAAAGGAGCCATAGATGTATTTTTGGTTGCTTTTCGTTTATCCTACATGGCAGGCAAGTAAAGACGTGACAAGTGAAAAAAGCAGCTAGTAAAGAATAATATAAAAGGACGAGTGATTTAATGCAGAGCAGGATGAAAAGGGGAAAGGAATGAGTCAGTTCCATCTTCAGCTTGAATGAATTTTCCCTTTTATATCACGTCAAGACATAAGGAAGAAGATTTTTACAAAAAAAGATGCACTATGATGTAGTACAGTGCAAAGCAATATAGAATGATGTGATGATATATTATGTAGTTTTTAGAGTGCTGGATCTTGTAAGGCCAACACTGTGCTGAACAACTCAAAGCGCTAATGCAGTGCGTTTGTGTTGTGTACTTCGCTATCCCCAATGTTTAATGCTTTACTTTCAAAGATTTGTCCAGCCTCCTATCATATCTGCCAATAGACCCGTGTTAAGTAATTGCCTGACCAACCGCATTACCCAAAGTGCCAGAAAAGCAGGATGTACATGCTGGATGTGTTCGTGTTTTGGAAATTCGCCGGTCACTTATCAGAAGTACAGAATACTTTACGTGCATGTGCCATCCTCAGCACGTAAGTGGGTATAAAAGAAATGGAAGATGAAGGCACATCTCTGGTTAGCTTTACCTCAAAGATAGTAGCAGCATGTCCTAACGTCATCCATTAGACAAATCTGTGAAGTAAGCTGCAATTTGTAGCACACGCATGTACAATACCTAAACTTACACACACACACACACACACACACACACACACAAACACACAACAGCATCACCACCACACACAAAACACAAACACACATGCACACACACACACACACACACACACACACACACACACACACACACACACACACACACACACTCAGGGGATCCATCTAATCCTCTCCTGTTCTTGCCTGCTGTCTTTCTGCTCCCTGCTGTGCGCGTCTCCTGTCCCTGCTGATCTGGCAGGGTGATTTGTGTTTGTCCTGAACTGCTGCTAGCAATGGGATTGTGTTGGCTGACTGGTCTTTTTGCTGTAGAGTGGGTCACGTCTATCTTCAGCCTGAGCACAGATACTGTGCTGTCACCTTCTCAAATCATTTTTTTTTTCTTAGAGTGGTGATGATTACCTGAATGAGGGTGTTCCATAGTCATTTTCAAACTTGATGGTAGGCCAACACATGGTAGGGTGTCAGGCTTGAATATATGGTTTAAATAAAAGTTTTATACATTAGCAAGTATTCCTTCTTCATCTTCTGTCTGAATGAGATCACTAAGGAGAGATAGATAGAGGAGAAAGAGAGAGAGAGAGTGAGAGAGAGCAGAGAAAGAGGAGAGAAGAGAGAGAGACAGACAGACAGACAGAGACAGAGGGACAGAAACATAGACATAGACAGATATATATATATGATATATATATATGATATCCAGAAGAAACTGTGGTTAACCAACTGCAAAATCTAACAGTTGGGGAAAACAGAAAGAGAAAAGTGACGTGGCGGTTGAGATCAGAAGAAAGTTAAAACAAAAACTAAAACTTTTATAAGTATGCACAGACCTTTTGCTCACAGAGAGAGAAGCAGGCAAAAGGGGGAGGATACTTTCCCAAAAAGACCATTGATTTTTGTTGTTGGTCAGAACCCACTTGTGAGTATTGAACCCTTGAGTAGACTATCAAAAGGAGCCATGGATGTGGTGGTGCTTTTTTATATTGTTAACCTTTCAGTGAGCCATTTGTTCGTAACACTTCGGTGCTTTTGTGTTCATAACATAAGAGTAAAGTAATACTTTGAAGGGTCGGGAGAAAATGACCGCTTCCCGACCCCAAAAGCAATCATAAACTTATGCACAGCAGTAATATGGTAACACAGACAAAGAGGCAGGCAGATATTTTCTTTCTCTCTATCTGACTGTTTTTGTATCTGTAGCTGTACCTATGTGTGTTTGTGTCTCTCTCTGTCTCTCTGTCTGTCTGTCTCTCACAGATACACACACAACGTATATATATATATATATATATATATTATAAATATATATATATATTCATTTTTTAAATGTTTATTATATTATTTTATTATCTATAGATATATAAATAGATAGATAGATAGATAAATAGATAGATAGATAGATAGATAGATAGATAGATAGATAGATAGATAGATAGATAGATAGATAGATAGATAGATAGATAGATAGATAGATAGATAGATAGATAGATAGATAGATAGATAGATAGATCATCCTTTTTCTCCAAATTCTTAATCTTCTCCTTAGGAGTGTTCTTTTGTAATATTTGCCATCGTTTTATAATTTAGATTGTTGCTTACTTTTGAATTTACTATCAACACTTTTGCGCCTAAACTTGATTGCGATAACTAATCCTACGGTCAATTAACTTCACAACATCAACACTTAAAATACAACAACAACCATAATCATAACCAGCCGTCATCATCCTCGCTGTCATCATCATCATCGTTATCTTCCTAATAACAACATCTGTTTACGACCTTCTCTTGCCATCATTAAGTGATATACTTATTCAGCAATCAGAAATCCCCCCTGCCCATTAATCCAGACAATCCCTCCTATATCTACAATATAAAAAAACACTACCTCCCAACAATCCACTCTGTCTCGTATACCCTAGAATCAATACTAAATTCTGGTAATCCAAAAATCATTGTGCTTCTCTGGCAAAGCTACAAAGGGGACGAGAGCATGTCAGCCCAGTCTGTCTTCCTTTGGGCGCTCTGCATACATCACATACAGGTCATTTCGCTGGCTAGACTGTATCTGGAATCTTTCATCCTGCGTTGGTGTACGTACGTACCACTTGGATTACACGCATTGACATGACTCAGCGTGACACACAACAGGCAGAAAAAAATAGCAACAGATAAACAGAAGGATAGGCATCTTAAGATGAACTGGATACCATGAAAACAAGCAGGCAAAGCAATGGGGTTTTTATCTGTTCAAAGAAACGTTTAGTGAATGGACGGTTGCCAGACTATCAAGATGGCTACTGGAGGAAGAGAATTAACTGATACGAACACACAGCAGGCAGAAAAGAAATAGCAACAGATAAACAAACAGAAGGATAGGCATCTAAAGATGAACTGGATACCATGAAGACAAGCAGGCAAAGCAATGGGGGGTTTTCTGTTCAAAGAAATGCTTTGTGAATGGACGGTTGCCAGACTATCAAGATGGCTTTTGGAGGAAGAGAATTAACTGATATGAACAACAAGGGGCAAGCATGAATACACGATTAAGAATAGTCTTTCGGATGAGACTATAAACCGAGGCCCAGTGTGCGAACGCACGCAGAACATCTTGCGCACACGTTAAATCCTGTTCTGCTTTTTGTAAGAGTAGGCCATTGTGTGCCGGTGGGAACAGAAGAAATAATTTACAAAACTGTATACACACGGGGACTGGATGTAAAAAAGGAACACCAGTGCTTATTCCATTATCCTCGATATAAAATAATAAATAAATAAGAAGACAAACAACTCGCCACTGCACTGTCAGAGGGGCTAGCTGGCAGACAGGTAGGGAGACAGACAAACAAATAAGCGCGCTGATAAGCAAACAGACCCAAAGACATTACTGCTTAAAACAAAACTAACAGAATAAAAACATCGGAATAAAATAAAAGACAAAGAGACAAATCGACCTCAGAAACCTCAGCAAGTTGAAGCAATGGGGAAAAAAATCAAACTACACAACACGTCAAAGCATACACTTTGAAAACAAAGAAACAAATAAGATTAATAATGATAACATAATCGTTCGGTTTTTAATCTGATTCAAGAGTTCTGTATATCCCAGCTTTTACCTTTAAATCCTATATTTTTTTCTCGTATTTTCTTTCACTTTGCACCGTCCTTTCGGAATGCTCTTTGACGGTTTTCCTTCCGTAACCTTCATTCAGTCTCAGCCTTCCAGCAATTGTCTTCAAAACTAACCTCTCTCTCTCTCTCTCTCTCTCCTCTCTCTCTCTCTCTCTCTCTCATCTCTCTCTCTCTCCTCTCTCTCCTCTCTCCTCTCTCTCTCTTCTCTCTCTCTCTCTCTCTCTCTCTCTCTCTCTCTCCTCTCTCTCTCTCTCTCTCTCTCTCTCTCTCTTCTATATCTATCTATCTATCTAACTCTCTCCTTCTCTCCACCCTCTCTCTTCCTCTCTCTCTCTCTCCTTATGTTCCTCTCTCTCTCTCTCTCTCTCTCTCTCACTCTCTCTTTCTCTCTCTCTCCCTCTCTCTCCCTCCTCCCACTCTCTCTCTTTCTCTCCGTCTCTCTCCCTCTCTCTCCCTCTCTCCCCACTCTCTCCCTCCCCCACTCTCTCTCCTCCCTCTTTCCCTCTCTCCCCACTCTCCCTCTCTCTCCTCTCTCTCCCTCTCTTCTCTCTCCCTCCCCCCACTCTCTCTCTTTTTCTCTCCCTCTCTCTCACTCTCTCCCCCCCCCCCTCCTCTCTCTCTCTCTCTCTCTCTCTCCCCCTCTCTCTCTCTCTCTCTCTGTAATATGCCTTCTGAGCAAGATAGTAAATCCTGGTAGCAGAAAATCAGAGGAGCCATTCTGGCAAAGCTGAAGCAAGCCAGATAGCGTGTGAAACCAACTTGTCTTTCTTCCGTGCGTTACATCGGAAACGTACAACAGGCGTTTGGTGCCTGCCTCTGTGTGCAGCTTCCGATATGAACGGGTGCAGCGTGCACAGCCTGAATTCTCATTACTCAGCTAACACAGCACCCAGACAGACAGACAGACAGAAAAGACAAACAGACAGACAGACAGACAGGCAGGCAGACAGGCAGGCAGGCAGGCAGGCAGGCAGGCAGACAGAGATACAGACAGGTAGGCAAACAGACAGACAGACAGACAGGCATGAAGGCAGACGGACAGACAGACAAGCAGACAGGCAGACACACAGACAGAAAGACAGGCAGACAGAAAGATTAACAGGCAGGCAGGCAGACAGGCAGGCAGGCAGACAGAAAGACAGACAGATAGGCATAAAGACAAGCAGACAGGCAGACAGACAGGCAGACAGACAGTCAGACAGACAGGCAGGCAGACAGACAGACAGGCAGAGTGAGGGACATGAAGGCAAACGGACAGAAAGACAGACATACAGGCAGACAGTCAGGCAGACAGAGTCAAACAGACAGGCAGGCATACAAACAGACAGACAGACAGACAAGAAGACAAACAGGCAGGCAGACAGGGATACTGACAGACAGACAGACAGACAGACAGGGTGTAAAGAAAGACATGAATTATATTGGTGACGGAATGCATCCCTTACATTAAATATTCAGTGATGGGAACAGGACTTGGACCTTATAACCTGGGTCAACTGATGTGACTGACTGTGCTCTCACTATAAGTATTCACAGAGAGACAGAGACAGAGAAGAGACAGAGAGAGAGAGACGGACAGACAGACAAACAACACACGAGGACAGGACAGACTACAGACAGATAGAGATGACAGACAAACAGAGAGACACAGAGAAGACACCCCACACACCCACACGCAGCAGAGATGACTGAAGTTTAGATTAACGGGGAGAGAAAAAACTTGTTTATTGGGCGTTCCCAGCCCTTAATATTCGGGGTAAAGGGAAGGACACGGGTTGTAGCATCTAGAAATGTCCACTGTCTCACAAATCAACCTGATTTTAAAAAAAATAAATCTTCTATTTTTTATTTCGAAGTTAATGGAATAAGCCTCATGTGCTTTTTTTTTCACCTAGTCCTATGTGCATGCAGTTTTGTCATTTTTCATCTGTTCCCACCGGCATGCACGCAATGGCCTTGTCTACCGAAAAGCGGAACAGGTTTTAACGTTGCGCAGATATCTTGCGTTTCGCACACGGACCTCGGTTTTTTATTTTCATCATGGACTTTTGGGGGGGTGAGGGGGGGGGGGGGGGGGGTGGAGTCGGCACGGTTGTTAACTCAAGGGAAATAATATATCCCATTGAACGGGAAACAATTTTCTGAGACCGTAAAAATATACTGTTGATGAGAAATTCGTGTGTACGTGTGCGGTTATCCTTAAATACTACGCCGTATAGTATCTACACTCTGACCTCTTCTTCTCCTTTCTTTGAACGCTCAGACAGCAACGATCGTTGTCTCTCATATTATTAGCAAAAATGCTTCGCGGTGCCGTTATCTTTTAAGTCTCTCTGGAAAAATATATAATAAATGCAGAAGAATCGACCAAGAAGGCTAAACAAAATTTGACAAGAAGAAGAAGAAGAAGGTGACAGGAAGAAAACGGAACAAGGCAGACACAAAGAGAAGGATAAACGAGAGAGAATCGATAGCACAAAATTTGCAAATAAAAAAAGGCGGAGATGTTGGTTTTTCAGGGGAAAGGGCCAGGCATTCCATAAGGGGAACTTTTAAAGGCTTGTTTTCCCCCAGTAATCATAGGTTATCGGGGGTCTAGAGGTAACGCGCCGGTCTAGAAGCGAAAAAGTCCGGGTCGGGAAAATGTTCGGGTTCGTATCCCGTCTGGGCCCAAAACTTTTCCCCCATCATTAGACCATGAGTGGTGGTCTGGGCGCTAGTTTTCGATGAGACGATAAACCGAGGTCCAGTGTGTTACAGAAAAATATGCAGCGCACAAAAGAACCCACGGCAACAAGAGAGTTGTCCCTGGCAAATTCTTAGAAAAAAAGCCCACTCTGTAGGGAAAGAAATTTCAGTTGCAGACCAAAAAAAAAAAAAAAAAAAAAAAGGGTGGCGCTGCTCTTGTGGCGACGTGCTCTCCCCGGGGAGAGCAGCCCGAATTTCACGCAGAGAAATCTCGTGACTTAAAGTGGTATAAATAAATAAATAAATAAATAAATAAATAAATGGTCGTGCTGAAACTTGTCAGGAATGGAGACAGTATCAACACAAGATTCTCTTACAACATAACAAACACGTTTCGACATAGGCCTTGGCTTTTTTTGTTTGTTTTGGCTTCAATTCTGAACTGAAAAAAAGTTTGTTTCTTTTTTAAAAAAAATCAAAGCTAGGGGTAGAGAAAAAAAGAGAGGATGAGGCAGACAGACAGACAGATTTACAGACAGGCAAACAAACAGATAGACAGGCAGACAGACAGACGGATAGACAGACAGACAGTCAGTCAGAGCAGACATACAGACAGACAGGCAAACAAACAGACAGGCAGGCAGGCAGGCAGGCAGGCAGGCAGGCAGGCAGGCAGGCAGGCAGGCAGACAGACAGACAGTCAGACAGGCAGAAAAACAGAACCAAGACGATACAAACATAAACGTAGATTGCAGAAAAAAGGTACAAAACAGATCCAAAATTATATACACAAAAAAACCAGATTAAAAAACAAACAACAAGGAAAAAAAAAACAGACAGCAAGAAGGACAGCAGCGGGTGAACAAGCAGCTATAAAATGACACCCTCCCACCCCCCACCCCCAAAGAAAAAGAAAGAGTGTGGGTAAAATTGAAGTAAAATCTTGGGTGAGCCAAACCAGAGTGCAGGGAGGAGCCCAACGCAGAGAGTTAAACAAAATAAAATCAATAGAATAATACTGATCAATAAACACAAGTTGAGACCAGGAAAGAAAGAGAAACACACACACACACACACACACACACACACACACACACACACACATTATAGACACACAGACACGCACACAGCCATACACACACAGACATACAAACACATACTCAAACACACACACGCACACATGCACACACACACACACACCCACTCACACACACACACACACACACACACACACACACACACACAACACCCCCACACACCCACACTCCCCCAACCCCACCCCATCCCACACACACACACACTCACCCCCCCCACTCCCCCACCCCCCATCCCACCCACACACACACACCCACACACACCACACACACACACACAACACCCAACACACACAACACAACACAACACCCACACACAATGGGCAAAACAAAAAAAAAGGTCGCATGCACAAAATATCACCATTAGGGAACCTGGGAGCTCTAAACAGAGACACGAAGAAGAAAAAGAAGAATATCTAAAAGCGAGATGATGAGGAGAGCAGGTCTCAGGCCTGCAGGCTGTGGGGTCTCTGAGCTGATGAAGTCTCCACAGCATGGCTGTGATCCATAGTAGTTTAATGATTATAAAGGTTGGATGTTGGGTTGTTGTTGTTTTTTGGGTTGTTGTTGTGTTTTTTTACAGAGGCAGGACTAGTGCGAGAGCGTCAAGAAAAGTGAGGAGATATATTTGAGTGGGCAGAAGGTGAAGAAGAAGAAGGAGAGAG
>CM054149.1:23952557-23957557 GCA_028751875.1 Rapana venosa
CTTTTATATCGAGGATAATGGAATAAGGGACGGGATAGCTCAGTGGTCGGAGCACTCGCTTTCCCCCAGCCAAGTTAAGCAGCGTCGAGCGTGGTTACCAGTTGGATGGGTGACCGTTTGCGCGCCTTGGCTTCAGTACAGTTCCCTCAGTTCACCCACCTGTAAATGGGTACCTGCCCTCTTTGGGGTCGGGAGGAAAAGCAGCGGGAGAGGAGTGGGCGCCCCCCTCAATATGCTGGCCTCTAGAGAAGTGAGGCTCTGACGCCTCGCTCCCTACGACCTTATATGTTATGGGACTCCTTTACCCTTTACCAATGGAATAAGCACTCATGTGCTTTTTTACACCATTCCCCGTGTGTATGCGGTTTTGTCAATTTTGTCACTGTTTCCACCAGATGCCATCTTGGTTGTGTGTGTGGGGTGTGTGGGGGGGTGTGGTGTGTGTGTGTGTGTGTGTGTGTGTGTGTGTAGTGTGTGTGTTGTGTGTACGTGTGTGTGTTTGTGTGTAGTCGTGTGTGTGTATGTGATGGGGTGTGTGGTGTGTGTGTGTGTTTTGCGTGTGTGCATGCATGTGTGTATTGTGAGTGTGTTTTTTGTGGTGCGTGCGTACGTGTGTGGGGTGAGTATGTGCGTGTGTGTGTATGTGCGTGCGTGTTGTTGTGTGGTGTGTGTGTGTGTATACGTTGTGTGTGTGTGGGTTTTTTTTAATTTTAATTCTTTTATATCGAAGATAATGGAATAAGCACGTATGTGCTTTTTTACATCCAGTCCCCGTGTGTATGCGGTTTTGTACATTCTGTCATCGGTTCCCACCGTAATACAATGGCTTACTCTTACGAAAAGCGGAACAGGATTTAACGTGTGCGCAAGATGGGCACACGGGGCCTAGGTTTATAGTCTCATCCGAAAGGTGTGTGGTGTTTTTGTGGTTTGTGTGTGTGTTGTTGTGGTGTGTGTGTGGGGTGTGTGTGTGTGTGTGTGTGTGTTGTTGGGTGGGAGGGGTGGGGTGCATGTGTGGAGTGTATGTGTGTGCTTTGTGTGTGTTATGTTGTGTGTGTTTGAGTATGTGTATGTTTTGTGTTGTCTTTCTGTTGTCTGCCTGCATGCTACCTGCCTGTGTCTTTCATATAGTTGGTACTTGTCATGATTTCTGTGCGTTTCTCTGTCTGTCTTTCTGTCTGTTCTGTCTGTTTGTCTTCTTCTTCCTCTTTCTCTCTCTCTCTCTTTTTTACCGAAGAGAAAAAGAGAGAGAGAGGAGGAGAGAAGACGAGAGAAGAGAAGCGAGAGAGAGAGGGAGAGAGAGGAGAGAGAGAGAGAGAGAGAGAGAGAGAGAGAGAGATAAAAGACGAAGTCGAGTTTGTTTTTTATTGAAGGATAAAATTTAAGCCTATACACCAGCTTTCTTATCCATCCTCAAAAGAAACAAACTGACATCAAATCAAACAGAAAATTCTCTTATCGACCACCAAAAAAACCCCCACAAAAATATGTGCCAAAAAAACCTCAACCACAAAGTAATAATATTCTATCGGAGAAGAAGACTTATCAAAACAGAGGTGAAAAAAAAACAAACGATAAAAAAAAACAGCAACCAACAACCCAGACTGAAGGGAGAGAATTGTCTAGTAAGATTGTCAAGGGGTTTAAGCCGTCGGTCAAGTGTCTTTAGCACACGTCTCCAGTCACTGATTGTCCCAGACGACACACGTACACACAAAGCAACTAGACAATGAACAAGAGGTTTGCAGGGCTGGAGGGATGATGAGGGATGGAGAGGGATGGAGAGGGAGGGAGAAAGAAATTAAAAGACCAGTTCAGACCATACCAGACCAGACCAGACCAGAACAAGCCCAGCTAGCAAACATGCACAAAAATTATTCAGCAAGTCCTTAACCACAACTTTTCTATGTTAAATGCTTACTATGAGATGCAAACAATGCTTTCAGAAGGATTTTTGTTTTTGTTTTTTGCTACCAATGTCCCACAGAACTGTTATTCTAAATCCTCTTTTCTATGTCAATGATTGATGACGATATTTACGCTATACTTACTTGACGAAAAAAAATTAACCCTATGACGAAATTTACGCTATACTTGTCTGACGAAAAAAATATTAACCATGTAACGAAATTTACGCTACACTTACCTGACGTGGGGGAAAAAAATATGACCATGTATACGCTATACTTATCTGACGAAAAAAAATAATTTAACCATATGTAGCTTTCAAAAAATCAGGAAGGGAAAAAAGAAGACAACTAGACCGGACATAAAAGGTTATGGGATGAAGATGATACAAGATGATACCAGAAAATCGCCCTTTGATTGAGTAGCGTGTGTGGAAAGAGGGGTGGGAGAGGAGGGAGGAGATATAGGTGGGGTGGGGGTGGTAGCGGGACCAAGGGGGAGACAAATTATAGCTCCAGACAAATTAGGAACATCAGCTTGGTAGGAAGAGAGGGTCAGGTGATTTGCATGAGACAAAAGATGGTGTTAGTTTCTTTGGGGAAGGAGGAGGTGGGGGGGGGGGGTGAAGAAGAGGAGCTAAGAGTAGAGAAGTATAGCTGGGATAAAAAATAATCAGTGTGTCGTCTGTCTGTAAGAGGGACAGTTTGGTCGTGACCCGTCCAGACATGGAAACGTGTGGGGAGTTAGAAAGATAATAGAGAGAAAAAATACAAATGGAAGGGACGAAGAGGAATTGAAATGAAGAAGAAAAGTTGCGAGGAATTGAGATGAAGAGGAAGAATTGCGAAGAAGAAGAAGAGTTTCAAAAGGATTGCAAAGAAAAGGAATTGCGAGGAATTGCTAAGAAAACAGAGAAGAAGATTTACGAAGAATAAGAATTGTGAAGAAAAGAGATTGTGAAGAAGAAGATTTGCGAAGAATTGCGAAGAAGAAAAAATCGCACAGAACCTGAAGGATTGCGAAGAACATGAAGATGAGAAGAAGAATTGTAAAGAACAATAGCGAAGAAGAAGAATGCAAAGAAGAAGAAGAAGAAGAAGAAGAAGAAGAAAAGAAAAAGAAGAAGAAAAAGAAGAAGAAGATGAAGAAGAAGAAAGAAGAAGAAGAAGAAGAAGAAGAAGAAGAAGAAGAAGAGAGAAAAGAAGTGCGAAGAGGAAGAAGAGGAAATGCAAGGGGAGAGGAAGAATTGCGAAGAATGTGAAGAAGAATGCGAAGAAGAAGAATGCGAAGAAGAAGAATGCGAAGAAGAAGAATGCGAAGATTGCGAAGAAGAATGCGAAGGATGCGAAGGATGCGAAGAAGCAAGAAGAAGAAGAAGAAGAAGAAGAAGAAGAAGAAGAAGATGATGATGATGATGATGATGATGATGATGATGATGATGATGATGATGATGATGATGATGATGAACAAGAAGAAAAGAAGAAGAACAAGAATTGCGAAGAAGAATTGTAAAGAATTACGAAGAGCAAGGACAAGGAGAAGAAGAATATTTGCGAAGAATAAGAGATATGTCATACTGAATACAAAACAACAGAGATGTTTTATGTGCGTCCTAACTTATCCTGCCCCTATATTAGGATACGGGATAACTCAGTAGTCGGAACACTCGCTTTCCCCCAGCCAAGTTAAGCAGCGCCGAGCGTGGTTACCACTTGGATGGGTGACCGTTTGCGCGCCTTGGCTTCAGTACAGTCCCCCAGTTCACTCAGCTGTAAATGGGTACCTGCCCTCTTTAGGGTCAGGGAAGGTAAAGCAGCGAGGGAGAGGAGATGGGCGCCGCCCTCAATATGCTGGCCCCTAGAGAAGTGAGGTCTCTGACGCCTCGCTCCCCTAGGAAATTATAGGTTATGGGACACCTTTACCTTTTACCCAACTTCTCATCTTAACCATGCTATGTGTACCTTTCTCTGCCTTACGTTGTAATGCCCATCCCGGGATCTTTAACGTTCCTTCTGACTTGGCTGTATTTATGACGCTGGTGGTGCCCCTTACCAGCTAGATGTTTAGCTTCAAGATCAACATGTGCTTGAGATCAACGTTGGAGAGGCAGGTCCTACAGAGGAGATCTGACCATTCCTCCGTCTGGGTAGGCGCTTACTAAATTGTCCCCACACACATTTTAAACAGACCACTAATAGCTCAGGGGTCAGGGCACTCTTAATCTCCTCAAGCTAAAGCTAAGCAGCGTTGAGCGTGGTTACTTCTTGGATTGGTGACCTTTTGCGCGCCTTGGCTTCAGTACAGTATCCACAGTTCACCCAGCTGTAATATGGTTACCTGCCCTCTTTTAGGGGACAGGGGAAGGTAAAGCAGCGAGGGAGAGGAGATGGGCGCTGCTCTCAGTACGCTGGCCCCTAGAGAAGCTGAGGTCTGACTCGTACCTCGCTTCCTAATGACCGCATAGGTCACGGGAACACCTTACATTTTACGTTTAACTTTTGTAGAAGAGTAAGAAAGCTTTAAATGGTAATATAGATAGATAGATAGATAGATAGATAGATAGATAGATAGATAGATAGATAGATAGATAGACAGACAGACATACAGACAGATAGACAGACAGACAGACAGACAGATAGATAGATAGATAGATAGATAGATAGATAGATAGATAGATAGATAGATAGATAGATAGATAGACAGACAGACAGACAGACAGACAGACAGACAGACAGATAGATAGATAGACAGATAGATAGATAGATAGATAGATAGATATATAGATAGATAGATAGATAAATAGATAGATAGATAGATAGATAGATAGATAGATAGATAGATAGATAGATAGATAGATAGATAGATAGATAGATAGATAGATAGATAGATAGATACAAATCCAGCATGAACATTGCCAGCAGGAGAGGGACAGTACGCCGTCTTCATGTCACACCAGGGTAACCAGCACACACAGTCTGCCAGTTTGAAAGCAAGACACCAACTACTTATCGTGGAGTGTTGGAAAAGGGGGGGGGGGGGAATAAGTCAAGTCAAGTCAAGTCACGTCCAGTCAACTAAAGGGACCATCCTTC
>CM054149.1:23962557-23965057 GCA_028751875.1 Rapana venosa
CTTCTTCTTCTTCTTCCTTCTTCTTCTGTCTTCTTCTTCGCAATTCTTCTTCTCCTTCTTCTTTCTTTGTCCTTCTTGCTATCTTCTTATCTTTTTTTTCTTCTTCTTTCTTCAACTTGTTTTCATTTATCTTTCTTTCTTTTCTTCCTGCTTTTTGTGTTAATATTACTTGATTTTCATTATTTATACGTTCGTCGTTATATTTGTATTATTGGTGCTTTTCTTTTGTTTTCTGTTACATGTGTTTTCAGTTTGACTTGATACTTGTACATGTTTGCCGCTCTGTTTGTGGTATAGTATATTACATATATTATATGATATTTATATGTTACGTATATAATAGTGTATTATTGAAATATCATGTTGATTATTGTTGTTTTTGATAATTATTTGTTACACTGTGTTTCATTTGATTATTCTTGGGGTGCCTGGTTGCTCTGCCTGCTGTTTTGTGTATGTATGTGTATGATTAATTGTATATATAGTATAATATTGTATATATATGTTATATATGGAATAGTGTTTGATATTATAATATGTGTGATAGTGTGTGTGTTATATGTTTGTATGTTATGTGATATTTATGCTTGATGTTACATTTTAGAATTAATGTTATAATATCATTTGCTATTCAAGATAATTGTCTTCTTGATCTTTTCATTGTCTGCTGCTCGTTGTGTCTGCGCTTTTTCTTTTTGTGAAATTGTATGGTTTGTGTTACCGAAAGTAATGTTGCTTACTTGTGAAATATATGATCATGTGAAGTGTAGAACAAGTGTTTAAGAAAAAACGAAATATGAGTGTTACTATTTCTTAAACAAACAACCATTTACCACTCTTACAACTCACTAATCCATCCATCCCCCAACCCTCTCTCTCTCTTCTCTCTCATATCTCTCTCCTCTCTCATCTCTCTCTCTCTATCTCTCTCTCTCTCTCTCTCGTAAATGTGTAATGGATTTAAAATTTGTTCACAGTTAAAGCAAATTATACTTTTGGTGCGAAAATAAAGTAGTGATGATGATGAGGAGGAGGAGGAGGAGGAGGAGAAGGAAGAAGAGGAGGAGAAGGATAGTTGTTATTTTCATTAAATAAAAGACCTACCAATTGTTGTCATCCTAGATTTTCAATGTAACGTTTAGTGATATGTTTTAATGCATTTAAAATAATCTTTGTACTTAAGGTCGTGTTTACACTTAATAATTAGTTTCTGCGCTCGCGCATGTGCGCGTGCGTACGTGTATGCGTGCGTGCGTGTGTGTGTACGTGCGTGTGTGTGTATGTGTGTGTGTGTGCGTAAGTGTGTGTGTGTGCCTGAGCGTGCGTGCGTGCGTGCGTGTGTGTGTGTGTGTGTGTGTGGCGTGTGCGTGAGCGTGCGTGCGTGCGTGCGTGTGTGTGTGTAAATACATCTAGCTCTAGGAATAACAATAATGATATCGTAATAAGCCAATGTAGACACATTCTGTTTAAAAACAAACTGTAACGGCACCAGACATACAATTGAATGAAAGATGGGTTCGGGTTTTGTTGTTGTTGGTGGTCGGGTTTTTGTGTGTTTTTTTTGGGGGGTGTTCTTTTGTTTTGCTTTTGGGAGGAGTTGTGGTGTTTTTGTTTGATTGGAGTTTTTTTGGGGGGGTAAGGTAGTTTGTTTTGTTTTAGTTTGTTTTGTTGTTTGATTTTGTTTCATGTTATCTCTTTTTATAATTTTTGTTATAATAAACTCTAACATGCGCTTCTGTATACTACTACAAGCAATATTTGTGAACATCACCCCTCACTTCTCCCCCCCCCCCTTCTTACAGAAAATGTCAAGACGGTCTGGGGATGAAATCAGCCAGACAGTTTGAAGAGTTTAATCTAAGTACATGTCAAAGAACAAATTAGTGGAAAGAGAAGTGGGCCAAAAGTGTGTGTGTGTTTTTTTAATGCTTTATTTTCAAATCAATGTTACCGATGGTTTATTACTAAGGCACCTGAAACAAAAACATTCGATCTAGAGTATGAATCCCCTCGTTCAAATGTATGAACAGGCAAAACAGGTTAACAGACAGACAGACAGACAGTAAAACAGGAAAAGAACAAAAGAAACCCAACCATTGCTTTCAATGACAAGAATATTTAAGTTTTCTTGATGAATTTCATTTGTTTGCCATCTTTACGCCAAATTTCTTAATGAATTTGTTATCACAAAACAACAATCTTGTGTGTGGATTGAAAATGTAATCAATGTAATCATTTTGTTGCTTGAGACCATTAGCCATCGGTGTCTTTATTGCTATTGCCACAGACTGCGTGGAATAAACAGAGCCAATCTAATCACCTGCAAGAGAGAAACATGGTTGACGCACTTGAAAATCATGAGGGAACAATTAGCATCGGAGGCAGGACAATTACAAACTTCCATTTTGCCGATAAACATCGACGGACTAGCTGGAGAAGAGCAAGAGCTGGTCAACCTGGTCAATCACCTTGATGATGAAGCCTCTTCGGCATACGGCAA
>CM054149.1:23970057-24005057 GCA_028751875.1 Rapana venosa
ATTAATAAATAGAAATCGACAATAAAACCCTTGTATTATGGGTTGGGGTTTGGTTTTTTTTGGGGGGGAGGGGGTTCTTGGTGGGGCATACAACAGGATGTGGGAAGTCATTAATTTTTTTTCCACAACTCGTAACTGCAAGAAAACTTAACAAAAACATATTTTTGTCATTTTGTAAAGTTTATGGTTTGTTGTTGTTGATGTCGTTGCTGTTTTCTATTTAACCAAAGCACACGCCATGACACATGTCAGACATTTGGTTTGTTTCTTTTTCATTTTTATAATACAGTTGGGCGTTTTTATCGTTGGTTTCTGTGGTTTGTTTTGGGGGGATTTTTCATTTTGTGTTTGTTTCTTTTCTTCTTTTTTTTTTTTTTTGGGGGGGGGGGGGGGGGTAGGAATCCCTGAAAGAGAAGGAAACTACTTCCATCGTTCCTATGTATCTTTGAATTTATCCTGTCACAAATGAAAAAAACCACACAATATAAACAAATATGTCTCCAACAACAACGTTCAAACCGTGATAACTAAGCGAGCCAGCAATTTTTATAATGACGGAAATTATCTCACTAGCTGTTTGATAGACACGACAACATGTGCAATATGTTCAGCAATATTGTTCAAAAGAAGACTAAAAACATAACAAAAACCAAAAAACACGAAGGTTAATATCGTAGTCTGTTTCTGTGGAAAGTGATATTAGTTTGTGTATGTTTATTGATCCAGAAGTGTGTCATGAAGAAAGAATATGAATAAATTAGTGACTTCTTTGGGTGTTTTTCTTTATCTCTTTCTGTCTCTGTTTCTTTCTCTGTCTCAGTCTCTCTTCGTCCCTGTCTCTCTGTCTGCCAACTCTCTCTCCCTCTCTCAAAATAATTATAACACTTGATTTTGTATGTAACACACAAACACACACACACACACACATACATATATAATATATATTATATATATATATATATAATATATATATATATATATATATATATATATATTATATATATGATGTATACATATATACATATATACAATATAATAATACAAACACATCTCCATCCATACATACATCCATACATAAATACATACATGCATGCACGCATCCATCCATCCATACATACATAAAAACATACATACATACATTCATGCATATGCATATGCATTATATATATATATATATATATATATATATATATATATAATATTATATATATATATATATATATATATATGAATATAATATATATATATATACTGATGATACACATATGTACATACATACATACATACATGCATACAAGCGAGCACGTGCGTGCGTGCGCGCGTACGATGTACTGTCTCAATTTTTAATGATTTATGTCTCTTTACAATTGAAATGATTTCTTTTGTACATATTTTCCTCTTGGTCATTCTTTCTATGTACACCCTGTTTTTATTCTGTATGGATTTATACTGTTGTACTACAATAATTATCACCGTTTGACATATTGTTATACTGTACAATCATTATGTAAACCATTGTCATAATGATGTATGATGTTGTTTTTTGTTGTTGTTTTTTTTCCAACACTTTCGACTCACGATGTACAAACACTGTAAAAGTGTGTATAAAAATTCTAAGAAAATGTTGATTGTACATCACTATTGTGTTTTTGTTCAATAAAAACTGTCACAAGAACTAACTGTTTTGAGTTCGTTTAATTTTTCTTTTATGTATGATATTGTTGTTGTGGTTTTTTTTTATTATTCGTGAGGAGCAGTATAACTATGCAGTATATGTAGTAAGTGGATGTGTAGTAGTTGTAGTAGTAGTAGTAGTAGTAGTAGTAGTAGTAGTAGTATGATGTAGTAGTAGTAGTAGTATAGTAGTAGTAGTAGTAGTAGTAGTAGTAGTAGTAGCAGAAGTATGTAGTAGTAGTAGTAGCAGAAGTATGTAGTAGTAGTAGTAGTAGTAGTAGTAACAGCAGCAGTAGTAGTAGAAGTAGTAGTAGTAGTAGTAGTAGTAGTAGTAGTAGTAGTAGTAGTAGTAGTAGTATGTAGTGTGTGTGGAGGGGGAGGGTTTTTGTGTGTATGTGGTGTGTGTGTGTGTGTGTGTGTGTGTGTGTGTTGTGTGTGTGTGTGTGTGTGTGTGTGTGTGTGTGTGTGTGTGTGTGTGTGTGTGTGTGTGTGTGTGTGTTAGTGTTAGTGTGCGTGTGTATGAGTGTGTTGCATGTGTGTTATGTTGCGTGTGTGTGTGTTATGGTGTGTGTGCGTGTGTGTGCGCGTGCGTGCGTGATGTTCGTACGTGCGTGTGTGTGCGTGCTTGTGTGTGTGCGCGCGTGTGTGCGTGCGCGTGTGTGTCTCTGTCTGTGTCTATGTCTGTCCATGTGTCTGAATGTGTATGTGTGTGTATATGTGCGTGCGTGAGACTGCTCGCACTTGCAAGCGCGCGCATGTGTCTGTGTCTGTGTCTGTATCTATGTGTATGTGTGTGCCTGCGCACGTGCTCACAGACATAGACGTACATCATCAAATGTCTTTCTTTTTCTTATTTTGGGAAAGAAAAATGAATGCTTCAGCTGTCTTTACCACAATGTAGGGAACAGGTTGGCAGATGCCTTGGGTCAGCCGGACATGAAGGAATTAACGATGGGAATGTCCCTGCCAGGAGCCATAGCAGTTGTGAATGTCCATAGAAGTGAGACACTTGACACCGTCCTTTGTAAGATGACCGCTGTGGAGTCAGTGTGTTACTCCTGCGTGAAACATGCACGCGCGCACACGCACACACACATACATGCACAAACACGCGAGCGCGCGTACAAACACACACACACACACACACATACATGCACAAACACGTGAGCGCGCGTACAAACACACACACACACACACATACATGCACAAACACGCGAGCGCACGTACAAACGCACGCTCGCACGCACGCACGCACGCACACAGAACATACACATCCTGCGGATGAGACTATAAACCAAGGCCCCGTGTGCGAACGCACGCAGAACATCTTGCGCACGCGTTAAATCCTGTTCCGCTTTTCGTAAGAGTAGGCCATTGTGTGCCGGTGGGAACAGATGACAGAATTTACAAAACCGATTACACACGGGGATTGGATGTAAAAAAGCACATTAGTGCTTATTCCATTATCCTCGATATAAAAAAATAAAATAAAAAATGAAAAATAAATAAACGAACACGCCAGTGTGCGTACAAACGCACGCTCGCACGAACGCACGCACACAGAACATACACACACACACGAAGACGCGAGCGCGCATACAAACGCACGCTTGCACGCACGCACGCACACAGAACATACAGACACAGACACAGATATGTATATATATATATATATATATATATAATATATATACATAGATATACATACATACATGCACACATACATACATACATACATACATACATACATACATACATACATACATACATACATACAAACACGCGTGCGCGCACTAACACACACATACCCCCTCAACACTCACACAAACATACACTCACACACATACACCCCTCCACAAATACACACACACACTCACTCACACTTACCACAACACAACACACACACACACACACACACACACACACGCACGCACATACACACACACTCTCTCTCTCTCTCTCTCTCTCTCTCTCTCTCACACACACACACACATACACACACACACACACACACCACACACAAATACACACACACACAAGAGCGTTAAGTGTAGGAAACCTGCAACAATAACAACACATAACACAACTGAATCACCGTGAGACCGTAAGTACCACACTGGCTGCGAACTTTACGTCATAGGTCATTTTATAATTACACTTTGCAATACAGGCAGCTGTACTTCACCTTCAGAAGATTCTGTTTATCCTTTGATGAACGATACAAGCAGCCATGCTGGGGGCTTGTTATGGAGAAATACAACCTCAATATGTTGAGGCGTAACAACATTTTCATCCAGGCCTTGTTATTAATTTTGCCTTCGTTAATAATAACTGAGAAACTTGTTGGCATGGCTCAGGCGTTTGTTTATGGGGTGGGTGGTTTAATTTCAATGCTGCAGCGTAAAACATCCTCTCCATCCAATTATTAATTTTGGAACAGCCCAATTAGTGCCAGTGATAATTAATTCCAAGATTCCCTCTCCATTCAATATTTCAAAAGAGTATGAAGTACTGATAAACTATCTCAAGATTCTCTATCCATTCAATATTTCCACAGAGCATGAAATACTGATAAACTATCTCCAGATTCTCTCTCCATTCAATATTTCCACAGAGTATGAAGTACTGATAAACTATCTATTAAAGAAGACAAGACGAAACGGGGGAAAAAATAAATCCAGATTCTTTCTGCTCTTCTCTTTTCAGGGGGTGGGGGTAGGGGGTGGGGCGTGGGGGTTGGGGGGTGGGGGCAGTTTAAAGGTTGCAACTCTTTCAAGTGTTGTCATTAGAAATGTAATTACCTTGGTGATGCTTTCAAACTTTTGATGAAATGTGCACTCGTAGGGCTTGTTTGGGTATTGGGTCATGGAGGAGGAGAAGATCATACTGTTCCGTTTAAAATGTTCTCTTCTTGACGAAAGAAGAAAACAAACACTTTGGTTTTGCTGTCTCTCTTTCTCTGCAATTTCTGTTTTTCCCCTTTCTCTCAGCATCTGTCTGTTTGTGTCGGTCTGTCTGTCTATGTCTGTCTGTCTGTCTCTGTCGCTCTCTGTCTTTGCCTCTCTCTCTGTCTGTCTCTGTCTGTCTCTCTGTCTCTGACTCTCTCTGTCTCTATGTCTCTGTTTGTCTGTCTTTCTGTCTCTCTCTCTCTCTCTCTCTCTCTCTCTCTCTCTCTCTCTCTCTCTCTCTCTCTACCTGTCTGTCTCTCTGTTTCCCTCTCTCTCTATCTCTCTCTCTGTTTCTCTCTCTCTTTCCCTCCCTCCCCGTGTCTCTCTCTGTCTGTCTCTCTCTGTCTCTGTCTGTCTGTCTGTCTGTCTGTCTGTCTCTCTCTCTCTCTCTCTCTCTCTCTCTCTCTCTCTCTCTCTCTCTCTCTCTCTCTCTCTCTCTTTCCCTATGTCTCATTAATCTTCATCCCCCACATAACAGAATTTGAATTTGGATTTGAATCTTTCTCATTCACACATTCACTGCCCCCCCCTCCCCCCCCCCCCCCCGCCCCCAAGGTTCATTAGGTTAAATAGACATAGCGTGAGAAAACCACCTACTTATTCAATACATTGCTGATGCTGATGCTGGTGGTGTTGCTATTGTTATTGTTGTTGTTGTTGTTGTTGCTGTTGTTGTTGTTGTTTTTATTGTTGTTGCTGTTATTGTTGTTGCTGTTGTTGTCGAGAACTCCCCATCTTAACACACTCGGGGTCCCCAAGAGTATTTTTTTTTTTATATCGAAGATAATGGAATAAGCACTTACGTGCTTTTTACATCCAGTCCCCGTGTGTGCGGTTTTTGTAAATTTTGTCATCTGTTCCCACCGGCACACAATGGTCTACTCTTACGAAAAGCGGAACAGGATTTAACGTGTGCGCAAGATGTTCTGCATGCGTTCGCACACGGGGCCTCGGTTTATAGTCTCATCCGAAGAACTTTTGTGGAGAGTGGAGTCTGCACTGATGTTAACTCCAGGGGGAAAATATCCCTTTGAACGGGAATCGAACCCTGGTCGTCAGATTGCGAGCGCAATGTTCTAACCACTAGGCTATTATGCAAGCTGTCTCAGTCAGCTAATCCTACCTGAAAACCACAGTGAGATGGTAATTACGTAACACACTTGATGAGAAGATAACGCAGCATGCATGCATGTCGACTCTTTCCAGGTACTCAATCACACCCTAGCCAGCCATATTCCAACATCAGAGGATCTTTTTTTTCTCTCTCTTTGTAAAGGACAGTACAGGTTGTTGATATGCTGAGTAAGGTTGTTGTTATGCTAAGTAAGAGCTTGGCATGGTGGAAGACAGTCCCAACAACACATTTATTTTATTTTATTTATTCTTTTATATCGAGGATAATGGGATAAGCACTCATGTGCATTTCAAACCATAACATGATTGTAATAAAGGCTGTGCTATTATTAGCTTGCATCAATAACAGACGGGATAGCTCAGCGGTCAGAGACCTCGCTTTCCCCAAGTTAAGGTTAAGCAGTATCGAGTGTGGCCACCATGTGGATGGGTGACCTTTTGCGCGCCTTGGCTCCAGTTCACCCAGTTGTAAATGGGTGTCTGCCCTCTTTATGGTACAGCAGCGAGGGGGAGGAGAGGGGCGCCACCCTCAATATGCTGGCCCCTAGAAAAATGATGGGGACGGGATGGCCTAGTGGTTAGAACATTGCGCTCACATTCGGACGACCCGGGTTCCATTCCCGTTCAAGGGAATATTTTCCCCTGGAGTTAACATAATAATAATAATAATAATAATAATAATAATAATAATAATAATAATAATAATGTATGGAATTTATATAGCGCTGAATCTTGTAAAGCAACAAATCAAAGCGCTCAGATTTCATTTCATACCACTTTAAGTCACGGCAGATTTCTCTCCGTGAAATTCGGGCTGCTCTCCCCGGGGAGAGCGGGAGAGCGCGTCGCCACAAGCGCAGCGCCACCCTTTTGTTTTCTTTTTTTTCATGTCTGCAACTGTATTTGTTTCCCTATCAGAGTGGCTTTTTTCTAAGAATTTTGCCAGGGACAACTCTCTTGTTGCCGTGGGTTCTTTTACGTGCGCTAAATAATTATGTGTAACACACGGGACCTCGGTTTATCGTCTCATCCGAAAGACTAGCGCCCAGACCACCACTCATGGTCTAATGGATGGGGGAAAAGTTTCCGGTCCAAACGGGATACGAACCGCCGCACACTTCAGACCCGGACTTTTCGCTTTCTAGACAGGCACGCTACCTCTAGACCACCGATCCACCATGCATCAGTGCAGACTCCACTCTCCCCAAAAGTCCTTCGGATGAGACTATAAGCCGAGGCCCCGTGTGTGAACTCACGCAGAACATCTTGCGCACACGTTAAAATCCTGTTCCGCTGTTCGTAAGAGTAGGCCATTGTGTGCCGGTGGGAACAGATGACAGAATTTACAAAACCGCATACACACGGGGACTGGATGTAAAAAAGCACAAAAGTGCTAATGGTATCCTCGATATAAAAGAAAGAAAGAAAAAAAAGAACAGGTAACTGACACCGCGCTCCCCAATGACCACATAGGTTATGGGACACCTTTACCTGTTACTGTACGTCTGGTGTGTGCCCGCGCTCTCTCGTTACTTTCGATTTTAAACAGCAGGATCACGGACGCTATAGCCGAGTGGTTAAGACCCTACCTTCTTCAATCCCATGGGTCATTGAAGTCGTGGGTTCCAATCTCGGCCGGCAGTGTCTGAGGAATTAGTGGTGGGGATTTTTAGATCTCGCAGGCCAACTTCAAGTGTACACCTGCCCGTTCGTTAAATCTATTTATGCATATACACATGCAGAAGGTCTCAAATATGCAAGTTAAAGATTCCGTAATTTATGTCAGCGTTCGAAGTGCCTTACGGAAACATGAACATACCCAGCATATATCCCCCGAGTTAAAATGCAGTAGCTACATTCATGGTGGGTAAAAACGGTCGCATACGCAAAATTTTACCATTGGGGAACCACGGAGTTATAGCCAAACAATAACAACAACAACCAATAACCAACAAGCAACAGGAGAATAAACTGGAAACTGTCTCAGCGTAAAATGTTAACTTTCAGTGCAAAAGAATCACCCCCAACAAGTCAGAATTTGAGCCCTGATATCATTTACTTTTGGTGTCATCTGTTGCCTCACACGTTAATGGACCATCAGAAAAACGAATACATTCGTGTTCAGTATAACTTACACACGTTTCTTTAGTATTTTAAAACCCGGACTTGACAAAACCACTTTCTCCGATTTTCTTGCAATCTATAAAAGAAGGATATCATTCCAGACCTTTTTTTTTTTTGCTCACCAAGCCATTTCGTGAGATTGAATTTCATAATTATTATGTCAAACTGTCCACACAAAAGGGGAGAAAAAATGGCTTGTGTGCTCCATCAGCAGCAGTCCTGTCACAATGAACAATTAATTGGAACAAGATTTTTTTTTCAGATTCTGCAGTAATGAGACATGGAAATAGCCACTCAGAAGGTGCCGGATGTTGCATCAGCAGTTTAATTGTAAAACGTCTTCCATAAAATTTTCCTCTTTAGTAAAAGAACAATCACTTCGTTCAAATCGATGCTGTGTGTGTGTGTGTGTGTGTGTGTGTGTGTGTGTGTGTGTGTGTGTGTGTGTGTGTGTGTGTGTGTGTGTGTGTGTGTGTGTGTGTGTGTGTGTGTGTGTGTGTGTGGTGTGTGTGTGTGTGTGTCTCTCTCTCTCTCTCCATTGATGGAAAGCTAATCCATTCTATGATTCATCCCCGTTTGGTTCGAGAGAGAGAGACAGAGACAGAGAGACAGAGAGAGAGAAACAGAGACAGAGAGACAGAGAGAGAGAGAGACAGAGAGACAGAGAGACAGAGAGACAGTTGCTTCTTCGTTTCCTGCAATTATAAACTTGTGTTGCTCTCCTTCAGTGTGTGAACGTAACACAATTCTCTAAAAATAGATGTGAAGAGCGGCAATATTGCTCAAATTGTCTCCTCTTCACCAAGTTAATTCATTGGGGTTAACCTCTGTCAAACTGGAGCTCCCCAACCCCCACCCCCGCTTAAAAAGCAAAAATTGGCCATGTGTTTATGCAGGGCTGTCATCTTGAAAGTCAAATTGCAGCTTTACTTTTTTTTATGGATTTCACCAAGGGGACGAGATAGCTCAGTGGTCAGAGCACTCACTTTCCCCAAGCCAACGTTAAGCAGCATCGAGCGTGGTTACCACTTGGATGGGTGACCGTTTGTGCGCCTTGGCTTCAGTATAGTTCCCCCAGTTCACCCAGCTGTAAATGGGTACCTGCCCTCTTTAGGGTCAGGGAAGGTAAAGTAGCGAGGGAGAGGAGATGGGCGCCACCCTCAATATGCTGGTCCTTAGAGAAATTGAGGTCTCTGACGCCTCGCTCCCCTACGACCTTATAGGTTATGGGACTCCTTTACCTTTTACCATGGAGGAATTCAGAAGATGAGCAGTGAAAAAATCACGACATGATTCGCCACTTGTTTGATGGTTTATATAGATAAAAAGGTTACATTCAAGTGTCTGTCCAAATAAACGGTTTTTAATCGAAACTCTCTGCCATGGCGCTTGTTAGAGAGTCGTGGGTTCGAATCTCGGCATCATCTGGTGAATTAAGGGTGGACAATTTTACGATTTCCCAGGTCAACTTCAAGTGCAGAACTGCCAGTATCTTAACTCCTTTTTTGTATATAAACGCGCAGAAGATCAAATATTGCACCATTAAAGATCTCATAATTTCATGTCAGCGCTCGGTGGAATACAGACACACGAACATACCCAGCATGCATCCCCCCAAAGTCGAAATGCGGCTACCTTCATGGTGGGGCCCATAAACAATCACATACGCAAAAATCTCACCATTTGTTGAACCTCGGAGCTCTAGCCGAGGAACGAAAAAAAATCAAAACCAGATCATCATTTTTCATCACTACATGCTGCCACGTGTGTAGCTTTATCAACTCTTCATAAACGTACTAACTCAGAAGTTCATCAACATTCATTCAGAAACGTTTTCAGTTCATCCAGCTTTTGACCAGAATGAAACTAGTTTATTTCCCAGCTGATCTAAAGCTTTAATCAGATCAAATGCTGATCAACTGTTAAGAGAGAGTAAAGAGGAAAACGAGTAAAAAAGAAGGAAGGAGGTCTTATGCATTTTCACTGGAGAGGAATTGCCACACAGTGTGGTCATTACACAGTTTCATTGCCGAGAGGGATTGTCTCTGAGCGCTTTCATCTGGAGGCTCGCTGAAGTGCCTTGGAGTCGTCATTTGTTAATGACAACGAGATGATAAAACGTCACGTTAATATAATGTGCCTTCTTTGAGAGAGAGAGAGAAAAGAGAAAAGAAAGAAGAATGTGGATTTTGTGTGCCTGTTTTTCTGTCTTTGTCTTAGTGTGTGTGTGTGTGTGTGTGTGTGTGTGTGTGTGTTGTGTGTGTGTGTGTGTGTGTGTGTGTGTGTGGGGTGTGTGTGTTGGTCTGTCTTCTGTCTTTCTGTCTGTCTGTCTGTCTGTCTGTCTGTCTGTCTCTCCCCTCTCTCTCTCTCTCTCTCTCTCTCTCTCTCTCTCTCTCTCTCTCTCTCTCTCTCTCTCTCTGTGTCAATATTTCCCTCTCTGTCTCTGTGTCCTTTTCTTTCTGCCTTCTTCTGTGTCTCTGTCTCTATCTGTCTGTCTGTCATTCTCTCTCTCTCTCTCTCTCTCTCTCTCTCTCTCTCTCTCTCTCTCTCTCTCTCTCTCTCCCTATCTCCACCCTTATGCATGTCCCCACTCTTTCACCTGTCATTAAATAATGGTCAATTCCCTTTATTAATAATAACCGGGGGGGGGGGGGGGGGAGCAGAATCACTTCTGCGCCCCCCCCCCCCCCCAAAATCAGAAGAAAAAAATCATATATTCCTTAAACGTTTAGATTCTCTGTATGTTTTCTTGAGGTGGGTGCGATGGTTGTCTCTTGTTTGGATTTGGTTTTTGCGTTCTTTTCTTTTTTCGTTTTGATTTTTTTTGGTCTAGGATCTTCCCCTTGAATGAAACAAACATAATTATTATACCTTGAGAGGGCTGGACTTCCCCAGGCGCAACTCACTCCAGGATCACAGCCCATACAAATTGGGTGCACTGCTCCATTCATTCGCTAGGGAGTAAAAGAGAGAGAGAGAGAGAGGGGGGGAGAGGTGGAGGGAGATGGAGAGGGGGAGGGAGGGAGGGAGAGAAGGGGGGGGGAAGAAACATATGGAGATACAGAGTGGGGGGGGGGAGAAAGAAAGAAAGAGAGAGGGTGAGAGGAAGAGATAGAGAGAGAGTGTGTTTTGTGTATGTGTGTGTGTGTGGAGAGGGATAGGGAAGAAAGAAAGAAAGAAGAGAGAGAGAGAGAGAGAGAGAGAGAGAGAGAGAGAGAGAGAGAGAGAGAGAGAGAGAGAGAACGCACTTGCTGTATGCTTTGTCAAAACCAGAGAGAGAGAGTGGGGGGGGGACGGGAAAGAAAGAGAGGGGAAGAGGGAGAGATAGAGATACAGTGGAGAGAGGGAGGGAGAAAAGGAGAGAAAGAGAGAGAGAGAGAGAGAGAGAGAGAGAGAGAGAGAGAGAGAGAGAGAGAGAGAGAGAGACATCAAGATAGACAGACAGAGAGGCAGACAGACAGACAGAAAGAAAGAAACAGACAAACATAGAGAGAGAGAAAAAGAATTGAATTGAATGGAATGAATGTTATTCAAAGAAAGTTCAACAAAACAACCTCTCAACCAAACAGCAGACAAACAACGAAGTTGTGTTCAAAGAAAAACGGAGAGAGAAAAAAAATCATCCAAAATCTAAAGTACGTTATTATTATAAACATATACTGGAGAGGAGAGGAGAGGAGAGGAGAGAGAGGGGAAGAGAGAGAGAGAGAGAGAGAGAGAGAGAGAGAGAGGAGAGAAGAGAGAGAGAGAGAGAGAGAGAGAGAGAGAAGAGAGAGAGAGAGAGAGAGAGAGAGAAGAGAGAGAGAGAGAGAGAGAAGAGGAGAGGAGAGGTGAGGAGAGAGGACAGAGAGAGAGAGACACACACACACACAGACAGAGAGACAGACAGATACACAGACAGACACACACATTTTTTTTTACATTTCATTCTTTTATTTCATTCTCTTATATCGAGGATAATGGAATAAGCACTTATGTGCTTTTTTTACATCCAATACCCCTGTGTATGCGGTTTTGTAAATTCTGTCATCTGTTCCCACCGGCACACAATGGCCTACTCTTACGACAAGCGGAACAGGATTTAACGTGTGTGCAAGATGTTCTGCGTGGGTTCGCACACGGGCCTCGGTTTATAGTCTCTGGAGAGGAGAGGAAAGGAGAGAAAAGGAGAGGAGAGGTGTGAGAGAGAGAGGACAGAGAGAGAGAGAGAGAGAGAGAGAGAGAGAGAGAGAGACAGACAGACAGACAGACAGACACACAGACACACACACACACAGACACACAGACACACAGAGACAGAGACAGAAGACCTCTGATTAAACGGACGAACTCTGATTTTAATTTCCTCTTCAGAATGACACACGGCGAGAGTGAAAAAGAAATGCACGGTAACTCCTGTCATTCGAATCTCTTCAAAACAAATTAATATCCTCCCTTCATCTTTTCCTTCGGCAACTTTGCAAATGATTACAACCCCCCCCCCCCCCCCCCCCTAGTGGAGATGCAGTGGTGGTAGAGGCGGGGGGAAGGGGGGAGGGAAGCTGTCAGTATAAACAGCATCTCCACCTTCTGAAAATTTTATGCTAGGAATCCCCTCTTTTCTATCCCATCTACCTTTGTTTCTTCTTTGCTCCTTTTTTTTTCTCTGTCACTTCCTTCATGTCTGTGTTCTGTACTCTTGGTCCATTTTCCTGTCCTCTCTCCCCCCCCCCCCCCCCCTCCCCCGCCCTTCCCAATCACTAAAAGATAACCATTCTCTCCCATGCCGAAGTCGGATGTGCTGGTCCTGACTTGTCAGGCGCTTAACGGCAGCGCAACGCATTTTCGTTCATTTAATAGACAACAATAGTTGCTGCCTGAGCGTTCGACGACGACGACGAAAAAGAAGAAGAAGAAGAAGGAGGAGAAGGAGGAGGAGGAAGAGGAGGAACAAACAAGTAAACCAAACAAGCCAAAACAGTGCACGGATCAGTTTTAGCTTCGTCACTTAAGCTGATGCTATTGCATTTCCAGAGGCACAGATTTCAACGAAGTGAGGAGTCTAATTAGTCCATGGAACAAAATCATCATCGTTGACGTCATTCTGCTTTTTTGTCGTCATCGTTGTACTCATGCTATTTTCGTCATCTGGTACCTACCATTTTGTTCTTGATGACAACGACAGCGATGCATGATGATGATGATTGTGGGGATGGTGGTAATGGTGATGATGGTGACGGTGGTAAGAATGATGACGACGACGACGACGACGACGATGATGATGATGATGGTGATGATTTAAAAAAAAAAAAGTTGCCAACATGTCATCACTGACAAATTAGCCTTATAATAACAATTTTAAACAGATAAGGCCTTCCTGCCCTGCTGCAGACACTACAGCCCTGTCGGCAGCCCTGTTACAAGACAATGAACTGCAAAATAGAAGGAATGTGGTGGGGTGGGGTGTGGTTTGGTGGGGTGGGGTGGGAAGGGGCGTGCCTTCCTTCAGCGGTCGTAACCCCAGTTCAGAAGTCCTGGACTCAGCACCTGCACAATGTACCCATCACACCAGAAAAAAGGTTAATGCTATAGTCCAGCTTTTCCTCTTCTCTGTCCTAGACCCAAAAAAAAGGTGAGCAAGTGTGTGGCAATTGGTACGTCAAACTGATACCCTGTCTCTCTGGCTGTCTGGCTGTCCGCCTGATTGTCTTGGCTGGTTCGCTGTCTGTCCTGCTGTCTGGCTGTCTGTCTATCCGTCTGTATGTCCATTCCTTTTTCTTGGTTTCTCTTCTCTTCTTCTCTCTCTCTCTCTCTCTCTCTCTCTCTCTCTCTCTCTCTCTCTCTCTCCTCTCTCTCTCCCTCTCCTCTCTCTCTCTCTCTCTCTCTCTCTCTCTCTCTCTCTCAATGTGATGATCATTATAATCATCATCTATTTCATCTGATCAACACCATCACGATCAGTATCATCGCCAGTAGGCTAACTAGTAGTAGTAGTATTAGCAGCAGCAGCAGCAGCACTAGCAGCAGTAGCAGCAGCAGCAGTAGTAGCAGTAGCATCAGCAGCAGCACTAGTAGTAGTAGTAGCAGCAGCAGCAGCAGCAGCAGCAGCAGCAGTAGTAGTAGTAGTAGTAGTAGTAGTAGTTAGTAGTAGTTAGTAGTAGTAGTTAGTAGTAGAAGTAGTAGCAGTAGTAGTAGTAGCAGTAGTAGTAGCTAGTAGTAGTAGTAGTAGCAGCAGCAGCAGCAGCAGCAGCAGTAGTAGTAGTAGTAGTAGTACTAGTAGTAGTAGTAGTAGTAGTAGTAGTAGTAGTAGTAGTAGTAGTTAGTTGCAGTTAGTAGTAGTAGTTTGCATGTAAGTACTGTTTTTTTTAATTAACCGTACAGGCAGCCATACTCAAACTTCGGAGAATTTTTCTTTTCTTTATTCTCCTTCAGTCAAACATGCAGGATGCTAGATAAAAAGCTTACCACGAACTAAAAACTATCTCCACAGTATATTATAACTTTAAAAAAAAGAAAAAAGGACAACCATCATCGTTTTCAGCAGCAACAATCAGCAGCAGCAGCAGCATTGTCGTCGTTGTGTCTCACTCAGCCTTGGCATGCGCTGTGCACGTGTACGTACGTGAGCAGACGACAACGCCGCTAGCCAGTGTCAATGAATATTTCAGCTGACATGGAATGAAGTTTTAGGAGACCTCCTCTCTACACACCTGCACAATGTCAACAGGACGCGTAATCTTGTTCTCGAAGCATTTTTAAAAAAATTCCTTTTCTCTTCCAGTGAATAGAATATAACTTTGTGTTTTTTTTAGGAGACCCGATTCTCTCTCTCTCTCTCTCTCTCTCTCTCTCTCTCTCTCTCTCTCTCTCTCTCTCTCTCTCTCTCTCTCTCTCTCTCTCTCTCTCTCCCCTCTCTCTCTCTCTCTCTCTATCTATCTTCTTCTCTCTCTATCTCTCTCTCTATCTCTCTCTCTCTCTCTCTCTCTCTCTCTCTCTTCTCCCTCTCTCTCTATCTATCTCTCTTCTCTCTCCCCCTCTCTCTCTCTCTCTCAATGTGATGATCATTCCAGCTAACTCTTCCTTGTTTCTGACACTGTGTCTGTCTGTGTTTCTGTCTCTTTCTTGCTATTTTGTGGTTGTTTTGTTTTAGTAGCCTTCGGTCTTCTCTCTTTATTGTTGTGTGTCTCTGTCTGTGTACCTGATTTCCTTTTTCTGTCTCTGCATCTGTTTCTCTGTGTTTCTATTATTCGCTGTGTCTCTCTCTGTCTCTCTGTCTCTGTCTCTCTGTCTCTGTCTTTCTCTATCTCTCTATCTCTCTCCCTCTATCTCTCTCTCTCTCTCTGTTTTTTTGTACTTGAACATGTTGTGTTTCTAGACAATCGATTAAAGTTTTTTCGTTTACTTATTACCACTTCCCCTTCGTCTGTTTCGCTTGTATTGTGGCCCAAGGCCGAAGTACAATTAAAATGTTCAGAGTTCTCTGTCTCTCTCTCTCTGTGTGTCTCTCTCTATCTGTCTCTGTCTCTCTCTCTGTCTCTGTCTCTCTATTGTACTTCAACTAAATATTATTGCCACAGGGTCATTTCAGTATGCTAAAAGTGTACTGATACGTGAACTGAACCAAAAGCTTACCAACCAAGATCTAGGGCATTGTTCATGGTCTTGTGAACGGCTACTACAACGGACTTTCTTTGTGCTTTATGCAAAACATAAATGTCAACTAATTACTATGATCTAATGTATTCCATCAAACAATATTCTATATTTCCCCTAAAAACAAATAGAAGCAGTGCAGTCTTTATCTCTTCCTATCCATAAACAAACGGAAATTATATTTATATTGCAAGTAAATCATGCCCTGCTTCACCACACATTCCAATGTGCAAGTTAATTAAAAACTGACATCTACTGGCAAGTTAATCCCCTTTCTCGCAAGCTTCACGAAGTTTCAAGACAGACAAGATAGATTTAGCATGCGGGGGTTGGTTCGTATCACGCAGCTTGGCGAACACATTTCGATACCTAATCCTCCACACCAACCACTCTTTCCCTTTAAGGTTTCAAAGTGTTAACATGTGTGAGGAGTGAGTGAGGGTGTATATATATTCTGGATAACAGACACTTTGCATGTTTAGCTGGGGAATTAGCAACAACAACAACAACAAAGCACAAAAACATATACTAAAGACCAATCTAATCAAATCTTGTTGTTTTTTATCCCCCTCCCCCTCCTGAGAACAAAGAAGCCATATTGGGGCTGTCACCTTGCAAAATGCGTTAAAATGTGTGATAAAGACACGCATAATGCAAAAACAATAACAATTATGAAAAGGGAGCACCAAACAGATGATATAAAGAGAAGAAAACAGAAAGTGAGAACTGAAGGAGATAACGGAAGACATAGATGAAGGGGTAATAAAAAAAAAAGTGTCCATGGGCCTAAACTGACGTAGGACCATAACCTGTCTGTAGTGTCCGAGGTTCTTCTATTTATTTCTTTTCACCAGACATTTGGCTGACGTTTCCAAACCACCAGACATTCATTTCAGACGTACTCCCTCTCTGGGATAACCGTCTCTTCAAAGTATGCACATTTTCTGAAGCATAAGGCATTCCTTATTGACAACAACAATAATAGCATACAAACAAACAAGCAAGCAAGTAAAAGAGGGAGAGAAGAAGGAGGAGGAGGATGAAGAGGAGAAGAAGGAGGAGGAGGAGGAGGAGGATGAAGAGGAGAGAAGAAGGAGGAGGAGGAGGAGGAGGAGAAGAGAAGAAGAAAAAGAGAAGAAGAAGAAGAAGAAGAAGAAGAAGAAGAAGAAGGAGGAGGAGGAGGAGAAGCAGAAGCAGAAGCAGAAGAAGAAGAAGACCAGCAACAATAACAACAAGGCAAGAAGCACAGAGAAAAAAATCATTCAGAGTAGGACCTAGTCAAATAAATAGAAGTATTCACCATCGCCAGTCCTCTATTAAGGAAACCATTTACACAAATACTGATGAATTCATACAGAAGAACAGTAACCTTGCAAAGTGCGGACCAAAATTGAGTGCACAGATTGGGAGCATGAAAGAGGTTGATCACTGGCCGAGCTTTGTGTTCTTAGTACACAGACAAACCACTACTGCCAAAGCCTAGTGTTCTTAATTCGCAGACACACGGAAGAAGCTTTTAGTACACAGACAAGTGATTACTGGCAGATCTTAGCATTTTTAATACCCAGACACGCTACTACAGGCAGAGACTAGTGTCCTTGGTACACACACAGACAAGCTATCACTCTATATGCCTAGTGCTTTTAGTATGCAGACAAGCTATTACTCTGTCAGCTATGCAGACAAGCTATTACACTATCAGTCTAGTGTTTTAGCACACGCAGACAAGCTATTACTCTCTTAGCCTAGTGTTTTTACTATGCAAACTACTACACTATGAGCCCAGTGATTTTAGAACACACAGACAAGCTACAACTCTTCTTCTTCTTCTTTTCGATGCCTTATTGTTTTACACCAAGAGACCAGTTCGCCTAAGGAATGTAGCAGTCGTCTGTAGGGCATCCACCGGCCCGTACAGTTTTTCTTCTAGGGGTAATGGGTTCGGCCACATTTCCTCTCTCAGCTGCCTGAAGGCCCTGCAGTCCTGCAGGATGTGGCGAGTGTCTTGCTCAGCTTCCCCACATGAGCACATGGGGGAGGGTACCACTTTCATCTTCCTGTGCAGATGTTGGTTCAGCCTGCAGTGGCCTGTCGGAAGATGGTCACCTGGTCTTGTCTGGTGAGGCTGTGGTAGCTGTCTGGTGGTGGCGTTTTCCTGTAGAGAGCCTTAATGATGGTCTTGCTCTCTGCAAGGCAGACAGGGTTTTCGGGCTGTTCATCTCGGGCGCCTATCTTGGCCATTCTGTCAGCTTGCTCATTGCCCTCGATGCCACAGTGTGAGGGGATCCACTGCAGCACGGTGCGAAGACACTGGATGTTATGTAGTGCCATCTCTAGTTGTGGAAGCTGGCCGCTGTTGAAGGCTTGCAGCACAGACAGAGCGTCGGTCAGAAAGACGACATGGGTGTTGTGATCCACTCTGCTGCGGATGGTGTTTGCTGCAAGGATGATCGCTTCCACTTCGGCCTTGTAGTTGGTGCAGTAGACGCCGGTTGCTATTGACCGAGTCTGCCATTCTCTGCTGGGATACCAGATGTAGGCCCCAGCTCCTCCACATCTGGTGGCATCTGTTGCAGAGCCGTCTGTGTAGACGTGGAGCCATGCCTCGTGAGGGTATTGATCTTCTATCATGGCTGCTGTCAGAGTTCTTTTGACAATGTCGCTCTGTTCAGTTTTCTTCGTGATTCCTGGAACTGTCATTCTGACTGTCACTTTTCCTGTCATTTCTTGCCATGGAGGATCATCAAGGGAGAAGGTGATGGGCTGTACTGCTGGCAGTTTGTCTTGGTGCTCTCTCTGCAGTGCACGAGCTTCAACTGCAAAACTGGAGCGGTTTAGTCTTCCAGAGGACAGCTTCTCCAGTCTTGTGCTCATTGGATGGTCTTTGGTGCACTGGTACTTGGTAGCCTGTTGCAACGTCTTCTGTTTCCTTCTGGTGATGAGAGGAGATATGCCAGTCACCTGCTCCATCTTCTCTATGGGGGTGGATTTCATCGCGCCTGTGATGATTCTCAAGGCTTGGTTCTGTACCTTGTCCAGGGTGTCCCGATGTGTCTTGGCAGCTGTCATCCAAGAGTTTGATCCGTACTCAAGATGGGGTCGTACAGTGCCCTGGTAGACTGATTTCAGGATGTGTTCATTGGCTCCCCACTGTGTCCCTGCAAGTTTGCGCATGATGTTGAGCTTACGCCTTGCTTTTCCTTCTGCCTGGGTATGTGTTGTTTCCAGGTCAGCTTCTTGTCATATGTGACCCCAAGGTATGTCTGTTGGTCTTCCATCTTGAGGGTCGTGTTGCCAAGGGTGAGGCGTCCAGGGCTTGCTTTTGGTGAGAGCGTAAAGAGGGTGCCTGTGGTCTTGTCCCGGTTAATGGACACACACCACTTGTCAGCCCATGCGGAAACTTTATCCAGGGCCATCTGGATGCGGTAGTTTGCTGTTGAAGCGTACTCCTCCGTGCACCAGAGCACCAGGTCGTCTGCATATAGCGCTGCGTGGACTCCCTTGGGAAGCTCTGACACAATATCGTTAATGAAGAGCACGAACAGGGTTGGTGAGAGTACTCCTACCTGAGGTACTCCTTGCCGCAGGAGTACCTTCCGGCCACAGCGGCAGTCCACCATCACTCTGGCTCGTCGGTTGTGAAGGTAGGATTTTGTCCACTGGTACATATTGCCGGTAATGCCACTGCGTAGGAGCTTCACAAGGAGTCCATCTTTCCAGACCTTGTCGAAGGCCTTCTGTAGATCTATGAAGATTGCCAGGGTCATCTTCTTGGCCTGAAAAGCATCCTCTATAACTTGAGTAAGATGAGTTGTTTGATCTTCAGTGCTTTTGTACTGACGGAATCCGGCTTGTTCAGGGACTAGGATGCTTTCAATCTCCAGGTAGAGTTGCAGGCGCAGGTTGACGATGCGCTCCATGGTCTTACAGAGGCAACTCGTGAGGCTGATTGGGCGATAGCTGATGGCCTTGCTCTTGTTCTTGCCCTTCTTCAGTACTGGGATCATGATGGCCTCTTTCCAACATTGGGGGACCTGACCACTGTTCAAGCTCAAGTTGAAGATGTCCAAGAGCTTCTGGATAGCAGTGTTGCCTTGGTGTTGTATCATCTCGTTGGTGATGTTGTCAGGTCCTGGTGACTTCTTCTTCTTCAAATTCTTGATGGCTTTTTAGGAGTTCTGGCATGGTGATCTTGTGTTCCATTGCCTCATGACCCTGTTCACAGTTCTTTCTCCTGTCTCTTTCTTCCTTTCTCACTTCTTTCTGTAGGTTTTGTGGGATGTTGTTATTGCTTTCTTTGGCGTACTTCTTGGCAAAGGTGTTGGCTGCCCTCTTTCCCGTCAGAGTTCTGCCGTCTTCTTCTAGTGTGATCTTCTGCCCCTTTGTACCTTCATCGTTCAGGGCCTGTGTTAGTCTCCAGAGCTTTGTTGTGTCTTTTTCCATGTTGAGGCTTGATGTTTTCTCTCTCCAGCTCCGTCTCTTGCTTTCTAGTTTAGTTCTCAGGTATTTTGCCGTGCTCTCTTGGAGTCTGATGTGGTTCTCCTGATTCGGGTTGTTCTCTACTTCTTCTCTTGCTTCGGTGACTGCATCGTGTGCCTGTTGAAGCTGGTCCGTCCAGTATGGGGTGTAGTCTTTTCTTGCTCCCCTTGGTATGCATTCCCTGGCTGCATGAATGATGCTTTTGTTGAATTCCTTCACTACGTTGTTGATGTTTCGTCCCTCTACTTGAATGTTGTTAGTCAGTTCATTTGTCCTGATGGCAAAGAGTCCCCATTTGGCCTTCTTATAGTTCCATCTTGGTTGAGGTCTGTGCCCTGTTTCTGCTTCTCCACTGATTGTGAGGATGGCGGGGCGGTGGTCACTTCCCCCGAGCTGATCTTGGACTGTTCTCCCGATCCTCTGGTGGATGTCATCAGTGCAGAGAGCCAGGTCCGGGGTGGTGGTGGTCTTCCAGCGGCGCGAGTAGAAGGTAGGAGGGTCGGTGGGGTCGTTGACGAGGATTAGGCGGTGTTCATCCTGCCATGCCTCTACTTCTTCTCCTCGCTTGTCAAGGTGGTTGTATCCCCAACTCTGGGACCTGCTGTTGAAGTCGCCAGTGATGAGGAAGCTGTTGTCTGGGACCTGAATGGTATCTAGGGCTAGATTCTTATCATCAGGGCAGTAGTAGTTGACGACAATGAAGCTACTGTCCTTGGTGGTGATCTTCACTGTCTGGTACTCTGCTTCCTCCATGTACATCTTTGTTTCACTAGCGTTCAGGTTGTTCCTCACTAGTGTCAGTACTCCACCTTTTCTTCTACCCTGTCGATCACTGCGAAACACCTGATAGCCGCGGATCTTTAGTGGCTTCCCCTCTTGCAGGTGTGTCTCTTGCATACAACACACGTGGATGTTGTTAGCATGTAGGAAGTGTTGGAGCTCTGTTGTCTTGTTGCTGACCCCTTCAGCGTTCCACTGCATGATGTTGATGGTAGGGTCTCCTTGGTCTTGCTTGGCTTGCGGCCAGTCGCATGTCCTCCCCGTCCCCTGGCTCCACAGGACGATGAAGGGACCTCCAGTCACTTGGGTGGACTCCGTTGAGGCGCGGAGCCCGGCACTACACCTGCCTGGCGGATCCCCACAGGGCGAGCACCATTCCTGTTAATCTGATCTCGAAGTGTCATTATGGCGATAGTTGCATGGTGATGTGGTTGTCTCGGGAGCGCCGCTAGGCCCATCACCTCTGACTTCAGCTCCCTTGTCCACCTTAGTCGCCTTTTACGACATGCCTGGTTGGATGGCAGAGGCCCTATTCTTGCAATGTTCGCTTTGCAAGCATACCCCGGGAACCTCACGGGGGGAGCTACAACTCTATGGGCATGGTGTTTTTAGTCTGCAGAGAAGCTATTAATCTACGAGCCTAGTGATTTTACTATGCAGACAACCTATTACACTATCAGCCATGTAATACTGATATGCAGACAAGCTATTACTCTATGAACCAATGCTTTTAATACACAGACAAGGTTACTCTATGAACCTAGTGCGTATAGTACGCAGACAAGCTATTACTCTATGAGCTAATGCTTTTAATACACAGACAAGCTATAACTCTAAAGTCGAGTGCTTTTAGTATGCAGAAATGCTGTTACTCTATTGTCCGAGTGCCTTTAGTATGCACAGAAGTTATTACTCTATGAGCCTAGTGATTTTAGTACACAGACAAGCTATTACATTATGAGCCTAGAGCTTTTAGTATGCAGACAATCTATTACATCATGAGCCTAGCGCTTTTCTTGTACACAGACAAGCTATTACTCTAGGAGCTTAGTGTTTTAGTACCCAGACGCACTGCTACACAAAGAGCCTATTGCTCTTGTACACAGACAAGCAATTACTCTATGGGCCTTGTGCTTTTGAAACGCATAAATCCATTACTCTATGAGCCTAGTGTTTTTAGTACCCAAACAAGCTATTACCATGTGAGCCTTATGCTTTCAGTACACAGACAAGCTAATACTCTCTGAGCCTAGTGCTTTTTGGATGCAAATAAGCTGTTAATGTATCAGCCTAGTGCTTTTAGAAAGCAGACAAGCATAATATACTCAAGAAGCCTTGCCCCCCTAATACACAGAAAAGCGTTTACTCTCTGAACCTGTTACAAGGAAACAATACACTCTTGGAAAAAAAATAAGGTCTGTTCATGTTTCCTGTCGTTTCGTAACAGCAGCAAAAAGAAGATGGGTAGTTATTTGAGCTGCAGAGAATGACTGTTACATATGCACTAACATTTCGAAGTCTTGTGCAGATTAGAATACAACTGTATTCGCAAGTGGTTCTAATCTATTTAAGATCTAGTAGATGAATTGCAATAACGAAGAAGAAGAAGAAGAAGAAGAAGAAGAAGAAGAAGAAGAAGAAGAAGAAGAAGAAGAGAAGAAGAAGAAAGAAGAAGAAGAAGAAGAAGAAGAAAAAGCGAAGAAGAAGAAGAAGAAAAAAGAAGAAGAAAAGGAAGAAGAAGAAAAGAAGAAGAAGAGAAGAAGAAGAAGAAAGAAGAAAGAAGAAGAAGAGAAGAAGAAGAAGAAGAAGAAGAAAGAAGAAGAAGAGAAGAAGAAGAAGAAGAAGAAGAAGGAAGAAGAAGAAAGAAGAATCTGAAGAAAAAAAGAAAAAGAAGAAAGAAGGAAGAAGAAAGAAGAAGAAGAAGAAGAAGAAGAAGAAGAAGTAGAACAAGAACAAGAACAAGAACAAGCATTCAGGTAAAAAGATGCTGAAAATGTAAAAATCACTTCGTCAATCCTTCTTTTAAAAAAAAGATAAAACACAACAAGTGCTTGCAATGAATCTGAAAAGAAATCTTGCAGAGACTTTGTGGCTCAAGTTAAACACACGTACACAGGAAAGCATGGATTTCAGAGAAGGGGAGACAAGCCGTCACAAGAAAACGATAGCACTCTTTGAAAATGTTCCACCCTGCTTCCTGGCATGTGTGCTGCTACGGGGTGAAGGGCCTTGGCAAAGGGTTGTGAGAGCACTGAATATACACACACACATTTCTATCAGTATTCAAAGTGTTGAATAAGGTTTATAGAACTTAACATTCCCAGTACACAATGTCTATTACCTAACACGTGAAAACTGAAATATCAAGAGTAATGGCCCAAGATACGAAGAAGAAGATGAAGAATTTGAAGATAAAGAATTTGAAGATGAAGAACTTGAAGATAACGAATTTGAAGGTGAAGAATTTAAAGATCGAGAATTTGAAGATGAAGAATTTGAAGATAAAGAATTTGAAGATGAAGAATTTGAAGATAAAGATTTTGAAGATTAAGAATTTGAAGATAAAGATTTGAAGAAGAATCTGGGGGAGAATTGGAATAATATTTTAAAAGGAGGAAGAAGAGGGGGAAAAGGAAGAAGAGGAATTGCAAAGAAGTTGAAGAAGAAAAATAAGGAGAAAGAGAAGAAGGAGGAAAAGGAGAAGAGAGAGAGAGAGAGAGAGAGAGAGAGAGAGAGAGAGAGAGGAGAGAGAGAGATTCAGATACATAAAAGACATACAGAAAGTCAGACAAACAGAAAGAAAGACACACAGAGAGATAGACAGACAGACAGAAAGAAAGAAAGAGACAGAAGACAGACAGACAGACAGACAGACAGACAGAAAGAATACTTAGAATATAAAAGTTAAAAGAAAACAAAAGATTCTTCAACTAGAGTCCCCTTTCATCAATCCTTCTTTGAAGAGAAAAAACTGAAATGTATCACAAAATGCAGTTTTTCACACTTCTAACAAAAGGAACAAGTCACAAAGAGTATAGACACACAGGGCCAGAGCTGTCAGAGAGAGAGAGAGAGGGGGGGGGAGGGAGACAGAGAGAGAGGGAGAAAGAGAGAGACAGAGAGAGATACAGAGAGAGACACAGAGAGAGATAGAATGGAGAGATAGAGAGACAGAGAGATGGACAGAGAGAGAGACAGAGGAGAGAGACAGAGAGAGAGAAGAGAGAGACAGACAGAGACAGAAGAGAGAAGACAGAGGAAGAGAACAGAGAGAGACACACACAGAGAGACACAGAGAGAGACAGAGAGAGATAGAGACAGAGAGAGAGGAGAGAGGTGAGAGAGAGAGAAAGAGAGCGAGAGAGACAGAGAGAGCAAAGAGAGAGAACACAGAGAGAGAGACAGAGAGAGAGACAGAGAGAGAGACAGGGAGAGACAGAGAGAGATAGAGAGACAGAGAGATGGACATAGAGAGAGAGACAGGGAGAGAGACAGAGAGAGACAGAGAAAAAACAGAGAGAGTGACAGAGATACAGAGAAGAGAGAGAGAGAGGAGAGAGACGGACAGAGAGACAGAGACAGAGAAAAGAAGAGAGAGACAGATAGAGAGAGAAGAGAGAGACAGATAGAGAGAGAAGTGAGAGAGGAGAGAGAGAAGATACACAGAGAGAGAAACAGAGAGACAAAGAGAGACAGAGAGAGACAGATAGAGAGACAGAGAGAGAGAGACAAAGAGAGACAGAAGAGAGACAAAGAGAGAGACAGAGATGGCCAGAGAGAGAGAGACAGAGACACAGAGAGAGATAGAGAGAGACAGAGAGAGACAGAGACAGAGAGAGACACAGAGAGACACAAGAGATAGAGAGAGACACAGAGAGAGAGAGACAGAGACAGAGAGAGACAGAGAAAGACAGAGATAGAGAGAGAAAAATAGAGAGAGACAGAGAGAGACAGAGAGAGAGAGAACAGAGAGAGAGAGAGAAGAGACGAGAAGAGAGAGAGAGAAGAGAGAGAGAGAAAGAGAGATAGGAGAGAGACGGAGAGAGAGAGAGAGAAGAGAGAGACAGAAGGAGAGAGAGGAGAGAGAGACAGACAGGGAGAAGAGACAGAGACAGAGAGAGAGAGGAGAGAGACAGACAGAACAGAGAGAGACAGACAGACAGAGACAGAGAGAGAGAGAGAGAGAGAGAGAGTGAAGAGGGAGACGGATAGATAGAGACACAGAGACAGAGAGACAGAGAAACAGACAGACAGACAGACAAGAGAAGCTGGAACAGGAAGACGAATGCACTCGTAGAAAACGTTCTCTCCTGTTTCCTGCCATGTGTACCTGCCCGTCAGCAGAGAGAAAAAGAGGAAGTGGGGAAGTGTAGTGTACACATTGTATCTTCACAGAAGCGGCAATGATGCTAAGTTGTAGAGGAGTTCAGAATTGCATTAGATGCAACGCGTTCAGGTAGTGTCTGTTGTACAGAGGGCAGAGAATGTGTTATTTAAAGTATTGAATAAGAGAGGAGAAGAGAGGAAGAGGAGGGAAGAGGAGGAGGAGGAGGGAGGAAAAGGAGGAGGAGGAGGGGGGAAAGAGGAGGAGGAGGAGGAGGAGGAAAAGAGAGAAGAAGAAGAAAAAAACAAAGAAAAAAAAAAAGAAGAAAAGAAGAAGAAAAGAAGAAGAAGAAAAAAAGAAAGAAGAAGAAATTGATGATGAAGAAGAAGAAGAAGATGAAGAATTGAAGAATTCAAGAGAGAGAAGAGGAGAGAAGACAAACAAAAAAAAGAAAAAAAAGAAGAAGAAGAAAAGTGATCAAGAACAAGAAACAAGAGAACAAGAAAAGAAGAACAAAAGAAAGAGCAAGATAAAGAGAAGAGAAGAAAATGATGAGATGGAAGCAAGGAGAAAGAATGAGTTGGAGAGAAGTAGCAGCAACAACACTATCAAGGATGATAGGTACACCAAAGACGAGAACAATGAACAATTTCGACAAGGCTGAAGCAGCAAGAAAGAAGAACAAAAAGGTCAAACGCATATTAAAGGAGAATGCCGAATGAATCAATAAAGAGTGGTAACAATGTGGAGAAAGCTCCTGCACATGCAAGAAGATGGCAAGATAAGAGATTGGAGATGGGACGTAGCAGCTGAACGGCATTCACAGAAGGAAAGTGCTTATGCTTATCATTCATTTTATAGGATGAATGAGAGTGTGATGATGCAATAAAGATGATGTGTTAAAGCTTTGTTGGAAAGATTCTAATAAATGAGCCTTACAATCTTACACTCTTGAATCTCAGTCAGCGTTTTGCACTCGTCCACAAATGGACAGGTTTAAGTTCGATTCTTCGTCAAAGCTTTATATATATATCTTCCTGAAAGATCATGAATGGTGGTTGGTGATGATGATGATGATGATGATGGTGATGATGATGATGATGGTGGTGGTGGAGATAAGGCTTCGTTTGACACAATATTATTAATATGATGAACGCCTAACAATGCATGTACACTCTCTGAATCATCAGTCTAGTGGTTTTGCACTCATACACAAAATGACAGGTTGTAAGTTCGATTCTCGTCAAAGCTTTAACTGTTACTCCTTCCCCTAAAACCATGAATGGTGGTCTGGGCACTAGTCTTTCGATGGGATGATAAACTGAGGTACCTGTCCAAACTGCGCCAGCTTTCTCCTCTACAAAAGGTAACGGTAAATGTGTTCCCATAACCTATGAGGTCGTTGGGGAAGGAGGTGTCAGAGACCTCAGCTTCTCTAGAGGCCAGCAGTTTGAGGGCGGCACCCATCTCCTCTCCCTCGCTGCTTTACCTCCCCTGACCTTAAAATAGGGCATGTATCCATTTGCAGCTGGGTGAATTGGGTGACTGTGCTGAAGCCAAGGCGCGCAAACAGTGACCCATCTACTTGGAAACCACGTTCAATGCTGTTTAACTTTGGCTTGGGGAAAACGAGTGCTCCGACCATTGAGCAGTCCCGTCCCCATAGCTAAAAGAGGTTCCTGTGGCCCAGCTTTCATGATCACCTCTTGCCACAGTCCCTGGTTGGTTCTGTGATGCCGCCAGATGTGTACATAGAAGCCTTCTGAAGGATTCCATGTCAAAGGCTTGTGTCATAGAACAGATCGGCATTAAACGGATGCGGGATACAAAAATATCTGCGGTCTCCATTATGTGATTTTGCGAACTGCAGCTTCGATTATGTAATTTGACAACTGCAGCATCGATTATGTAATTTGATGACTACTGCCTTGATCATGTAATTTGATAACTTTAGCCTCAATGATGTAATGGGATAACTGCAGCCATTATCGCCGTCAGCGCCTGGGGTTTATCACAGTTCTTGATCAAACCATTGACGCTGGGGGCAACAGCAAAGTGAGAGGCTGTATGACCAGTGGCTTTTTCACTCATGGCATTCCACTTTACAGCTTAGTCTTTAGTGATCGACTATGTGACTCTCTGACTAGGAGGCTTGAATCGCACAGTCCTTACGTGCTGCAGCCCTGGGGGCTAGTTGGCCTTTGGAGAACATCTCCAACGCTGACTGTCCTTATGCCCACTTGGCCGAGAGAGTGGGGATGTACTGTGGGCAAGGCATCTCCACTATAATCAAATTTCTGCCCAATTTCCGAAACAGCAGCTGCCTCCTCTGCTGTTTTGGAGGTCATCGTCGAAAACGACGGACTAACATACGCAGCCTCGATTATGTCATTTGATAACTACAGCCTTGGTTATGTAATTTGATAACTACAGCCTTGATTATGTCATTTGCTAACTACAGCCTTGATTATGTCATTTGCTAACTACAGCCTCGATTATGTCATTTGATAACTACAGCCTCGATTATGTAATTTAATAACTGCAGCCTCAGTTATATAATTTAATAACCGCGACCTCGATTATGTAATAAGATAAATGTGACCTCGATTATGTAATTTGATAACTACAGCCTCAATTATGTAATTTGATAACTACAGCCTTGATAGTGTAATTTGATAACTACATCCTTGATCATGTCATTTGATAACTACAGCCTCGATTATGCAATTTGATAACTACAGTTTTGATTATGTAACTTGATAACTACAGCCTTAATAATAATAATAAATGGAATTTATATAGCGCTGTATCTTGCACAGACAAACCAAAGCGCTTGCACTCAACTCATTCTTACACAGTCATGCAACCAATAGCGAGTAATAGTTTTAACAAGTCCAAATGCACACACGCACACACACGTTATACACTTTGGCAGGGTGATGGAATTTTTGGCTGTTGAAAAGCAGGGATAGCTATGAAATGAAACAGGAGAGGAAATTCTTAGGTTTGAAACAAATATGTCTTGAGGCCGGATTTAAAAGAGTCACAAGAAGGCCTTTGGCGAAGAGAGATAGGGAGGCCATTCCAAATGGATGGACCAGAAACAGAGAAAGAGCGACGGCCAACAGTGGACTGGTTGAATCTAGGTGTTTGTAAGCACAAGGAATCTGCAGCAGAGCGAAGGGAACGAGAAGGGGTGTACAGGTGGAGACATTCACAGAGGTAGGAAGGTGCTGTTTTGTGGAGACATTTGTAACAGAGAGTACTGATCTTATAGTTTATTCTTTGTGGCACAGGCAGCCAGTGGAGAGATCGCAAGAGAGGGGTAATGTGCTCAGATTTTTTTTTTTCTGAGGACTAGTCGAGCTGCAGAGTTTTGAATACGTTGAAGGGAGTGAATAGATGATGCTGGCAGACCAGCCAAAAGAGAATTGCAATAGTCCAGACGTGAAAGAATGAGAGATGCCACGAGTTTTGATGTTGCCTCTGTGGACAGGTACTTTCGAATTGCACTAATACGTCGTAATTGATAGAAGCAGGACTGGCAGGTCTGGGTGATGAATTTTTGCATAGAGAGTGTGTTGTCAATAATGACCCCTAGATACTTTACAGCAGTGGATAGAGGGACTGATGCATTGCCGAATTCTATTGAAGCTGTTGTAATGGAAGAGAGTTTGTTTTTGGTCCCTACAAGCATGGCTTCAGTTTTATCAGCGTTTAGTTGTAACTTGTTCTCTATCATCCAGTTTTGGATATCTTGAAAGCAGTAGGTCATATTCATCAAGAGGGAAGGCAGATTTTCAGGAGTGTCACTGCTTAGAATCTGAGAGTCATCTGCATAAAAGTGATGGTTGATCTGATGACGGTTAATTATATGTGACAGTGGAGCGGTGTAGAGAGTGAAAAGAACAGGGCCCAGAACTGATCCCTGCGGGACTCCACATTCCAGTCTGGCAGGTACACTGACTGAATCTTGTTTACTGTGACTGTCTGGAATCGGTCATTCAGGTATGATCTAAACCAGGTGAGGGCTGTACCAGTAACACCAAACGTTTCTTGAAGACGGGAGAGAAGGATAGAGTGGTCAATAGTGTCGAAGGCTGCAGATAAGTCGAGTAGAGTGAGGAGGGAGATTTTCCCTGAGTCAGAAGCAAGTAGAAGCATGTTTAAGGTGTGAACTAGAGTGGTTTCAGTGCTGTGGTTGGCACGATAGGCAGACTGAAACGCAGGAAGAAGATTGTTGGAGAGAAGGTGGTTGTTGAGCTGTTTCAGAACTACTCTTTCAAGGACTTGATTATGTAGTTTGATAACTATAGCCTCAATTATGTAATTTTGATAACTACAGCTTCAGTTATGTAATTTGATAACTACAGCCTTGGTTATGTAATTTGATAACTGCAGCCTTGGTTATGGAATTTGATAACTACAGCCTTGGTTATGTGATTTGATAACTACAGCCTTGATTATGTAATTTGATAACTACAGCCTCGATTATGTAATTTGATAACTACAGCCTTGGTTATGTAATTTGATAACTACAGCTTTGATTATGTAATTTGATAACTACAGTTTTGATTATTTAATTTGATAACTACAGCCTCGATTATGTAATTTGATAACTACAGCCTTGATTATGTAATTTGATAACTACAGTTTTGATTATTTAATTTGATAACTACAGCTTTGATTATGTAATTTGATAACTACAGCCTTGTTTATGTAATTTGATAACTGCAGCCTTGGTTATGGAATTTGATAACTACAGCCTTGGTTATGTGATTTGATAACTACAGCCTTGATTATGTAATTTGATAACTACAGCCTCGATTATGTAATTTGATAACTACAGCCTCGATTATGTAATTTGATAACTACAGCCTCGATTATGTCATTTGATAACTACAGCCTTGATCATGTAATTTGATAATTACAGTCTCAATTGTGTGATTTGATAACTACAGTCTCAATTATGTGATTTGATAACTGCGACCTAGATCATGTAATAAGAAAACTGCGACCTCGATTATGTAATTTGAGCCCCCTCTCCCTCATCATCATCATCATCATCATCACCATCATTATCTGCTCCTGTAACCTCCTCCAGGGTCGTAGGAGCACTGCAGTGACCAACGTTGCATCATTTTGCTCCATTTGCGGCGGTTGTGGGCAAGTGCCTGGGTTGTGGAGAAGCTCTTCCCTGTCCATTCAGTGATGTCTGTCCCAGTTCTTCTTCGGCCTGCCTCGCCTTCTCTTCCCCTGCGCTGTTCCTTGCAGTATACTCCCACACCCGCCCCCCTCGGAACTGCATCAAAAAGAATGTATAGAAATGTTGAGGGGGTGGGGGGGGGGGTATCTTCATGATACCAGATTTTTTTTAATCCTTTTTCCTTTTCTTACTGTATCTTTGATTTATAATTCTCCATTTTCTCGTTTATTTTCTTGTGTCCTTCCTTCTTTCACTTTGCATGTTTTATGCGCTTAGTTTTTGTTTGTTCGTTAGGTTTTTTTATCCTTTTTTTCCCTTTCTTACTATATTGTTTCTTTCTTCTCCTTATTTTCTCTTTCTTTCTTTTTTTTCTTCTCCTTCCTGCTTTCACGTTGTATATTTTATGCGTTTACGTTATGTATGTTTTTATTTCGTTCTTTTCTTGTTTTCCTCTTTTCCTCATGTATTTTCCCCTTTCCCTTTTCTTCCTTTTACTAGTTCCTAGTTGTGTGTTTTTTTCCTTTATTCCCTTATGACGGGATAGCTCAGTGGTCGGAGCACTCGCTTTCCCCCAGCCAAGTTAAGCAGCGTCGAGCGTGGTTACCAGTTGGATGGGTGACCGTTTGCGCGCCTTGGCTTCAGTACAGTTCCCCCAGTTCACCCAGCTGTAAATGGGTACCTGCCCTCTTTAGGGTCAGGGAAGGTAAAGCAGCGAGGGAGAGGAGACGGGCGCCGCCCTCAATATGCTGGCCCTAGAGAAGTGAGGTCTCTGACGCCTCGCTCCCCTACGACCTTATAGGTTATGGGACACCTTTACCCTTTACCTTTACCTTATGATTATAATATTAACGTTGTCGAGAAGATGTAGAATAGTCATTCCTAGTCATACGTCAGCTCCTGAAATCATGCAATTCAACTCTGTGTTCAAATGGAATTCTTTCCCCCGTATAGGATATCGGAGGCCTGTCAGTATAAATAGCATCCCCACCTTCTGAAAATTCTGTGTTAAGAATTCCCTCTTTTCTATCCCTCTCTTTGTTTCTGCCTTGTTCCTTTTTCTTTTGTCATCTGTTTCTCGTCCATTTTCTGCCTTCTTGGTCCAATCTCCTGTCTTTTACCAGAAAAAAAAATCAAACTTACAAGATTTTTATCTCCCATGCTGAAGTCGGATGTACTGGGCTTATATTACAGATAACGCTAGTTGCTGTCTGAGCGTTCAACGACGAATACAACGAAGAAAATGGTTTTATACTACTACTACTACTTACTACTACTACTACTACTACTACTACTACTACTACTACTACTACTAATGATAATAATAATAATAATAATAATTTTTTTTTTAATGGAACTTATATAGCGCTATATCTTGCAAAGACAAATCAAAAGCGCATGCATTCAACCTAATCTTAAACAGTCATGCAACCAATAATTACAAACAAATCCATAGTTTAAACAAACAGATATTACAAACATGGTACGCTGCGGACCAAAATCTATGAAATAAAATTTCAATTGTAATTTTTTTTTTCAAAAGCACACATACGCGCACACACAGGTCACACACACACACACACACACACACACAAATACACACACACACACACACACACACACATCACACACAGGTCAACACAGGTCACACACAGGTCACACACAGGTCACACACACACACACACACACACACACACACACAGATTTCTTTCCTTGTCTGGCTTCTCTCATTGAAGGTGCAATAGAAGAAGTCAGTGTTTCGCTTTGAGTGCAATGCACAGGAGATGTTAAGTCCGGATTTTTTTGTAGTTTTTTTGTGTTTTACGTTTCTCGGCTAGATCTCCATGATTTACCAATGGCAAGAATTTTAGTGTACGCGACCGTTTTGTTTTGTTTTGTTTTGTTTTGTTTTGTTTTTGTTTTGTCCTCACCAATGAGGTAGCTGCATATCGACTTCAGGGATTTAAAGTGGTTTGATTTGGATGGGGTTTTTCCTTTGAGAAAGTATCTACGCATAGAAATGTCTACATGTACACATATATCCTCTCGCGCGCGCTCGCACGCACGCACACACACGCAAACACACACACACAACACACACACACACACACACACAACACATACATACATACAAAACACACACATACACACACACACACACACAAACGCATGCACGCGTGAACATACACACACAAAACTACGTACGTGCACATGCACACAAACACTCACACCTTTTTCAATACCCCCCTCCGCCACCCCCCGGCCTCCTTCACCCCTCTCCCCACACTACACACACACACACTCACACAACACACACACACTCACTCACACACACACACCACACACACACACAAACACTCACACACACACACACACACATCTTTTCACACAAAAAAACCTCCGCCATCCCCCGGCCCCCTTCCCCCCTTCCTCCTCCTCCCCCTCCCCTCCCCCCCCCCCCCCCCCACACACAAACACACACACATTCCTAAACTTTCACGAATGAGTGCATGCCAAGCCACACTCTCAATCACCATAACCGCCACTGCTAACTAAAAACGAAGCCTAGTTGATCCACTGAATATCCATTTTACACTCCCATCATAATGATTGTTTGTTTGTTTTCTTCTTTTTTGCGTTCCCCATACTAACTAGCAATGGGGACGGGATAGCTCAGTGGTCGGAGCACTCGCTTTCCCCCAGCCAAGTTAAGCAGCGTCGAGCTGGTTACCAGTTGGATGGGTGACCGTTTGCGCGCCTTGGCTTCAGTACAGTTCCCCCAGTTCACCTAGCTGTAAATGGGTACCTGCCCTCTTTAAGGTCAGGGAAGGTAAAGCAGCGAGGGAGAGGAGATGGGCGCCGCCCTCAATATGCTGGCCCCTAGAGAAGTGAGGTCTCTGACGCCTCGCTCCCCTACGACCACATAGGTTATGAGACACCTTTACCTTTACCTTTACCCAGACTAACTAACACCCTTGGGCTCACCCACAACATCCTTGCTCACTCAGTCATAGGGGCACTGGATAGCCTAGTGGTTAGAACATTACGCTCGCAATCTGACAACCCGGGTTCGATTCCCGTTCAAGGGGATATTTTCCTCTGGAGTTAACATCAGTGCTGACTCCACTCTCCCCAAAAGTCCTTCGGATGAGACTATAAGCCGAGGTTCCGTGTGCGAACGCACGCAGAACATTTTGTGCACACGTTAAATCCTGTTCCGCTTTTCGAAAGAGTAGGCCATTGTGTGCCGGTGCGAACAGGTGAGAGAATTTACAAAACCACAAACACGGGGACTGGATGTATAAAATAAAATAAAAAGCACGTACGTGCTTATTCCATTATCCTCGATATAAAAGAATTTTTTTTTTAATTAAATGGCACTTCGTAAGAATCATTGTAAGATCGTAAACGCATATTGAATGTGAAGTAAGTGTGTGTGGTGTGTGTGTGTGTGTGTGTGTGTGTGTGTGTGTGTGTGTGTGTGTGTGTGTGTGTGTGTGTGTGTGTGTTGTGTGTGTATGTGTGTGTGATGTATGTGTGTGTGTGTATGTGTGTGTGTATGTGTGTGTATGTATGTGTGTGTGTGTGTGTGTGTGTGTGTGTGTGTATGTATGTGTGTGTGTGTCTGTGTGTGTGTGTGAGTGTGTGTATTACTCTTTTCAAATATCTTGCCATTTTAGGCAGCTATATTCCAATTTCAGGGTTTTTTTCTCTCCTTTTTTTTTACACGAGAGCGGAGGCAGAGACAGAGACAGACAGTCAGAGAGAGAGAGAGAGAGAGAGAGAGAGAGAGAAGAGAGAGAGAGAGAGAGAGAGAGAGAGAGAGAGAGAGAGAGAGAGAGAGAGAGAGAGAGAGAGAGAGAAATAGAGAGAAGCAAAAAGGAAAATCAAAAGTGAAAACAAGCAACGGGAAACAAGAAAAAGATGTACACACACTCACACACACACACACGACACAAGATTCAAGATTCAAGATTTGATTCCTTTCACCCCTTTTGGAGTATGGAGGATTACAAACAATTTGAACAGGAGAATAAACCTAACAGCAATACACCCCAAAATAATATGAATACTAACACACACACACACACACACATACACACACGCACGCACATACACATATTCATTTGAAAAAAATATAGAATGGTAATATGCTACTTGAAGTTGTAAAAAAGCATAACAACAAAGTAGGCACTGATTTAATGTGCATGTAGCTATATATAGCAGTTGTGTGTTGTTGTTTTTCTCTGTGGCAAAATATATTTACCATGAGGAAGTGTTTCGGATTGTCTGCAATGTTTCTTTTATTCATTTATTTATTGTATTTATTGTTTTGTTTCGAGGATAATGAAATAATCACTCATGTGCTTTATTTTTCACATCCAGTCATCGTGTGTATGCAGTTTTGTACATTTTGTCATCCGTTCCCACCAGCACACAATGGACTACTCTTCCTAAACCTGAACGGCTTAAACGTGTGCGCAAGATGTTCTGCGTGCGTTCGCACCCGGGACCTCGGTTTATAGTCTCACCCGAAGGACTTTAGGTGGGGGGGGGGGGGGGGGGGAGGAGTTGGAGTTAGCACTGATGTTAACTCTAGAGAAAAAATCTTCTTGAACGAGATTCGAACCCGGGTCAGCAGATCACGAGAGCATCACTCTAACCACCAGGCTATCCCGTCCCCTTTGATGGACACAAAAGC
>CM054149.1:24012557-24140057 GCA_028751875.1 Rapana venosa
GTTCATCAATGATATTTTCAATCATTGTTTGCCAAGGATATCATATTCTAAATTATTAGCTGTTTATCAAGGATATTATTAATATTTTTTCCTAGGATACTATATTCTAGACTGTAGCTATTAATCGAGAATAGTTTCATTCGTATTTTTTCAAGAACGTCATATTCCAAATTATGACTGTTTATCATGAATATGTTCAATCATTTTCTGTCAAGGATATCATGTTCTTAACTATTAGCTGTTTATCATGAATGTGTTCATTTATACTTGTCAAGGATATCATGTTCTAAACTATTAGCTGTCCATCATGAATATGTTCAATCATTTTTTGTCAAGGATATCATGTTCTAAACTATAGCTGTTTATCATGAATATATTCAATCATTTTTTTTGTCAAGGATATCATGTTCTATATAATATATGTATAATATATGTTCTGCATGCGTTCGCACAAGTGGCCTCGGTTTATAGTCTCATACGAAGGACTTTTGGGGGGAGAGTGGAGTCTGCACTGATGTTAACTCCAGGGCAAAATATCCCCCTTGAACGGGAATCAAACCCGAGTCGTCAGACTCTGAGCGCAATGTTCTAACCACTAGGCTATCCCGTCTCTTCTCAGGAAGAGCAGCATCCAGAATTTGAACGCAGCAAAAAAAAAAAAATCTGCCCTGACTTAAAGCAGTATACACAAAGTTAATACAAAACTACAAATACACAAGCGTATGCAGGGAATAAAGAGTATCAGGCAAAAGACTTGAGAGGAAATAAGGTTGTCCCCATCACTGCTAGTGCAAGCGCTCACGAGCGATAGGATTCCTCCCCATCTTGCCCTCAGAAGCAGCAGCAGCCGCAGACGGAATGGCCCTGCCCTGACAAGCAAGTAATTGCAGATGTCAAGGTCTGTCTGATAGACAGGAATGGACTACGGACAGAAGAGAGAGAGGACTAGAAGAGAGAGAGAGAGAGAGAGAGGAGGGAGGGGTAGGAGAGAGAGGGGAGAGAGGAGAGAGAGGAGAGGGGGGGATAGAGAGAGGGAAGAGAGAGAGGAGGGGAGGGAGGGGGGAGGGAGAGAGAGAGAGAGAGAGAGGAGAGAGAGAAAGAGAGAGAGGAGGAGAGGAGAGAGAGAGAGAGAAAGAGAGAGGGAGAGAGAGAGAAAGAGAGAGAGAGAGAGGAGAGAAAGAGAGAGCGAGAGAGGAGAGGGGGGGATGAAATCAGTTGACCGTAGAGTGTGTCTATAGGTGGGGTAATTGGCCCGGCAGAAATGGACTAGGAAGGACTGGAATTGATTGCTTTTTCTTCTTTTTTTGGGAGGGGGTGGGGGTGGGGGGGGGATGCAAGTCTATTTCGGCGTTGAAAACATAATGTGCTGGAACTTCAGCCTAAATTGAAAATCTAAGTGTGCCAGAAAGAGACTGGACAGAATTAATGTCAAAACAGGAAAACGCTAATCAATGTTTCAGGCAAGTAAGCAAGCAAATAACAAACAAACCTAGCAAAAGATGAGACAGTGCTAATGTAAAATGTCATGTTCATATATAGTAGTATTGAAATGTATGAGTGCGTGTGTGTGTGTGTGTGTGTGTGTGTGTGTGTGTGTGTGTGTGTGTTGTGTGTGTGTGTGTGTGTGTGTGTGTGTGTGTGTGTGTGTGCAGGTTATATACATGCACGCGCACGCACACACACACACACACACACACACACACACATGCAAGGACAAGAACATGTCAGAACAACAAACATGAATTTGCTTTCAGTCAGCATCATACACAGCCAGTTCTTACGAGACCCACTCTTTTCTAATGTGTGGTGTGTGTGTGTGTGTGTGTGTGTGTGTGTGTGTGTGTGTGTGTGTGTGTGTGTGTGTGTGTGTGTGTGTAGTGTGTGTAGTTTTGTAGTATGTGTGTATGTGTGTAGTTTGATTTGTTGCTTTACAAGATTCAGCGCTATATAAATTCCATACATATTATTATTATTATTAGTGTGTGTGTAGCGTGTAGTCTGTAGTGTGTGTATGTGTAGTGTGTGTATGTGTGTGCATGTCTGTAGTGTGTGTGTGTGAGTGCGTGTGTGTATGTGTGTGTGTTGTGTTGTGTTGTGATGTGCTATGTGTGTTGTATGTAATAACTATGTGTGTGAGATTGTGTGTATATGTGGGGTTTTTTTCTATTTCATATATTTTATTTTTGTATTCTTTTATTTCGAGGATAATGGAATAAGCACTCATGTGCTTTTTTTCATCCACTCCCCGTGCGTATGCAGTTTTATAAATTTTATCACCAGTTCCCACAATCACACAATGGCCTACTCTTCCGAAAAGCGGAACGGATTTTGTGTGTGCGTGTGTGCGCGCGCGTGCGTGCGTGCGTTTATGCGTGCGTGTCTGTCTGTCTGTCTGTCTGTGTGTCTGTGACAAACGGAATGGCACTGACATGGCGTGACAGCAGCGTGGGGGGGGGGGGGGAAGATGCGACAGTCTGATAGCAAAATGGCTGCAGGAGGAACGAGGAAATTCGTTTACTTGCCAAGTACTATCCCCGGACACACGTGCTTGCCCCGTGGGAAAAGTCTGACTGTGCTTTTAATCCCATTCCTTTAGATTGAAAAGTTGTTTGGTAGTACTCAAAATCTAAATCGAATTCAGTCTGGGTGGGGTTTTAAAAAAAAAAAAAAGAAATAAAGTGACCCATGGAATATGATATTGGAACAAATTTGAAAGTATCAAGAAAAGTAGTCAAAGTAATACAAAACCATAGTAACACAAACTAAAGTAACACAAAACAATACACGTTAATAAATCTGCAAGCAAACACAAAAAACGAAGCAAACTCCACATGCTACTGTAGTAATACTTCACTTGCAGTAAAATTTTGTTATAAAACTTAAACTGCCGCAAAACTTATACTTCCATCACTCGTTAAATATTATCAGAAAATGTACATAAACAAATAAGCCAAACCCACGAACAAAAACGCAAGCAAAACCAACTAAGCATGCTTCTGTAGTAAAATGTAACTGTAGTAATAAAGATTGTAACCGTTATTAAACTTGAAAGTTGTAAAACTTAACTTTACAACATTAACAGTGCTTGAGTATATTAGAAAATACACTATGCACAAATAATTAACTTTGTGGGAAAGTTCAACAGGGCTCTGTCGTCAAACTGAACAAGAAAAGTACTATATCAAAATTATTTATATTACTCACAGTAGGCATATATAATAATAATAATAATAATAATAATATATGGAATTTATAGAGCACTATATCTTGCAATTACAAATCAGAGCGCTTCCATTCAATCTGCTCCCACACACAACCAACAATGATTAACAATATTCTAACAAATTCAAATGTACACACACACACACACACACACACACACACACAACACACACACACACACACACAGGTTGTACAATTTAGCAGGGTGATGGAATTTTGGCTTTAAAAGGCAGGGACAGACATGAGATGAAACAAGAGGGAAAAATCTTAGGTTTGAAATGGGTGTTTTGAGGCTGGATTTAAAGCTGTCGTAAGTAGGCTTTTCACGAAGGGAGAGAGGGAGGTCATTCCAGATTGATGGACCAGAAATAGAGAAAGAGCGACGGCCAACAGTGGATTGGTTGAATCTAGGTATTCGTAAGCACAAGGTATCTGCAGCAGAGCGGAGGGAACGAGAAGGAGTGTACAGGTGAAGACATTCACAGAGGTAGGAGGGCGCCGTCCCGTGGAGACATTTGTAACAGAGGGTACTGATCTTGTACTTTACTCTCTGTGGCACAGGCAACCAGTGGAGAGATCGCAGGAGTGGAGTAATATGCTCAGATTTTTTCTTTTTGAGGACTAATCGAGCTGCAGAGTTTTGTATGCGTTGAAGGGAGTGGATAGATGATGCTGGCAGACCAGCCAAAAGAGAATTACAATAGTCCAGACGCGAAAGAATAAGAGATGTGACAAGTTTGGATGTTGCATCAGTGGACAGGTACTTTCGGATTGCACTTATACGTCGTAATTGATAGTAGCAGGACTGGCAGGTCTGGGTGATGAACTTTTGCATAGAGAGTGTGTTGTCAATAACAACACCTAGATACTTAACTGCCCTGGATAGCGGAACTGATGTACTGCCAAATTCTATTGAATCTGTTGTGATGGAAGAGAGTTTGTGTTTGGTCCCTATAATCATGGCTTCGGTTTTATCTGCATTTAGCTGTAACTTGTTTTGTATCATCCATATGTATCAAAAGGTATGTGTGATCATGAGTAGAAGTAGTAGTAGTAGAAGTGATGGTAGGGATAGTGGTAGTGGTAGTGGTAGTAGTCTTCAATTTTACGTCCTTCCACATAAAGTGATACCGCGCGCGCGCGCGCGCGCGCGCGCGGTGTTGTGTGTGTGTGTGTGTGTGTGTGTGTGTGTGTGTGTGTGTGTGTGTGTGTGTGTGTGTGTGTGTGTGTGTGTCAAAGTCAAAGTCAAAGTCAAAGTCAAAGTCAAGTCAAGTCAAACTTTTATTTTCAGATGGTACATTGAATAAGCAGTGCATTTGCTTTTTTCATCAAGCCATCTATCTAAAGAAAAAAAAGCGAGAAAAAAAGATAATGTATATGCAGACATAGAATAAAAAAACTAATCTATGATGAACTATACAAATCAAACAAGAAAAACAATAACATATGCATATGTGGATTAAAAACAAAACAAAAAATGTGTGTGTGGTGTGTGTGTGTGTGTGTGTGTTGTGTGTGTGTGTGTGTGTGTGTGTGTGTGTGTGTGTGTGTGTGTGTGTGTGTGTGTGTGTGTGTGTGTTAATACCAACATAATATTGATACTACAGCAACAAAAATAAGTAAAACAATATTGTACCACAAAGCCAAACAAATAACACACAATTTCATAGCTACAAACAGCAGTGATGCAGGCATAACAACAATGCGCTAATACAAAATTAACGTTTCGTAGTAAAGAGAACCGAAAAAACGACAGTACCACAATGGCACAGGTAGTTCAATCAAACAGAAGCACATTTGCACAAAGTGTTGGAAAAGAAATGCTTGTAGCTACACTCAACACTTTCATTACAGATAGCACAGGCCACTAACAGCCCCACACTACTCGAGGAAAAAAAAGTTTGGGAAGTTTAGAGACAAAGAGACACCCCCCCCTCCTCCATCTCTCTCTCTCTCTCTCTCTCTCTCTCTCTCTCTCTCTCTCTCTCTCTCTCTCTCTCTCTCTCTCTCTCTTTCTCTCCCAAGACATACGTTTTTTCTTTCTTTTCTTTTGATTTTGTTTAAAATGGATACGTGCCGTTATTGAAACAATCAATTGGGGTGGGATGGGGGTGGGGAATGGCTGTATGAATAAAGAATATTAATCTTAATGGTTATAGACCCTTGGAAATAAAGACTCTCTCTCTCTCTCTCTCTCTCTCTCTCGCGCGCGCGCGCGCGCGCTCTCTCTCAAGACAAAAGTTTCTTCTCTTTTTCTTTAAAATGTTGAATTTGTTTCAAAAGCGATACGTGGCATTATTATCAATAATAATTACTTGGGGAGATTGGGAGGGGGATAGCTGTATGAAAAAAATGTTAATTCTTTTAGAGTACCCTTGTGAATAAAGACTCTCTCTCTATCTCTCTCTCTCATTCTCTTTCATTCTCTCTCAATCTCTCTCTTTCTCAATATCTCCCTCTCTCTCTCTCTCTCTCTCTCTCTCTCTCTCTCTCTCTCTCTCTCTCTCTCTCTCTCTCTCTCCCTCTCTCTCTCTCTCTCTCTCTCTCTCTCTCTCTCTCTCTCTCTCTCTCTCTCTCTCTCTCTCTCTCTCTCTCCTCTGTCCCTCTCTTTCAGTATCATCATGTTTATTTGTGTGTGTGTTTTCTTCTTCAGAGTCCAAGCAAACTGTATACCAATGGACAGTGTATGAGTTAGAGTGGACTACAGGAGTTTGAAGACTTATGAACAGGAAATCATTTGAACTATCCCTCTCCTCTCGCTCTCTGTCGCTCTCTGTCGCTCTCTCTCTTCTCTCTCTCTCTCTCTCTCTCTCTCTCTCTCTTCTCTCTCTCTCTCTCTCTCTCTCTCTCTCTCTCTCTCTCTCTCTCTGTCTCTCTCTCTCAACTATTTCCATATTTTCTTTCTTGTCTTCTCAACTCACTTCCACGATGACAGCAAACTCCTCCCAAATATTGTACAGAAAATTGACAATTCCCAGAACGGGTTGGGGTTTTTTTTGGGGGGTAACCATTTTGTTTGTTTGGGTTTTCTTTTCGCCACAGATTTTGGCAGCTGGCTCACAATCCTTAACCTGCTTATTTCATTATCCTCGAAACAAAAGAATAATTTTGTGAGGTTTTAAAAAATTAAGTAAAAAATATTAATAATAATCAGCCCCTTCCAGGCATTCTTTGGATGCACCTTATTGTCATGCTTACTTGTGAAGACAATCATTATGCACCCTCACGGCTGCATGTGCACGTTCATTATTATATCGTAGTTATTCCAATTTTTTTATGATGTATGAATTTTTTTTATTACTCCTGAAGTTATTTAGAGACATAATTTTATATACCTTCACATTAAAACAGTAAGTACATAATGGTCTACTCATACAGATGAATAGTAACACACACACACACACCACCACCACCACCAACAGCAACAACGTTATAGCAAATTTCTCACAGTTGGGTTGTTGTTGGGTTGTTGTTGTTTTTTTTTGGGGGGGATTTGATCCTCGACTAGAGCTCCGGGGTTTACCGGTGGTGATGTTTTGCGCACGCGACCGTTTACCCACCTTTAAGGTAGCCACTTTCCGACTTCGGGTATATGTCCAAAGACAGCATCAGTGTGCTTACGTTTTGTGTTGTTTGTTTGTTTGTTTCTAAACTTTGCTACCCTTTCTGTTGGCATGCAATGACCTATTTTCCGGAAAGGCAGGATGGATTTTTAACAAGTTCGCAAGATGTTCTGCATGCGTTAGTACATGGGGGTCTTTATTTAAAGTCTCATCTGAAGGACTTTCAGGGGAGTGAACTCGTTATTGCTGTCAATTCCAGGGGCAAAACTCCCCTCGAACAAGTTCGTAGGTGGTGGCTCGAACCCCGGCCATCTAATTACGAGCTCAACCCTCTAACCACTAGGCTACCAACACCATCACCATCCCACTGCACTGCAGCAAGATGTAATTATAATGTCTAGCGGTAGAAATGGAGTATTTCTGAAAATTATATGGCATCTTGAATGCCACTGTATTTTCTATTTGAGTTTTCTTCGATTTTACGTCTGTTCACTCTCAGTGATATTTGAGTTTGTTTCCTCTCCTATGACTTTTGTAGCAAAGGGCAGTTCAATACTAGATGATGACAAAGTTGCAAGCAAATCAATGCCACACTTACCAGACTTCAAATGAGTTTCAGCTAAGAAGTTCTATGTCTGTGTGGTCCTCCATCTCTGGGGTGTAAGAAATGCTGATCTGTATGTGGTCCGTGATGCTCAACAGCAGCTATCTTCTTGTCATGAGCAAAAACGAAATTCAATAATGAAGTAATTACGAAATTGAATAATGAAGTAATTACGAAATTGAATAATGAAGTAATTACGAAATTGAATCAAGAGGTATTCCATGAAACCAAACTTCTCAGACTTTTTTTTTTATTATATAACAGACGGATATAGCAAAGCTACTAGTAAGAAGTATTCTGTGAAACCAAAATTTTTCAGATTGATAAGAGCTTTCCTAGTAAACGTAGTTATCAAAAAAAACAACAACCAGGGACTGCAAATATTACATCTGAACAGTAGATATATATAAGTGACCACTATCATAAACAGCTTCTGCCTACACCGGGAAGCTAAGACGTATGCACAGACCAAAAAGGATAATGGTAGAAGGTAGGTATAAAAGAAATGGCCGGGTTTCCCAGTTAACACCAGTGTAGGTCATTTCTCTGAGGAGAGCAGGGCACATCTTAGCAGGACTGAATACAATGAAACAGCTAGGCGTGATGTGACAGCACAGTGGCAGGAGGAGGAATGTCTGATGAGAGAGAGAGAGAGAGAGGAGAGAGAGAGAGAGAGAGAGAGAGAGAGAGAGAGAGAGAGAAGGAAGGAGGGAGGGAGGGAGGACGAGGACGACTGCCGGAGAGAAGATAAAATTAGTTGTGTGTCATGGTTGGTATTCATAGGTAGTGGTGGTATGCCTGGCAGACAAAAATGACTGGGAAGTTATTGTAGGAGTGTCATTCTAGTTTCCAGGGGCGCAAAAGTAATTTTGGTTATGCTCTAACTGCTCTAACTTTCAATGGTACTGATGAAAAGTTTTGAAAATATTGTAGATCTGTGTAGCAACATTTGAAAACGTGAATAGCAACATATACAAGCAGAAAATGCGCTCAAATAGATACAAACACAACCAAATCCAGCGCAAAATAAAGCCACTATGAAAAACATGCGTCACTGCACGCGTTAAATAAAGTAAGAAAATAGTAGGCACGAGACGTGGGGCTGCAGCAATTTTGTTCATACCACCTTGGTCTGTATTAAAGCTGTATCAAAATGCAACAACGACACTGAAATAATACTCGTCTCACCTCAACCTGTCTCCTCTGTTGGCATCAGCGGGTACGATAGCAGCCTCCGCACCCTATGACACCGACATGATTCTACTTTTTGTCCATGTGATTCAGTCCTCGCTGACCCTGCTGACTTCATGGATTCTCATGCTACAGGATTCGGTGATGTTGCCAGTGAGAAAAGCTGGTGGTCTGCTTCTCTTTTTTCTTCTTTTTGCCTCAGTCTTGCCTCGAAAGACAGCCTGCATGAGGTCCTCTGTCTCTAGGTTTTGGGGTGCATGGCCTACCTGTCCAGATTTCCTTCCATGTATCGAGTCTGGAAGCGTTCTTGCTGTTCCCAGTTCGTGCACTACGTTTCCACTTGTTTCTCCGTCTATCCAGCTGATCCTAAGCAGCCTTCCTAAAAAAAATACCACAGCTCAGCTGCTTTCATTCTTTCTTCATCGTCTTTGCTTTGTCTCGAGAATTCACCGCCTAAAGCGTATGACAGGCTGCACTAAACATTTCAATAGTTTTCTTTATGCTGGTAAAGGAATGCTGCGATCTTTCCAGATGATGTTTTAATTGGATCATTCTGCTTTTAGCCATGCCAGTTCTTGTGTACATGTCTTTGGTAAATTAATGATCTGTTGTGCTGAGCCAAGATATCTGAAGTCTTTGACATTTTAAAGGAGTTCTGTCAACCTTTATTGCGTGTTCTTGTTTAACGTTTGGCAACTGGTTCGGGCAGCATGCAACATTTTGATATTTTTTGGGAAAAGCACCCATAAATGATCTAGATAAAGACCTGTCCCTAACTATGTTCTATAAAAGGTATGTGATGTCTTCACGCCAGAAAACTTTTACAAACTCACATCCTTCAGTCTATAAAGTATACTTCAAAACTTTACGACACAGCCAGAGTGATATTGTTGGAACCATTAATTTTATCAATATTCCAGTTAAATCAGTTCCCCTCGAAATAAGTATTCGAGCATAGGCAACCATTTTTTGCTTGATATGGGGCAAGGGGAGGGGGATGGGAGCCTAGTGGCTGACGCTTATGGTTGGCTAGGGCGTTGATGCAAGGAGCGACAGTAGACTTGATTTTATACTCTGTTTTAATTTGTATAATTATAGTAGCACAGTTCTAGTCTGTGATTTAAAGGTTTTCGAGGTGACAGCCCCAATATGGCCTCTGTGGTCGGCGAGGCTATAAACAACAAGATTGGATTGGACTGGAACTGAACCTATTCCTTTTTAATCTTGATTATGTTCAGTTATCCAACATTTTATTGTAATACGTTAAAATTGTATTATTTGCGTGTGGAGAATTTTGTAAGGAACTTACTATTCCAGTTAAAGTAGCTTAATATGGAACAACAAAAATATTTCCAACACTTTCTCCTTAATTTCAGGTGGTTTCTTTCTAATTCTATCTGCGTCTTTTCTTCACCAAGGAGAATATATTACAGAACATGAACAATGGTCTTTATTATAGACTATGAGGAAGCACATTTTGGGGGGTGAAATTTTAGAAGAAAAAAAGTGGTCATTCGAGTACAAACTGGAAACCTGTCATGGAGAGTCTTCGTGGTTAATTGTCCACAAAGATCCCCCTCCCCCACATCAAGCAAAAAATGTGCTTGGAATGGTGTTTAGCTGTTTGTCTTTTTTCAGTTGGCAAAGAGTTATGTCACACCTAATTCTCCAGAATGGAATCATCAGCAGATACAAGAGGGTCGATATAACTTTCTGTAATATCGTAGTGCCTTACTGCAACTTTTTGCTTTTTTATGCTTTTGCATGGAAGTTAAGAGTTGTCGTATGTTTCCATACCTCCATACCTACTTCTTTGTGTGAGTTATAAATGGAACTATTCATTTACTGCCATAGTAGTACCGAATTAAGAGAACAAATGTGTGCAGTTTTATGCTTAGAAATTATTGTTGCTGTTGTTGTAGTATCTTTTTCATGGTACTGCTGAATGTTGTCTTTTATAGCAACACTATTTTAAGTATGTTTTCATTCTCTTTATTTATTGACACTGCCTTGAGTGTTTTTCAAATTAAAAAAAAAATACATGACATGATTGTTTTTTCAAATCATGTATAACTCAATCATGATTGACACACTGACCAAAAAACATAAATTTTCCGCCAGAAAGGAGTTCGATTAAAACCTCCTCTTCTTCCAGACGTTCCCAGTTCTTGGCCTTTCCCCGCGATCACAAACCCCCTCCCCACCCACACCCACCCCACATCTCCATTGACGGCTGGGGGGGGGGGGGGGGGGCAGGGGGTAGTGGAGAGGGGAGGCTAGCTGTCACCACACCACCCTCCTGCCCTTCTCTCTCCCCGTCAGGTGAGAAAGGAGCTGTCTCCTTGTGGGAACTTGCACTGACGCTAACGGAGAAACCTATTTCCTGTAACAACCCCTCCTCCCCCCTCCCCCTTTTTTTTTGTGGGGGGGGGGGCTGCCTCATCTTCTGTGAGTCACCGAATCAGAGGCATTTTTCTCCCCTCTATTGCATGGTGATCAATGACGATGAAGGTGATGTAAGAATACTGCTATTAAAAGCGCGTCTTCTTGGAGACTATGTGTGACAGGACTGTACTCTACGCTTCCTATCAGAATATATATATATATAATAAAATAATATATATATATATATATATATATATAATATATATATATATATATATATATATTATATACATAATATATATAATATTTATATATATGTCCCGGCATCAACCGAGCCTAGGAGAAACAGACACCTGCAGTGTTGGTCAGAGGATTTAAGTAACACTCTCAAAATCGTATCCGTTAAAGTAGATGAAGCTCGACTGTGTGGTCCCAGTCTACCCAACCAGCCTACAGCACACTCACTCTGGGTAGGAGCCGGTCGGAGTCCGAAAAAAATCCCTATAACTGTTATGGGATTTAAACCTGCGACCTTCCAGTCCGTAACGCAAAACTAGGCTTCTGCTTGATGTCCTTAAATCAAGGCATGCATTGCTCTGTATGTAGCCTGGCCTTGTGGGCTTAAGGCTGATCAAAGTGAAATGAATGTTTCAATTCATGTCTGCAGCAAAGCTGTGACATTTCTATAGTATGCTATTTGATGAGGGGGGAAATACGTACAAACACGCATGCACGATTATACATGTGTGTATGCGTTCACACACACACACACACACACACACACACACACACACACACACACACACACACACACACACAAACCGCGCGCGGAAAGAGAGGGAGAGAGTGAGACAGACAGAGACAGAGAGAGACAGCGAGAGACAAATAGAGACAGAGGCAGAGAATGAAAATACACGAATATATTCGAATAACCAACGATTTCTTCTGAAAACAAATGGACGAGGAAAAAGCCTCCCCAGAGTACGAGCAAAAAAGACCAGAAAATAAAAATACTTTCAGATGGTAATACAATAAACACTTTTTTTAATCCTGCCCACCCCCCCACCCCCAAAAAAGAAAAAGGGAAAAGAATAAAACCAATTTATAAAAAAAAAGCATAACACAAAAAACTTCCACCAGCCTTGCACTCACGAAACATACGAATGAATTATATTCGAGTATGTAAATCATAAATGTCACAGTAAGATGACAGTAATTAAAACAAATAATGGTACTAATAGTAATAGTGACAATGTGTGTGTGTGTGTGTGTGTGACACACACGACACACACACACACACACACACCACACACACACACACCACACACACACACACACACACACACACACACACACACACAAACACCAGAAAACAGACAGACAGACAGACACACACACACACAGAAAACAGACAGAAAGGAAAACAGGCAGACACAGTGACATCTCCAAGGCTGTCTATGTAGAACGCTTTTAGAGTGCTACTTCGTTTCCAAGCTGTCAGAACTTTTCTCCTGACGGTACCGTGCCATCATGCTATGCTGTTAGTTTTCAGGACAGTCTGGAAGCTTGGCTTGGAGTGGGGACCTTGCGGTGCCATCTTTCAGAAATCTCTTCTTCGTAATAGTACCACCGTCTTGCCGTTTTTTGGAGGGGTGTGGGGGTGCGGGGGTTCTTTCTTAACTCTTTGTTGTTGTTGTTGGTGGTGGTGGTGGTGGTGGTGGGGGTGGTGGTGGTGGTTTAACGAATTGTTTATTCAGAAGAAAAAAACTTATTCATGGTGCACAGAAACGGTTATAATCAATAACAAGTTAACGGTTTGTAGCGTGTTTAAAAAAAAACAACAACAACAAAAGATGACACGGTTTTAGTCAACAGCTGCTATCCATATCCAGCTATTATAATATAAACAACGTAGTAGTGCGTTGACAAGAAGAGGACTAACAGTGTCATCAGCTGTACCCCAATCTCAAGCAGACTGATCTCCATGCGTGTCGCAGCAAAACCACACAACATGACCATCATACAAGTCTATGCACCAACATCAGACTACGATGATGAAGCAATCGAGTGTTTCTACGAAGATTTGGAGAGCGCCATCAAATCAACTCCAAAGAAGGACTTTCTCGTGATCCAGGGCGACTGGAATGCCAAGATCGGACCTGACGCTTATGACCAATGGCCAGGGACAGTAGGCCGTTTTGGCGTGGACGAAACTAATGATAGAGGTCTCAGACTTTTGGAATTCGCAAGCAGCCACAATCTTACTGTCGCCAACACCTTATACCCCCACAAGATGGCTTGATGAAAAAAAGCAAATGCATTGCTTATTCAATGTACCATCTGGAAATAAAATTTTGACTTGACTTGACTTGACAAGACATCAGAAGAACGACGTGGCACTCACCAAATGGAAAGACACATAACCAGATTGACTACATCTTGGCCCCCAAACGATTTAAGTCGAGCATCAACAAAGCCCAGACAAGAAGTTTCCCTGGCGCTGATATTGGCAGTGACCACGACATGGTACTCATGACCCTACAGATCAAGCTGAAGACCAAGAACCAGAAGAGAAATCCCCATTTGCGGTTCAACATGGAAAAGCTGAAGGACCCCGAAGTCGCTGAAATCTTTAAAGCTGAGATAGGGGGCAGATTTGCAGCATTGAATTTCCTCCAAGATGACATCAACAACCTCACTGAGACCTTCAGCAAGACCATTCAGGAGACAGCGCTGGAGATCCTTGGGAAAGAGAGGAAAAAGAACCAACCGTGGGTTACCAACGATATCCTGGACCTGTGCGACCAACGTAGGGAGCTAAAGCCAGTGAAGAACAAAAACCCAGAAACGGCCGAAGAGTATAGAACAGTCAACAGGTCAATCAAGAAGAAGATGACTGAGGCCATGGGGAACTGGATGTCAGAACAATGCTCCAAGGTTGAGAAGGCAATGGCGAAAGGAGACAGCAAAGAGGCGTACCAGACCATCAAGGTACTAACCAAGTCCCAGCAGCCAAAGACCTCCGTTATTGAAGACAAAGAGGGTCAGTCCTTACAGAGAGCGCCACTATCATGAAGAGATGGACAGAATATTGCAGAGACCTGTACAACTACAAGCTGAAGGCTGATCCGAACAAACTTCACGAGCAAGATCCCAGACCATCAGATCCTGAAAGCACACAGGTGCTGGAGGAAGAGGTAGAAGAAGCAGTAAGATCCCTGAAAGGAGGCAAGTCACCAGGGATTGACAACATCCCGGCTGAGCTCATCAAGAACGGAGGCCCAAAGATGATCAAGGCATTAACAATCATCTGCCAACGCATCTGGACCAGCAAAGAGTGGCCTGAACAGTGGACCCAATCCATCATAGTTCCACTTCCAAAGAAGGGAGACCTGAAGAAGTGCCAAAATTACAGAACAATCAGTCTGATAAGCCATCCAAGCAAAGTTATGCTACACATTGCCTTGAACAGACTGAAACCACAAGCAGAAGAAATCCTATCAGAAGAACAGGCAGGATTCAGACCAGGTCGAAGCACTGTCGAGCAGATCTTCAACATCAGAATGCTCATAGAGAAGCATCTCCAACATCAGCTACAGCTCTACAACAACTTCATTGACTTCAAGAAGGCCTTCGATCGAGTGTGGCAAGAAGCTCTGTGGCAAGTCATGAGAGACTATAGCTTCGACGAGGACCTGATTCAAGTCATCCAGGCGCTGTATGACAGCTCCACAGTGCAGTCCTCATGGGTGGAGAAATCGGGGAGTTCTTCCGGACTTCAGTTGGAGTTCGACAAGGCTGCCCGCTTCCCCCGTTCTTTTCAACGTGTTCCTGGAGAACATTCATGCAGGAGGCCCTCCTTGACTTCAAGACCACAATCACAATAGGAGGAAGGCCAGTCTGCAATCTTCGATTCGCAGACGATATTGATCTCATGGGCCGCAGTGAAGAAGAACTCCAGGATCTCACCACCAGACTGGAAACATCAGCCAATGCCCACGGTATGGAGATCAGCACGGAAAAGAGCAAGATCCTAGTGAACAGTACCACACCGACCACTCCCACCAGCATCAAGATGAGTGACGAGACACTAGAGGAGGTGGAAACTTTCAAGTACCTTGGAGCAGTCATCACCAAAGAAGGCACGAGCACACAAGAGGTGAAGATCAGACTTGCTGTGGCACTCTTCTCCATGACTAAGCTGGCGAAAGTGTGGAGAAACCACAACATCAAAAACCACACTAAGGTCAGACTCTACAAGGCACTCGTCTCATCCATTGCCTTGTACAGCTGTGAAGCATGGACACTTACTGCCGATTTAGAACGTCGCATTCAAGCCTTTGAGATGAAGTGCCTCAGGCGGATCCTGAACATCACCTACAGAGACCGCAAAACCAATGGCTACGTCTGGCAGCAGATCGAGGCAACTGGCTGGCAAACAAGAACCATTGCTAGATACAGTCAAACGGAGGAAACTGAAGTGGTTTGGCCACACAACAAGGCATAACAGCCTGTCAAAGACAGTCCTGCAGGGAATGGTGGAAGGAGCAAGGAGGCAGGGACGACCACGTAAAAGCTGGATATCCAACATCAAGGAGTGGACCGGCCTCACTGTACCAAGCCTCCTGAAAACAGCCCAGGACAGAACCATTTGGCGGTCCACTTGCAGCGTCCGTGCGGGTACCCCAACGGTCGTCCCGACCAAGGGATGAGTGAGTGAGTGAGTGAGTAGTGCGTGCTTTCGTGTTCAAATTTAACTGGATGGTTCAAAGTAATAAATTATGACATTGGTGTCGCTCATTCTGCTGCAAGTGCAGGACATAGTAATTATGAAAGACGCTAGAGTAAAGACATGTGGGGGAAACACACATGAGAACTGTATTGGAAGATTTGGGGGGGGGGGGGGGGTTGGGGGGACTTACACACGAGTAAACAAGCAGCCAACCAGCCAACCAACTAACCAGGCTACCAGGCCACCAACCACCAGCCAACTAACTAGCCAACCAACCAACTAACCAACCGGATCGGTGGTCTAGAGGTAACGCGCCTGTCTAGAAAGCGCAAAGTCCGGGTCGGAGGTGTGCCGTGGTTCGAATCCCGTTTGGGCCCGAAACTTTCACCCCCATTCATAAGACCATGAGTGGTGGTCTGGGCGTTAGTCTTTCGGATGAGACGATAAACCGCGGTCCCGTGTGTTACACAAATTCAGCGCACGTAAAAGAACCCACGGCAACAAAGAGAGTTGTCCCTGGCAAAATTATGTAGAAAAAAGCCACTCTGGTAGGGGACGGGATAGCCTAGTGATCAGAACATTGCGTTCGCAATCTGACGACCCGGGTTTGATTCCCGTGCAAGGGGATATTTTCCTTTGGAGTTAACATCACTCTCCCCCCCAAAGTCCTTCGGATGAGACTATAAACCGAGGCACCGTGTGCGAACGCATGCAGAACATCTTGTGCAGACGTTAAATCCTGTTCCGCTTTTCGTAAGAGTAGGCCATTGTGTGCCGGTGGGAACAGATGACAGAATTCAAAAATCCGCACACACATGGGGAGTGGATGTAAAAAAGCACATAAATGCTTATTCCATTATGCATTATCCTCGATATAAAAGAATGAAATAAAAAAATTAAATAAACACAGTTGCAAACACAAAAAAGGTGGCGCTGCTCTTGTGGCGATGTGCTCTCCCCGGGGAGAGCAGCCCGAATTTCACGCAGAGAAATCTCATAACTGAAAGTGGTATAAATAAATAAATAAATAAATAAATAAGCAACCAAAATTCATTGCTGTTGTTATTTAATGTTCGGCTCTGCATATCTCCGGGTGGGACCAAAGGAAAAAAAACGGTGTCCGTATGGCGAAAGGCGATCATGAAAGCTTGGTCCACAGGAGATAGGCGTGAGTGAGAACAAAAGAGCAAAATAAAATAAAGAAACAAACAGCCAACCAACAAACATAAGTGAAAGAAAGAAAGGAAGAAAGAAAGGAAGGAAGGAAGGAAGGAAGGAAGGAAGAAAGAAAGAAAGAAAGAAAGAAAGAAAAAGAAAGAAAGAAAAAAAAGAAAAAAAGAAAGAAATGAAGAAAGACAGAAACAAAGAAAGAAAGACAGACAGACAGAAACAAAGAAACAAAGAAACAAACAAAGAAACAAAGAAAGACAGACAGAAACAAAGAAACAAACAAAGAAACAAACAAAGAAAGACAGAAAGAAAAGAAGAAAGAAAGAAAAATGAAAGAAAATAGAAAAGACGAAAGAAACTAAGAAAGAAAGAAAGAGAAAGAAAGAAAGAAAAAAAAGAAAGAAAGAAGAAAGGAGGGAAGGAAGAAAGAAAGAAATGAACTGTGGATTACAACTTGTGTTGACGGAACCGAAAACTGACCAGAGGGAAGGAGGGAGAAGTGAGTATCACCCCCTCACCCTCTACACACAGACACACACACACACACACACACACACTCTCTCTCTCTCTCTCTCTCTCTCTCTCTCTCTCCCCCTCATTCTCTCTCTCTCTCCCCTCTCTCTCTCTCTCTCTCTCTCTCTCTCTCTCTCGCTCGACGGCGTGACGGGACGAGAACTAAAAGGGCGTGCTGTTAGTAAGCTGCTGCAAATTTTTGCATTTGTCAGTTACTGGCCTTCCAGCAACTGTAGTAACAACTTTAAACGCCCTGCTGATCGACAACGTCCTATCGAGCTGGAAAGTCGCGGGGGAGAGCGGCAGCGTTGTCTTCGTCTTGCGACTGAAGCCAGTTGACAAGTCAGTATCAACAGAAATGGCGGACCCAGTGCTGAATCATAATTCGCGAGTTCAGTATTTTCGCAAGAAGTGCCCTTCCCAAATCCGTCGTGACGTCCAAAGAAGTAAACAACATCAAGAAAGACAGGCAAGTCGTCAGTGTGACAAGGACAGTGTTTTGGAAGAGCCGGTGTTGTCTGACAGTGACTCCCTGCATCGTGAGAGAGTGGATGCCGAATCAAAACAAGCCAGCCTGTACACAGAGCTGTGTGTTGACAGTGCAGTGAATGTCCCAGCCACACCAGATTCTCTTGATTTGCCATGTGAACCAGCAACAGACAGTAAGATAGGTGTGTCTTCTGAGGCGTCTGATGTGCAGGAAGAGCTGACAGTTGGCTGCACAGTGGATGACTCTCATACTGGTATTGTGAAACAGTATGTGTCTACTCTAATTGACAAACGTGTGCAGCGTAGATTAAGGGACAGCAAGAGAAACACGGGGTTTCTAAAGGTGGTGGTACATAGTTCGGATGATCAAAACATTGTGATGTGTGAATCAGATGACATCACCCTGGAATACTCTTGGAATGGAGATCCTGGCGAGGAATCTAAGTGTGTGTTCTGGTACATCAAGCAAGAAGAGAAAAACATGTTGCCAGAAGAACATGTCAGGCTTGCCAGACTTCGTAAAGGGAAACAGTGTACTAACACACAACACACAGTGACAGTGGTGGCGAGTGCTGAGCAGGAGTTACATCATCTTCGGGACCTGATCCAGTCTTACATGGGCTGACTTCGTTTTACATGGGCTGACTTCGCTGGCTGTAGACTGGAAAAGGAAAGGCTGGTTTGAAAATTGGGACACTTGAGACACAGACAATAATGTATCGAATCTTGATGTACATACCACACTACTGCCATGGTTTCCATGTCATTGTAATCGCGTCGCATTCGATATCGTCGTTACCGCGCCCCAGCGCTATATGGCTTGATGCTAAATAGCAATAAAATTGTGTCAATTGTCTCTCTCTCTCTCTCTCTCTCTCTCTCTCTCTCCCCCTCATTCTCTCTCTCTCTCTCCCTTTCTTTTCTCTCTCTCTCTCTCTCTCTCTCTCTCTCTCTCTCTCTCTCTTTACTTGTTACCACTCGTCTTCGCCCCTTTCACTTGTATTGTGGCCCAAGGCCGAAGTACAATTAAAATGTTCAGACTTCTCTCTCTCTCTCTCCCTCCCTCCCTCTCTCTCTCTCTCTCTCTCTCTCTCTATCTCTCTCTCACACACACACACTCTCTCTCTCTCTCTCACACACACACACACAAATGCAAAAATTAGTAGTCTAGTCAAACACACACGCAAGCACGGAATTAACTCCCTTCCCCCCCACTGTGACAGAAATAATGCAGTCATTCCCCTGTTAATCGACCACGTTCTGCCCAGGTTTGAACTCTCGACCTGAGAAGGACTAATCAGATCCCGATCCAAATACTCTGCCACGCTGCACGTAGTCCAGTGGTTATGGCACCAATCGGGTGGCCTTGATTTCATGAGTCACGGGTTCGAATTTCGGCAGCGTTTGATGCTTTAATGTGAATTGTTACAATTCCCATGTCAACTAAACTGCAGGCATGCTTACTTCGGTCACCGTATAATTATAGGAAAAAGTTTATATTCTGAAATATACAGACATGTCAGTGCTGTACTTTTTTTTAATGTCATTGCCGTGTAATAATCATCACATGCAGGAAATCAAGCAGACATGAACAAAGCATCCTGCAGTGTATGTCAGAGTTCGTAGGATAGCGGAAATACAAACATAGCAAGCATGTACCTAAGGGTTTATCATCGCATTAGGTAATGTGGATGTTTCAGCATCTGCTGAAATACTTTTAGGCAAATTTGATGAAAGTCACAGATTTTTCTGTACACTGTGAGGCTTTTTTTTCAAGAAAACGAAAAAAAATTCGAAAAAACTGAAAACAATTCTATCTACTACTTTTTCCCCATGGCATAAAATTTATTCAGGACATCATTCACGAACAGACAAGGACAAAGGTGCCGTTTTAATGTAGCAATGAAAACATATAGACTTAATCATGGCGTGCTTGTAAATCAATACAAATATTGACTTGTAGATTGGTTGCAGTAAGCTTTTTTCTTTGATAGCAATGAACCAATGAAAACTTTGAAACTTTTCAATTGGTTGTAGCGCATATTATCAGGAATGAACCAACGAAAACGCTAGGGCATGCATACAGGCTATAGCATGTGTTAGCAAAGAACACAGCCCCTAAATCAGAAATCATCATCGCTGGGACGTTAACACAATCATAACAACAACATAGCAAAGAGCCAGCCCAGAGCTGAAGTTGAAAACCGGTTGTAGTGTGATGAAGAAGAACCAGTGTTGCTGTTGGGGAATATTCCAACAGCCTTGGAAGAGTTTGCTCAAAACAATGACATGAAAACTATTTAATAGAATGGATTTCCCTGTATAATTATTCAAACGAAATTCAGTGTTGTAGGCCATTAAAATTTCATTGAATCTTTCTTTAATCTGTTCGAGGTGTGGATTCTTGTTCATGAGTGTGATATTAATTTGCGTGGTGGTTTTTTTATGTAACAGCATATTGGCAGGGGATGGTTCAGTGGTCAGAGCACTTGCTTTCTTCAAGCTCTCGCCAAAATGTATTACTTTCCTCTGTGTGTGTGTGTGTGTGTGTAAAATTGGATTTGTTAGAACTACTTATGGTCAGTTGCATATGTAAGAATAGACTGAATGCAAGCACTTTGACTTGTTATTACAAAATATAACGCTATATGAATTCTATATTACAAATTATAATTAATAATAATAACTTTAAAAATTCAAATAAATAATAGTATATAATATTTAAAACATAAAATAAATTATAATAATAATAGTTATTATAATTAATTAATTATTATTACTAGACATTCCTACAAAGAACGGGTGGCTCCTGGTTTCTCTCCAAGGTTAAAAAAAAAGAAATTGGCTGCAAAGCAAACACCTGCGTTTGGGCACGGGTAGTTTTGCTTAAAGTGCACGTCCTTCACTTGATATTCGTGAGGTTGGCAGTGTCGGCCTACATGGTTAGGATATGCTGTGGCGTGTGTGTCAGTGTGGCACTGCAAGAATGAAACAACGTTTGTTTTAATTAATAAAGAAAGAGTTCAGATTCTCTCTACCCCTAGCTAGCTAGATGTGATTGCTGGAACAGGAGGGAGACTGTGTTAGTGTGAAGGATGGGGAAACAGGGGTGCTGGGGGTAGGGGAGGGGGACGGATTAATAAAAGAAAAAGTGATTGCACTGCTTATTCAATGTAACATCTGAAAACAAAAGTTTGACTTTGACATACATACACTTCTCTCTTAATTAGGTGGCTCAGCAGCAAATCGAACTCGAAACTTTCATATCTCGAGTATGGGATTCAAACCACTGAACTCCTTCTGTCCCTTCCCGTCCTGTCCCGTCCCTTTCTCCACTCTCTTCAAACATCACCACCAACAGTACCGGCAGGACCAATACAAGCCACATGCCCATGCATGGACACAGCAGCAGGGGGCCAGTTACACATCCAAGTGTTTACAGCTGTAGGAAGGAAGGAAGGAAGGGATTGAAGGTGATTGTCCTCCACTAGAAGTCAGTATATTAGTTATGGTACACGGTACCGACAAATACAGTGCTGAAGTAATGTGTTGCTGCCCTGTGTGTAAGTGTGTGTGTGTGTGTTTTGGTCTCTGATTTGCCAAAATGGCCAAGGTGTTTTTTTTCAGTCTGGTAGGTACGTTTTTAAAACCATGCAATTTGGAACTAAAGTAGAGAAACTTGACCAAAAATATAGACTTTGTGGAGTTTTTTAAATGTTGAAGTAGTACACGTTATCAAACTTGTATTGATTTAAAGTTTGTACTACTTTTAGGCATTGGTGAGGTACCGAATTTATGTCACAAATTGTTGGCAAAGTGCTCCTCCCCCCCCCCCCCCCCCTTCCCAGGTCGACGTGCTACGTCACAACTTAGACAAAGGCGTTGTTAAGACATACTGCATAAAAGCAGAGGTACTTTTCGAAGACTTTAAGGATCACATTAAGGCACCTCTGTGTGTGTGTGTGTGTGTGTGTGTGTGCTCTTAGGGGGGGGGGGGGGGGAGCGCTCACGCTCTTAATTTGAGCCTCTCCCTTCCCATTTTTTCTTAGTCATGTTATACATAATAATTTCTTGATTTATAGAGCAAAATTGACAGTCCTAGTGTGGTATTTTGTTTTGTTTTCTTTCTAATGGCCACATCTTATACAAACAAATCGCCCGCCCCTCTCTGTCTTGTTTTCTGTCTGTCTATCTGTCTCTCTCTCTCTCTCCCCTTCTTCTTTCCACCCCACCACTACCTCTCCTTCCATGTTTTCTTCGTTTTTAATAGTTTTTTTTTTTCCCTTAACCCCTTAGTTTTGCCCTTTTGTCCTTGCTTTATTTTCCATCTTCCTTTCATTTCCTATTCCTCATAGAGGTTGTTTTTTTTTTTCCTCTGCTTCTTCTTGTTTCAAGTATTTTTGTTTCAATCTTATTTTGTTTTGTTTAAGGTATGTGCTTTTATATGCATGCAAATTTGCTTCGCCAAAATAGGGAATAAAAACCGAAATTAAAAACCTACTCTGGGATTCAAAATTTTTGTACGATCTCTTCTTGTGTATGTCCGTGTAAGTACTTACTACCCATTCCAAAGCCTGTCTGCATGCAGACAAACCAGGTCAACCCTATACAATGAACTTGCATTGCACGTGAACATTCTGGCACGTGAAGAAAATGCCATACCCCCAAGGTAGGGCAGCGACACACCTGCCACCCTGTTCCCATTATATCGCATGTGTGCGTGTGTGTGTAGGCCTAAAATTCCACACTCTACTTGAAGAGACGATGGTAACTCACACCTGATTGGCTAACGTTGCACACCTTCCTTGTGTCTGCGCATGCTCAACCCCCAATGTAACCTTTCCGTCAGACAGTTGGCGTGTTGTTCTTCATCTGTAAGGTCAGTACTTTTCTTCTTTCTCTGAGCAAATTTGATTTTTCTAACCAAACTATCCCCGTAAGTGCTTCAGTGATTTTCTTAACAATCACATGATTACGTTTATGGCTAATTTAAGGTACGTTTATAACCTTTTTGAGAGACACAGAGTGTAGGTATCAGGGTCCTGTGTAGGCCTACAGCTGATTGTCTCTTGTAAGCTGAGCTCACCGTGTACAAAGCCATGCGCTATGGTGTCAGTATGTTTTTTTCGTTCCTCGTGTTTGAGATGTTCATCAGTGACGAGATGGTGCGTATGCGACCGTTGCTACCCACCATTAAAGCAGCCCCATTCTCATTTCAGGTGTTGTGTCTGAACACACTAGGGGGCATGTAGGCTTTTTATTATTTGATTTTACTTTATTTCATTTTATTTTAAATGTATGCCATCTGTTTCTACAGGCTCAAAATGGCCTATTCTTCTGAAAAGCGGAACGGGTTTTTAACGTGTGTGCGAAGTGTTTTTCGTGCCTAAGCACAGGGCCTGGGTTTTAAGTTTTATATGAAAAACTTTTTCTTGGGGGAAGGAGAGTCGTAACTGATACTGACTCCAAAATAAAAATTCCCAAAAAAGTGGTGGCTCAAGCACAGGCCATCAGATCACATGGGCAAGCTCTAACAACTTGGCTATTCTGCACCCCCCCCCCCTCCCCCCACCCCTATAGGCCTAGTATACCTATTTAAAGTGATAGTAATTTTGCCATTAGCTTTTAAGGAAATTGGTCTCACTGTTTTCTGCTTTTGCGCACGTGCACACCTCTGTGTGTGTATGTGTGAACTGGTCTGGCTATCTTCTGTTTGTTCCGCCCAGTGGACATAATGCATGAGTGGGGAGGGGGGTGGTATGGGAGTGAGCGCAGGTATGTGCCCCTACATTTATGAGAGGCACACACTCATGTCGGAAAGAATGCACTGAGGCAATTGAATGAAATACTACAGGAGCATGGACATGCATTTCCAGAAATTAGTCCTCAGATATTGGGGACCTTCAGAAATTTAAATTAAATGGCAACGCTTGTGAGCTAGAATCTGCATTTTTTTTTGTTTGTTGGCCATTTCCGGTTCCGATTCGCCAATGGTGAGAATTTTGCGTGTGCGACCGTTTTTGCCTACCATGAAGATAGCCGCATAACGACTTCGGGGATGATGGCTAAACACATCAGTGTATGCGGGTTTTTTTAATATATTTATATGTTCTTACTGGCACGCAATGGCCTACTCTTCCAAAAGGCGGGACAATCAACGTGTGCTCAAGATGTTCTGCTTTCGTTCATATACAGGACTGTGGTTTATAGTCTCATCAGAACGCCATGAAGCGACTCAGCTGCAGTGCAGAGCCTCTAAAGCTGGTGGCCTCAGAGCGGCCTATCATTGATAAGGAAGGACGGTGGCAGGATGGTTAAGACGTTTGCCTGCCAACAAGTAAACCGTGAGGTTCTGGGTTTGATTCCCAGCCTCGCCCTCTCTTCCCAGTTTCACAAAAAAGTCGAACTGAATGTCAGAGTCCTTCGGATGAGACTATAAACCAAGGCCCCGTGTGCGAACGCATGCAGAACATCTTGGCACACGTTAAATCCTGTTCCGCTTTTCGAAAGAGTAGGCCATTGTGTGCCGGTGGGAACAGATGATAAAATTACAAAACCGCATACACACGGGGACTGGATGTATAAAAAAAATTAAGCACACATTATCCTTGGGGAAAAAATCTGAGCGCTTTGATTTGTTGCTTTACAAGATTCAGCGCTATATAAATTCCATACATTATTATTATTATTATTATTATTATTATATAAGTTCCCTGTGGACTTCTTTGTGGACTTCTGACACTGAGGATGCAAGATTATGAAACTAGCAGAGGAGAGAGAGAGAGGAGAGAGAGATGAGAGAGGAGAGAGGAGAGAGAATCGAAATGAGCCGTGTGGGAACAGTAGGACAAAAAAGCGTGAGAGAAGATGACAGCACACGACTTTATAACTAGTTAATTGCCATTGGTTCCTGTATGATTAGTAATATTGCGCACGAACAGCAGTGATAGTTTCATCCTTTAGAAAAAAAATCTTGCAACTTGGTCATCCTTCATAGTGCAGTAGAAGGGTGACCAAGTTCGGGCTCTCCTTCTAGAGTTTCTACTTGTGTTGTGTGCAGATAATTTGACCGAGTGCCCCTCTCAGAACAGACTATGGGAGATGACCACGGTGGCTATTGCTGCCTTTTGCACAAGTCAGTGGCAACTGTGAGGATTTGTCATCCGAAAAGTGTCAGTCAGTCTCTCTTTCTGTCTGTGTCTCTGTCTGTCTGTCTGTCTGTCTGTCTGTCTGTCTGTCTGTCTGTCTCTCTCTCTCTCTCTCTCTCTCTCTCTCTCTCTCTCTCTCTCTCTCTCTCTCTCTCTCTCTCTCGTGGATGTGAGAGTGTATGTGTGTAAGAGAAGGAGAGAGAGTTTAAATCAAAACAAGTTGTTTTTCTTTCGAGGATAATGAATAAGCACTCATAATTAAGCACTCATTTCTCGCTAAAATAAAAATGGGTTTTTTTAATGTGAGATTTTGCTTTCAGCTCTAGTGGTCGTTGCTTGTAGGAACATAAATCATGCCAAACTCCTCTATTACCTGTAGACATTCTTGTAACTGGACTGGTATGACAAGTGTTGTAGTATGGATCCCTGGGTCCATCAGCAATTGGGGCGACGAAGCAGTGGACCAACTGGCTACAAGTGCCGTGATAACAGAGAACTCTTTAAAGTCCACTGTACAGACTTGATATCTGAAACCCAAATCAAATTAAATTCTTTTATTTCGGGGATAATGAATAAACTTATGTGCAGTCCCTCTGGCAAGGAGAGTGAAAAACTCAGATTAAAAAGAAAACTTTTTGATAAATTTTGCTATAAGCTGAAGGACGTCCTCCTTTTTTGTACCAAAAACGAAAGGGAAGAAACGGTACTCAGCAGGATATGCATATGCATCTCTTACATTCATTTTCTCAACAGCCAGGAAACTCCAGGGTGTGTATGACTTGCGATGTGCAAATAACCATCAAGCATCTGCTTTCAACTGTTGGAGATATCTAGGATATTAGGCACATACATTTTTACTGCATATTCCTTAAAGACCCTGTTTTTGCGATATTTCACTGGACAATATTTTAACTTCCTGGAAGAATCGAGGGTTTTTTCCGCCTGATACAAGTTAAACTGCCATAGCTACTAGGAATAAGGATGGCTTTGAGGATTCCGGTATAGGTTTTGTCTTATTGTTTGTTAAAACAGAAGGGTTGATTTCAATCTTGTTTTAATTTGCATAGAGTTGCACAGTCGTAGTGAAACTTTGAGGAGGCATCCCTGGTATGGCCTCTGTGGTCGGCTGGGCTATAAAGATGACTGGATCGGGTTGGACTTTTTTTAAATGTGTCCCACAATGTAAACAGTTTGAGTAAGCAGTTTTGCTTTTAGAGAGCTTTCATTTGTGATAAGGTCTTCACGCATTTGTGTTTAAATTGTTTTTACAAAGAATGCTTGGAAGATATGCTGAAAACAATTGCTGTTTATGCCAACATGGACATATCGAGAGGTCTTTCAAGGTTCAGGAGATGACCCATGCTGTAGGATTTTGTCTAAAGGGCCATCATTTTTTAAATAATTTATTTTGTACCTTTTGGAGAGAGGTCTGCTGTCGCATTTTCCTTGGAACAAGCTGGTCTGTAGAACACACACACATACACTCACGCACGCACACACACACACACACACACACACACACACACACACACACACACCTACACACAAAGCCATCATTCAATCAATCAATTTGATTACCTGTGAAATCTAGGTGGTAGCACCAAACGACTATGTATGGATTCAGTTCCCGATGTTCTTTGATTCATTTATTTTGTGAACGTATCCATAGAGGGTTTTTTACCTGAGAAATCATGAATCTCTTAAGTATTCAGGAAATTGCAGTTCAAATGATTGCTCACGATTTTCTCCGCTCATTTCCATCAGATTTTTGCATTTTAACATTTTTTTCTCATCAAGATCATTTTTGGAGCATTATTTTATCATTGTTTTCAAACGCTTGTTTCTGACATATCTAACAGTTTTAACATACTTTTTTGAAAAATTTGTTTCTGATCTGTCCAACAATTTAAAAAGATTTTTAAAACACATATTTTTCACAAGTCTAACAATTCAAAGTGGCTGTTTAAAAAAAAACCTTTTAAAGTCTAACAAAAGATTTTCACATGTGTGTTTCTTAAGTTTAACATCACTGAAAAACTGTTTTCAAACGCTTGTTTTTGATTTCTAACAACTTTAAAAGACTGTTTTCAAAAAGGTATTAATAAGTAAAACATTTTTGTAAAGCTTTTTTTCAAATGTTTGTTTCTAACAAGTTTAACAACTTTAAAAGACTGTTTTTAAACTCTTGTTTCTGACAAGTCTTACATTTTAAAAAGACTGTTTTCAAAGGCTGTTTCAAGTCTAACAATTTTTAAAGACTGTTTTCAAAAGACTTATTTTTAAGTCTAGCAACCTGAAATGACTTTTTACAAATACTTGTTTCTGACAAATCTAGCAACTTTAAAAGACTGTTTTTGACAATTCTAACAACTTTGAAACTGTTTTCAAAAGTGTGTTTTTGACAGACTAACAAGGTTAATAGACTGTTTTTAAATGATAATTTATGACAATTCTAACGACCAAAAAAACTTTTCAAAAGTTTGTTTTTGATAGTCTAACAACGTTGATAGACTGTTTTGAAAGGTTGTTTATGACAATTTTAACAATTTTTAAAGACTTTTTCAAAGTTGTTTCTGAAAAGTTTTAACAACTGTAACAGTTTTCAAACGCTTGTATTTGATAAGTTTGACAACTTTAACAGACTGTTTTCGAATGTTTGCTTCTAATAAACCTAACAATATTTTACAGTTTTTGAACGCTTGTTTTTGACAAATTTGACCATAATGACTGTTATAGGACGTTTTTGACAAGTAACGCCTATAACAGACTGTTTTCAAGCGCTTATTTCTAATATTCTAGCAACTTTAACATGTTTTCAAACGCTTGTTTATGACAAGTCTAACATTTTTAACAGACGTTTTATAAAAAAAACTTATTTATGACAAGTCTAAGTTTTAACAGACTGTTTTCAAACGCTTATGACGAGTTTAACAGTTTTAACAGACTGTTTTCAAATGCTTATGACAAGTCTTAGACTGTTTTCTGACAAGTCTTAACTTAGACTGTTTTCAAACCCTTTTTTGTAACAAATTTAACACCTTTAATAGAATTGTTTCAAATGTTTGTTTCTGACAAGTCTAACAACTTTGAAAGACTGTTTTCAAACGTTTGCTTCTAATGTCTTAACTTGAACAGACCCGTTTTCAACCAGTTGTTTCTAACAAGTCTAACAACTTGCTGTTTTCAAACGCATGATTCTGACAAGTCTAACAACCTACTGTTTTCAAACGGTTGTTTCTGACACGTCTAAAAGTTTTAAAAGATTATTTTCAAAGGCTGTTTATTAGTCTAACACTTTAAAAAGACTGTTTTCAAAGACTGTTTATAAGTCTTATCACTTTCAAAAGACTGTTTTCACAACTCTGTTTCTAACAACTTTGAAAGACTATTTTCAGGGTTGTTTAAGTCTTACAAGTTTAAAGACTATTTTCAATAGGTTGTTACTGACAAGTCTTAACTTAAGACTGCTCCAAGCGCTTCTCTCTAACAAGTCTTACAACTTTAACAGACTGATTTCGAACGCTTGCTTCTGATATATCTAACAGATTATTTTCAAGAGTTTGTTTCTAGGAAGTCTAACCACTTTAAACAACTTTAAAAGAGTATTCTCGAAAGCTTATTTCTAACAAATGTATATCAACATATCCACATGGTATGCCATTAACCATTTATCTAACAAGGATTCCGTACAAAAGCATCATTTCCTTTAAATGTTTCACCAAATAAACTCGATGAGCAGTTTTGTAATATAGCCCATCCAACTATTAAAATTCGTACACCTGAATCGAAAAATCGAAGTCATACAAAAGTTTTGTGCTTCCAAAACCATAAATAATCCATTCATGTAAATGAAGTGTATAACGCTTTAATCCATTGAAGACAAACGTGCACATGTGGGTTAGATGGTATTAATGTAAAATCTTAAAAATAGCAGCTCCAATTAACTTAGAAGTAGTGACAATCTCTGCATAAAAAACATGTTTACCACAAGCTTTCAAAGTTACCAAGTTGTCTCTTTACAAAGCTGGCTATAGTAATAGTCCTGCAAACTATCAACCTATTTCTGTATAATAACGATGTCTGGAATTTATATAGCGCTGAATTTATAAATAAATCGAAGCGTTTGCATTCAGATTATTTACACGCATGCAACTGTCCACAAATATTAGGATTAACAGATATCGAATTTACACACACACACACACACACACACACATGCACACGCACGCGCGCGCGCACAACACGCTTAGTTGGGGTGGTGGAGATAAGGGTAGCTGTTGAAAAGTATGAGGAGATCTTAAGTAGGAAATAAGTGCGTTTTGAGGCTGGATTTGAAAGTATCAAAATGTAGGCTTTGGGCGAAGTGAGGGAGGGAGGTTTCTCCATGGGGATGGACCAGAAACAAAATAGCAGAGCCAACAGCGGTTGGTTTGAATCTGGGAGTTCGGAGGCACAACGTATCTCCGGCTGAACGAAGGGAACGGGACGGAGTGTACAGGTCAAGACAGTTACAGAGATAAAAAGATGCAGATTTGTGGAGACATTTTAAACAGAGGGTATTGATCTCATGATTTACTCTTTGTGAGACAGGCAGCCAGTGAAAAAGTCGCAGAAGAGGAGTGATATGTTCAAATCCCAACTTATTTAAAACCTTTAGAAAATAATAGTACGTAGCACATCCTTATCCACTTCAATAATCATGCCTTATTTCAACTTAACCAGTCTGCATGTCGGAAAGGCATTTCGTGTCGCACTGCGCTAAACAACTAAGGTGACAAAAGGTTAACCATCATGAATAACAATTCAGGTACTGGTGTTACCCTCTGTAATGAGTAAGGATAGTCGGTAAAATCATATCCAAAAGGATTTATCAGATGATGAAGGTAAAACATTACTAAAACTCGGTCTTGGTCAGTTTTTATGCTTTTATCGAGCTACACATAAAATATGTATGATCAACACTTTGGGATTCGGCAAGCAATAACACTTTAAAAACCACTAGCAAGTCTTAACAGACGACTTATTAAAATACTTAAAGGAAACCATCGTCATTGTCATGTGCCGGCTACATCTCGCTGAATATTCTTCCTCAGAAATGGAAATCAAAATACAATAAAGCAGTTTTTATGTTCACGATTATGTCTGACGCTGCTGCACCTTCATTGGTAAACAAGTTTAAAACAAGTGTCGCCCTCTTTACATAATAATGTTACCAGTGCCCAGGCGGTATTTTTTCATATTTATTTTGTTAATCTTTACATCACATCATTAACTTGTTTTAGAGGTCGTACTTCTATATTTTATTTTTTCTTGTAGCTCAAAGCTAATATTGAGACACAGCATAGTTGACACGTGACAGTATTCATCTTTAACAGCTGAAAACTCAATTTTTTGACATGCATACGTAGCGATACACATCTAAATCACATATATCAGACACATCATATACGTAACAATATAAACCTTTTGGCTAAAAGCTACTCTTGAGACAAACATTAATTGGCACTAACTGTATACTCCTCTCTCTCTCTCTCTCTCTCTCTCTCTCTCTCTCTCTCTCTCTCTCTCTCTCTCAGCCAAATAAACACTTCAGAAAAGCTGTCCTCTATCACTCAGCTGGTAAAGATTGTGTGACATGCGAATCTGATGACATTGTGATCCAATATGCATGCAAATCAGACACTGTTGCAGAGTGTGTGTACTGGTTTGTTAATCAACAAGAGAAAAACATGTCAAAAGAGGAACGTGTCAAACTTGCCAGTTTGCCGAAAGGGAAGCCCATGCGGGACACACTACACAGGGAGACTTAAGCTCATGCCTCACAGGATTTAGCGACTCTTCGTGATCTCCTGCAGTTTTACCTTGGCTGACAGTGTGTGTGGCAGAGACTTGACACAAGAAAGGCTCGGAGGAATGTCGTAACAAATCTGGACAGTAAAGGGTTCTGTGTATGGCTGTACATTATGAAGGTCAATGCCGTGGTTTCCATATCATGTAATTGCGTCACGGCGACGCTTTGTTGCTGTATGAGTCCATTAGCTTAATAGCAATAAAATTTCGTTTTCTTCATTGTTTTTCTCTCTCTCTCTCTCTCTCTCTCTCTCTCTCTCTCTCTCTCTCTCTCTCTCTCTCTCTCCTGTCTATCTCTACTTCTTCTACTTCCCCTTCTCCTACTATCTGACCTCTCTCTTCTGATCTCTATCTCTCTCTCTCCATATTCTCTCTCTCTCCCTTCTCCAGGTTATTGACTTAGGTATTATTTGGACTTTGCCATTACCTGAACTGGGATGTGAAGTTCAAAACCGCAGTTTTGTGTCGATCTGTTGCTCGTAAAAACTGACGTCATTGATTTGATGATCAAAAGGCTTTTCTCAGGTAGATGTCCCTATCATCCTACACCTCTACCATTTCGGAATCGCCGTTCCCCAACTTGCCCTCGAACAAGCTGCGTAAACTGCTGAATTTTGTGTCTTGATTTGTCCTGAAACTGTTCCAGATTCTCTAGAACAAAAGTTGTTTTGAGTTGTCAGACTCTAGATGTCCAGGATATTATGCAGTATTTTCGCACATTTCCTAAAGATCTGGTTATCCAATGTTCCACCAGAAGAAATATTAACATATTCTCAGAGAAACATGCATAGTCCTTCTGTTAAGATTAACATTTAGCCACTGCTTGGAGCAAGATTGGTTTTGAGGATTGGGGTGTGATTTCTCTCTCATCTTAACGTGTCCTTTGTGTGGTTCTCCCACAATGTGGTGACTGATCTGGGTTGATTCTTGGTTGGCCAGTGTGTTGATCGTTGACTGACAGAGGAGTTGACTTCATTTTTTTTAATCTGCATAATATAGTTGAACAGTTTTAATAGGAAGTTCATTTTTTTACAAGGTGAAGCCCTGATATGGTCTCTATGGCCGGCTGGGATATAAACAATTTGGATTAAATTGAATTGGATTGATTTTTTTAAAAAAAGGTCAGAAGCATACAAGCATTTTTTCTGTATAGTTTATCTCTAAAAACCCTGTATTAAATCCTCAGATTATCAGATTTTAACTATATTTTCTCCAGAAAAATCGATAATGACGTCCGTGCACGTACATAGTTGCAACGTTCATAAACGATGTAAGGGGTAGCCATTCACTTTTCACTTTGAATGTTGGTAATCTGGTGTAAGGGCAGCCAATTAATGATAGAAACAAAAATAGCCTGAACTTTTGTCATAGTATATAGAATGGTGTTATGGAGAAGGAATGGAGACGGTACTTGATATCTTATAACAATTATATCAGACAAAATGGCACAGAGATGCAAGACTATGTACACTAACATTTTCAGCATGTGTCACCAGGCCTAAGAATACACATTTTATTTTGTTTATTCGTGTATTCATTTTCAGGAAAACGAAATAGGCGCCCATTCATTTTTTTACGAGTCCCCAGGTGCAAATGTTTTATAAATTGTGTTATTGGGTCCCACCGGCACACAATGGCCTATTCTTCCCAAAAGCGGAATTGTGTGTACAAGATGTTCTTCCTGCATTTGATAATTATAGAACAACCTTAATAACATGACGTTTTTTTGAACAAAATCCTTCAAATCTTCTGACAGATAGCTGTAACATGTGTGATGACTGTTCGCCACCATGCTTGAGCAGCTCTGCTGGTATGTTGTCTGCTCCTGGGGACTTTCCTACTGGTAATCTGCGGATGGCTTCTTCCACTTCTTCCCTCAGTATAGGTAATGGCGAGGGTACTCTTGATGTTGCTGCTTCCTCTTCTTTTATGCCACAGGCCTTCGTGCCATACTCTGTCGAAAGCCTTCTTGAAGTCGATGAAGTTGTGGAACAGGTCTCTCTGATGTTGAAGATGTTTTTCCATCAAGGTGTGGCAGTTAAAAATCTGTTCGATTGTGCTCCTGCCTGCCAGGAACCCAGCTTTTTCCTCTGCATCATGCTCAAGTTATTTTGAATCGACTCAAGAAGGAGGCAGAAGAACACCTTGCAGAATAAAAATACTTCATAGTTTTAAGATGCTTCTGTCCCAAGTGGCAATGAAAATACTTCATTTTAAAATTATTTTGGTCCCAGGTGGTAATGAAAATAATTCATTTTAAACTGATTTTAACCCAGTGTGGTAATGAAAATACTTCAGAGCTTTAAAACAATTCTGTACCAGTGTGGCAATAAAATAAAAACTTCGTTTTAAAATGATTCTGTTCCAGTCTGGTAATAAATAGTACCGCGTTTTGATAGTGAATACAATGGCGAATCTTGTGGATCGCCGGGGAAGTCAAAAAACCATTCAAACTGCAGCCTTGATAGGTGTGCACTGGTGTGTTAAGTGTCTCATGCCTTCTTGTCACTTCGCAGTGGCGGCGAATATTTCGTTTTCTGCCAAGCTTTGCCAAGTGTTTTCTTGAAATATGAAGCGATTTTCTCGGTAACTAATCATTTGTCAACCATAAAGGTTTAATCTGAGATGTAAACATTTTAACAGGTGGTAGCCCCGATAATTATGGCCTCTGTGGTCGGCCGGGCTATAAACAAGAAGATTGGATTGGATTGGACCTTAAAGGTACATTTGCATACTGTAGTAGCTGGTAGGGATTTTCTTTGAATGCATGGGGAGTATAGCAGTCATCTCGTTTCCTCTGGAGGGCTCATCAGATTGTAGGACTGGGCATTTGTTTCATTGCCTAATGGGTTGGCTTTCATCTGTAGTATGTTCAACACCTTTCCACAGATCTGTCATGAAGGATAGATACACATGTACACAAACACGATTGCACGCACGCGCGCGCATGCGTGCGCACACACACAGAGAAAGTAAAAACACGCCAGTTCACACATACGCTCACACACACACACACACACACACACTCTCTCTCTCTCTCTCTCTCTCTCTCTCTCTCTCTCTCTCTCTCTCTTTCTCTCTCTCTCTCTCTCGCGCGCGCAGGCACACGCATATCATACACACATACACACACAAACACACATATCACACAAACACACACCAAACGCACATACATATCACACACATCCACACACACACACACACACACACACACAAGAGATAGCCTTGTCTCTGTTGCAATCCCCAGTATTCTCTTTTTTGTAAAGTATGATCGTCGGAATCTTTATTTTGCTTGTTTCTCAGCTGCCGTTACAAGTAGTTCACAATTGTTTGTTTTCCAACTTTAGAGTATTTTTCAATTGTTCGGGGGTTTTGTTAATTTTTGTATTTCTTTGCCATGTTTTTTGCAACATACTGTTTATATAGTTTGGAATAGTCTTTTAATGTGCATTCATACCAACACGTATTTTTTCTACTTAAAGCCCTTATCTCATTATGCTGCCCCCCCTCCCTCCTCCCCCCCCCCCCCCCCCCCCCCCCCCCCCCCCCCCCCCTCCCTCATGTCTAATATCACTTTAAGTGAACAGACGTAAAATTGAAGACACACACACACACACACACACACACACACACACATCCCTACCCACTCATCCCCACCCACTCACTCACACACACACACACACACACACACACACACACACACACACACACACACATTGATGGAAAAAAAACAAAATCGGCAACGTGTGGGAACTGTGGTGGAAGTCATCAACCATAAACATACGTATTCAGCTTTCGGCAGTGGCAGGCCATGCAGCCAAGCCAGTCAGTGGTCAAACGTCTGCTAATCAAAACATTCAAAGAGTGGCCAACAGAAGTTCAGTGGCCATAATCACCACAAACATCATCAGTGGGATGGTTGCAGCCATAAACAAAAACACAATATCCACAAGATTTCAAGATTTAATTCTTTCAACCCTTTTTGGGGTATGGATGATTGATTAGAAACATGTTCAACAGGAGAACGATCCTAAAATCAAATGACTTTAAAATATTGCCAGTACCAACAGAAACTGGAAAATACACTATTCCCACTTTTTAAAATAATAACAATTTGAATGAAGGATTCGGGGCAAAATGTAGTCAGCTGTGAAAGAAAACAATTTACATTTTAATGAAAAACCAGAAAATTTTATAAATTTTGACAGAGAACTTGTCAGGATTTGCATTACATCAGTCTATAAAAATTGTAACATGACACATGCTGCAGCTGGAAAAACAAAACGCCGTGGAATAACTTCGTCGTAGATGATTGAAGTAGGGATATTCCATGATAACGCGAAATGCATACCGTAGAACAGATATACTACATTTGGATCATACTCTTGTCTTTCCGTGGAATATTAAGAAAACCTCCAACCTCAATAGGGAGCTTGTGATTACTGCAATTTAAACGAAATTTAAAAAGAGCATTGACATATACATCTGGAAGGCGAGTTATGTATTTTTCATACCAAACTTAGTTTTATAGTTCTTATAACAATCATACATACTATCGTAGCAAGTCCACCAACTGCAGTAAAAGGTTTCGGTGGACAACTCCAACAGTTTGACCTTTGACAATATCCAGTCTTTTATACTAAAAATTATAATTTTTATTGAGAGACAGGAATAAGCACACATCATAGCTTTATCGTACATTCTGTCCTCGATCAACAAAAATTGATAATAAAAAACTACAACAAAAAAACGGCATCATAGATCCGAAAGAAAACCTATTATGGGGTGCGGTAATATTTTTTTAAAAAGATGTGTGTCGATTACGTAATCAGTTGAATAAAGGCGACAACGATAAGCATAAAAAGAGAGGGGAAAAATATCTTCAGAGTCTCATCGTCAGTATTACATCATACATGCTGTAGTGAGATCCTCAAGTACCTAAAAAAAACAAGGTGGAGGTGTGTGTGTGTTGGGGGGGGGGGGGGGGGGGAGAGATGGAATGACATGGACAAATTAAGAAATGGCCATGGCCCCATTTGAAGGGATGTACATCATTGATATTGGACACTTGAGTCCCGTACCTGAAAATACATTATTTGTTCAATTTAAAGGTAAATTATGACATCGTTTTGGTTTTTTTACTGTTCAGTTTGCGTAGTTTTGCACAAAGAGTAACAATCTGCCTATTGATATCTTCCATTTAAAGGGAACTATAAAGATAAAAGAAACGGTACAAAATGCAATAGTAGTAATACTGGTGACGAATTTTTTGTTACCTTTTCATTCGTTTAATGTTTAAAGGAACTCGTGAACAATATTTACCAAAATATTACCTAAACATTGACCAGGTGACAGCCCTGATATGGCCTCTGTAGTCGGCGGGGCTGTAAACCAGAAGATTAGATCCGCACTCTTTGAAATATGAAAAACTCTTTTCTTTGACAAATAAGAAGACTGGGAAATGTTGTGAGAATGATTAGCGCTATCGGAAATAACATGTTAACTTTGCTCAAAGAATTTGAAATTCTGCCAACTGTTTTCTGGTATTGTGTTGTTTTTTAGTTCTTTTATATCGAGGATAATGGAATAACTTATGTGCTTTTTTACATCCAGTCCCCGTGTGCATGCGGTTTTGTAAATGTCATCTGTTCCCACCGGCACACAATGGCCTACTCTTACGAAAAGCGGAACAGGATTTTAACGTGTGCGCAAGCCGTTCTGCGTGCGTTCGCACACGGGGCCTCGGTTTATAGTCTCCTCCGAAGGACTTTTGGGGAGAGTGGAGTCTGCACTGATGTTAACTCCAGGGGAAAATATCCCCTTGAACGGGAATCGAACCCGGGTCGTCAAATTGCGAGCGCAATGTTCTAACCACTAGGCTATCCCGTCTCCCTCTCGTGAACAATATTTACCAAAATATTACCTAAACATTGACCAGGTGACAACCCCGATATGGCCTCTGTAGTTGGCGGGGCTGTAAACCAGAAGATTAGATCCACACACTTTGAAATATGAACAACTCTTTTCTTTGACAAATAAGACTGCGAAATGTTGTGAAAGTGATCAGCGCTATCGGAAATAACATGTAAACTTTGCTCAAAGAATTTGAAATTCTGCCAACTGTTCTCTGGTATTGTGGTGGTGTTTTTTTTAATTCTTTTACATCGAGGATAATGGAATAATCGCTTATGTGCTTTTTTACATCTAGTCCCCGTGTGCACGCGGTTTTGTACATTATCTGTTCCCACCGGCACACAATGGCCTACTCTTACGAAAAGCGGAACAAGATTTTAACGTGTGCGCAAGATGTTCTGCGTGCGCTCGCACACGTGGCCTCAGTTTATAGTCTCCTCAGAAGGACTTTTGGTGAGAGTGGAGTCTGCACTGATGTTAACTCCAGGGGAAAATATCCCCTTGAACGGGAATCGAACCCTGGTCGTCAGATTGCGAGCGCAATGTTCTAACCACTAGGCTATCCCGCCCCCTGTGTTCAAATATCTAGGTACATGGTGCATGTCTATTGCTCAGTGATAGTTTGATTTCTTGATATAATGTAAAATTCCTCCCTAGTCTATCCTAAAGGGGTGACAGAAAATCGAGATTTGAGGATTTGAATTTAAACTCGTTTCACAGGTGCATAGTAAATGTTTCACATCGCTTTTTTTATTGGTAGAAGACAGAAGTAAATCTAACTGGAGAGAGAGAGAGAGAGAGAGAGAGAGAGAGAGAGAGAGAGAGAGAATGAATGAACTTTTTTTTTATTGAGGGAAAAGAATAACACAATGGTGGCTTCTTTTCACCCAGCCCTCAGTCCAAAAGGTAAATCAATCAACCAATCATTCAATTAACCAAACAATAATGAAATGTCTAAAGAATTAGGTAAAATATAAACATGCATAAACAAACGGAATAGAGATAGTTGTATACACAGGACAGATACGAGAGAGAGGAGGGGTGGGAGGGAGGGAGAGAGAGATACAGGGAGGGGATGAATGAATGAATGAATGATCTTTATTTGAGAGAGAAGGAGGGTGAGGTGTGTGCAGTATTTATTATTATTAGTTTATGTAGAGGACAAGACGAAAGGGAAGAAGAAGAGAAAAAGAAAGAACAGGAAAGAGAACAAGAGAAGGAAACGGAGAAGAAAGAAAAGGTTGAAGGAGGGGGAAAGGGGAAGGAACATGGAAACAATCAGAACTACAATTTATGCAAGTCACAACACCTATAAATATCAAATGAACAAAGTCATAACATATACAAGAATATACAAGGTTTCATCACATAGCAGAAGTATAACGTCTATGCATACTAAACGATGGCTTTAGAACATTTGCACTAGCCGAGTCCCAAATCGTTGAAGCATAACTCACATGAAAAACATTTTCCTAGCGTTTAAGTCCAAAAAATGCTTTTAGATAACTGATGTATACATTTTGATTTTTTTTTGCACAAGACTGAGGTGTGGTATATCCAAGAAAGGTTGTTGTCAATTGTAATACCAATAAGTTTGTGATGGGCTACTTAAACAATTTTGTTATTATGTATATTGCCGTAATACTGTTTGGGAGATTTTGCCGTTTTTGTCGAGGAGTTATAATTAAGTGCTTAGTTTGGGGGGATGAAGACTCATGTGATTTAGCTCTGACCACTTAAGCAAGTGATGAATCCTTGGTATATCCAAGAAAGGTTAATGTCAATTGTAATACCAATAAGTTTGTGATGGGCTACTAAGACAATTTTGTTATTATGTATATTGCCGTAATACTGTTTGGGAGATTTTGCCGTTTTTGTCGAGGAGTTATAATTAAGTGCTTAGTTTTGGGGGATGAAGACTATGTGTATCATCTGCAAATAACTCGCATTGTGTGTTTAGAGATAAGGGTGAGTCATTTATGTATACAGAGAAAAGAACTGGTCCTAAGACAGATCCCTGGGGGACGCCATAATTGTTCAACAGTACTTCAGATGTGTTGCCTTTATCTGAAACAGCTTGTTTTCTCTCGGAAAGAAATGATAGAATGAGTTTAACAGTATTACCTGAAAGACCATAAATTTTTAGCTTTTTTAATAACAGAATGTGGTCAATCACATCAAACGCCTTAGCAAAGTCTACTATTAACTCCAGTGATTTTATTGTTATTGATATTAGTAAGCCACTGATCAACTAAGCTTGTCAAAGCAGTTTGACAGGAGTGGTTAGCCCTGAAGCCAGATTGATTAGTATGGAACAAATGATACCAGTTTTAAGTGGTGTAGAATATTGTTGATATGGCGCTCTAAAGGTTTTGATAATATGGACAAGATAGAGATTGGTCTGTAATTGGAGGGGTCTGAACGGTCACCAGATTTAAAGATAGGTATACTTTTGCAATTTTGAATGCTTTAGGAATGGTATTAGCAGTAATGCATAAATTGTAAATGTATGCAAGAGATTCTGCAATAGCAGAGGCAGCTATTTTCAGAATTTTACCATCCATGTCATCAAGACCTTTTTGTGTTTGTTTTAAATGAGTGAGAGCATTATAAACATCGTTAACACGCATCAGAGGAATCTCTAAATTTGATTAAATGTTTTTAGAGCTACAGAAATGCTTTAGTGTTAATAATTTAAGATGCAATTTGTCTGTTTTTATACTGTTGAAGAGGCTATATTGCAGAAATGGGTGTTAGTATCATCATTGGAGAGAGAGTGAGAGACGGGGTCAAGGCAAGCAGACAGAGAGGCTTTGAAGCTTTGAACCATACGTATTTGAACGTACGTTGTCATTGCCCAAAGTAACCTTTTGATTGGGGGGGGGGGGGGGGGGGAGGGGGTGTCACCAGAATCGATTTGTGAATACAAGTAAATATAAATCTAAGATGAATTGCATGATGCAGAGAACAATATGAAAATAAAAGAGCTCCGTATTATCACTAAAAAAAATATGGCGTGTGCTCAGGTCAAACTGAATAAAGGATAATAGGAATCCAAGAAGAAAACAACACGAAATAATAAACGATAGACAAAATAACAATGCACTATAATGCTATTTCTGATTCAAGTTCGACCATCCAGTCAAATTGTGTATGGACTTCTCATTAAGTATTCTTTATTCTTGCTGGAGATGACAATATAAATATTTCTTTCATTGCGTCAAAAAATAGGAAAGTTAAAAAACAACAACCCTTATTTAAACCAAAAATTAGGAAACTAATTGGTTTACGAAAGTAAAAATATTTCTTTTCCCCTGTCAAAAAATATTAAACTGATTGGTGTTAACTGTAATCGTCTTGTTTGTTTCCCGTGCTTTTGCAATAAACCTTGCTACGGATTTGATCACGTCATTATCAGGCGATGATAAAGACGAGATGTCTTGTCCTTTGAAAGCTTCTAAACTGAAAGTTTACGATTTTTATATACTGAAGTAGGAAATGGATTTCATCATCAAAAATTTCACTACATACGGGAAATGAAAACTATGTGAATATCTGAATTTAAAACCATCTTTCGTTTACAGTTCAAAGAGAGAGAGAGAGAGAGAGAGAGAGAGAGAGAGAGAGAGAGAAACTCGAAACTCGAATTTTAATTGTCTAAGGCCAACAGCCCCATACAATAGGGGTAGACATAAGATGAATACGAAAGGATGCAAATGAGTACAAATCACGGATAGAAAAGTTTAAGCAACATCTCAAAGACATAACATTAACAATTTTAATTTCATCTGCTTTCGCGCACATACGCAAACTCACATGTACTCTTGCGCACACATACACACACGCGCATGCCCATGCACACACACACACACACACACACACACACACACACACACACACTTTAGATATAGGTTATCAATCATTGAAAGAGAAAACAAACATATCAAATTCCGTTTACAATGAATCAGGACACAAGCTAATAACATTAATGCTGAGAGTCGTTCAGTTGTTTCCGGCGTTCTTGGTACATATAATATATAAATCTACTAGAATTAAAGATGACATCATCATTTCGGCTGCTGAATATCTTTGCCAGCTGGATATTATATGGTATGCTTTCAGCTACACTGAGATGTTTCTGTCGGATATCTTTATATACAGGACAGAGAAACATCACATGCACTTCATCTTCTAACACGTTTTTACAGAAAGGACAGTTTCTTTTCTCATCAATAGACGCATATCTAAATTTATGAAAATTAATTTCCGATGTGACATGCAGCAGTATCGTGCATCCATTGGACATTTTGTGGCAGTTTTAATGAAAATTTTGACAAGATATGCCAATATTGCAGCAAAAAGAATCCGGGGGAGAGAGAGAGAGAGAGAGAGAGAGAGAGAGAGAGAGAGAGAGAGAAGGGGGAGGGTTGGGTGCGTGTGTGCATGCGTGCGGGTATGCGTGTGTCTGTGTCGCTTTTCGCGATGCTATTCACACATATTATTCTGTTTAAGTCCAAAGTCCCTTAACTGAAAGGGACATAGACGTGATTTTACTAAAAACAATAACCAACAACATGAAGATGGTTTCTCCAACAACGCAGCGCCCGTCCAGGATTGACCCTTATGGTTGGCTGGGGCGTTGATACAAGGAACGACAGTAGAGTTAATATTTAAACCCTGTTTTAATCTGTATATAGTTGTACATTCTTAATCTGAGATTTTTTTTTTAATTGACAAGGTGGCAGCCCCAATATGGCTTCTGTCGTCGGCTGGGCTATAAAGATTGGATTGGATTGGAGTCTCTAATAAAGTTGCATGACTGCCAAGTATAGAAAAAAGTCTTAGTTCTGATAGCATTGAGGTCATTGGCACCAGCTGTCAACTCCAAAATGGGGTCTGTTCAGCTACTGTGGCGCGGGGGGGGGGGGGGAGGGGGGGAAGGGGGACGGAATCTGGTATTGATTCTGATTTTATGTGTGGTTGATGTTTGGGGCGCCCTCTCTTCCTTTTCCCCTGCGGGTTCCACTCGTGCGCTTGTCTGGTGATGTTGCAAGGCTCCTTCCGTAGGGTGTGGCCGACCCAACGCCACTTTCGCCGCCTTACTTGGACATCCATAGGCTGTTGGTTCGCCCTCATCCACAGGTTGGTACTTGGCACTCTGTCAAACCATCTGAGATGAAGGATCTGCCGGAGACATCCGTTGATGAAGATCTGGATCTTGGAGGAGCTGGTGTTGATGACCCGCCAAGTTTCTGACCCGTAGAGAAGCACAGACTTCACGTTTGAGTTGAAGATCCTGAGCTTGGTGGTTGTGGAGATCGCATTTCTTCTCCATACGGGTTTCAAGATGGCAAATGCTTGGCGTGCTTTCTTTATTCTTGCCTTGATTCTTGCCCAAACAGACCTGGAGGAGAAGCCTGCATAGTGAGCTGAGAGACTCCAGCCTGACATGGGAAGAGGCCAAGACCCTTGCCAGAGACAGGAGAAGGTGGAGGGACGCTGTTGAGGCCCTATGCTCCGCTAGGAGCTATAAGGACTAAGAAGAAGAAGAATGATGTGGTTTCTTCCACAACGTGTCGACCGTCCTGGGTTGACCCTTATGGTTGGCCAGGGTGTTGATAAAAGAAACGACAGTAAATTTGATTTTGTATCTTGTTTTAATCTGTATAATATAGTTGCACAGTTTTATTCTGAGATTTAAAATTGTACAAGATGACGGCCCCGGTATGGCCTCTGTAGTTGGCGGGGTTATAAACAAGATTGGATTGGATTGGATTGGTGGGGAGGGGGGGGGGTCTATAAACGAGAAGATAGGTTTGGACTGGGGTATTTTCAGCTCACTAGTATCAGGAGGTAAAGCGAAATAAATATCACAAATGGTATATGAATATTTTCACTTCATCTTTTTTTTCCTTTTTTTTTAGCTTACTCAAAAATGTAGCTATACTAAATAGGCAGCTTTGCATTTAGTAACCTTTCTTTTTTGTTTAGAGTTGCAGATTGGATAAGAAAATGAGTAGAGCTTTGTCCAGGTTAAGAATTTTACTGATGATGTAGAAAATAGTCGAACGAGCTTTGATTTTCTGGAAACTTTATTTCTAAACAGTTTGAATAAGAACTGCTGTGATTTTTCCTATAGAAAACACACACACACCACCACACCACACCAAACCACACACACTCGCACACATACGTTCGTGCACGCACGCATGCACGCACGCATGCACGCGCGCGCGCATGCGCACATACACACACACATTTTGGTTTTATCTCATTTTATGTGTGGTTGATGTTTCTCCCACAACGCGGTGCCCGTCCTGGGTTGACCCTTATGGTTGGCCAGGGCGTTGATACAAGGAACGACAGCAGAGTTGGTTTTATATCCTGGTGTAGTCTGTATATAGCTGCACAGTTTTAATCTGTGATTTATAAAGTTTTAGGAGGTGACAGCCCTGATATGGCCTCTGCGGTCGGCTGGGCTATAAACAAGAAGATTTGATTTGATACATGGAACCACTGAGTTGGTTTAAAACCCTGTTTTAATCTGTATAATTATTGTCGCAGAGCTTTAATCTGAGATTTAAGAAATTGACTAGGTGACACCGAGGCATTGATACAGAGTTGGTTTTGTACCTTGTTTTAATCTGGATATAGTTGCACAGTTTTCTGAGATTTAAAATCTTACGAGGTGACAGCCCTGATAATTAATGGTCTCTGTGGTGGGGGGGGGGGGGGAGTCTATAAACAGCAGGATTGGATTGGTTGGACAAGGTGACAGCCTGGATATGGCCTCTTTGGTCGGTGGGGCAATAATCGTGAAGACTGGATTGGATTGGATGCTTTCCTTGTCACTGTCTGAGATAATAATAGTCGCTTCTGTTGTCATTCACAGCTTCATCTTACTGGTCTAACACTTCTTCAAGCTCTGCTTATAAGGCTCAGCAGGTGTTTCCTTAAGCACAGGAGTCAAATATTTATTCTCGAATTTACATTAGGTTTTAATGCAGAAATAGTAGTGAATAAAAAATAAGTACAGGTAACCACTTGCAAAATTTACATAAGGTATTATTTTACTCACACCCAAAAAGGAATAGGCGTTACACAATTTTGAGAAAAAGTGGATTACCTTGTTCACTGTCTCACTTTTGTCCTGTGGGATGGGGGGGGGGGGGGGGTGGCAACAAGCGAAACCTGCAGTTATTCATTCTTTTTTAATCTGGTTTTGGTTTTATCTCATTTTTTTGGTGACCTTGATGGTGTTTTCCCACAACGCAGTGACCGTCCTAAGGTTGACCATTATAGTTGGTGAGGGAATTGATACATGGATAGTTGAGTTGACTTTACATTCTGTTTAAATCTGTGCACACTTTTAATCTGAGATGAGTTTGGTTTTTTTAAACTGACAAGGTTTGGCAGCCCCAAAAATGGCTTCTGTGGTCGGCGGGGCTAAAAAGAACACAACTGGATTGAAAGTTAAAAATAATAAGACCCTTGAAATAGTTACAAATGCACGTTTTTTAATGCGAAGTTATCTCTGAAACTCTGCCTTGAATGTTAAGATGGTACAGATCTTTACCGATCTTTAATAGAGAACAGTTTTAAAATGGTGTATGTGTACCTAAAGTAATCGCTACGTACATAGTAGATTTATAGCAAAACGTTCAATGGCTTTTCACGACAAACGCTGGTGTAAGGTCAGCCAACTATTCATAGAAACAACTATCACGTCATCATAGAAAATACAACAGTCTGACATTTTTCCAGGGCGTTGATAAAAAGAACGACAGTAGAGTTGATTTTATATCCTGTTTTAATATGTATATCGTTGCACGGCTTTATTCTGAGGTTACTTTTTTTTTACGGGGTGACAGCCTGGATAATTATGGCCTCTGTGGTGGAGTGGGGAGGGGAGGGGGGCTGTAAACAAGATCGGATTGGATTGAACATTTTGTCCCCATGTAAACAAGATCGGATTGGATTGAACATTTTGTCCCCATGTAAACAAGATCGGATTGGATTGAACATTTTGTCCCCATGTAAACAAGATCGGATTGGATTGAACATTTTGTCCTCATTAAAATTATGAAGGAATGAAAACCTTACTTTGTCTTATTACAATGGTGGTATCTAGACAAAATTGCAAAGAGACACAAGAATACGTACAATAACTTTATTTCCAATGCATATAACATCGTTGCACATATCCTAGGTCGGAAAAACCTTCTTGGGCTGACTCTGATACAGACATGTAAGGCCGGTAGTAGTGGATGCTTTGAAGCAAATGAAAGGTCATAGTACTTCAAAACCGTTATATCTACACACACACACACACACACAAAATTCAAGATTTAATTCTTTTCACCCTTTTTAGGGTATGGAGGATTACAAATTGAACAGGAGAATAAACCTAACAGCAATACACCCAAAAATAATATGAATACCAACAGGAACTTGTTTTTGTTTGGGACTGACAAGCAAGAGGTCATCGCAAAATGATAAGCAAACAGTATTAAAGACTCAATATTATTTGTAAGTGTACACATTTCTTTAACACACACACACACACACACACACAACACACAAAACACACACACACACACACACACACAGCGAAAGTAGAGCCACCAACATGATCATATAGGTATTCCCCAAACTTTCGGCTTTGGCCTTCCTCATGCATGGCGTCTTTATTATAATGACGTGATGGAAGGACGTCAGTCTTAATTATACGTCATAGTGAATCTTTGTTACAATATCTCAAACTTGTCATACATGCGATCACAAACCACCCTTGAAGGCAGACCCTACATGAGCAGGTTCAGTCCTAGGAACAGTGTATCCATTTTACCATGGCCAGCATGGACCTCCCTGTTTCAGACACTGGGCCTCGCCCAACATCCTAGAAGCCTTCAACCTGTTCGAGCAGGGATTTCAACCTGATTTTTTTTTAAAGCAAGAGTCAAAAGACCCATAGAACCAAGGGGATCATAGGCTTTTTTTCAGATTGCAAAAAGGCTTGAAATACTTAAATAGCTCGATAATGATTATAATAATCATAGTAATTACAATGATAATAATCAGCATAATCATCATCATCATCATGATGATAATAATAATTGACACCTTTAGATCGCTCTTAACCCCTTTGCAGGGGTATGGCAAAGGGCTTGCATACCAGAAAGTTGCAATACACATATATACCAACGAAACAGTAGCAATAGAGACAAAAACATGGAAATCACAGTGCTGAATATCCACCAGACTGCTTGCCTTAATTCCAGCACCCCTGCTTGCACTAATACTACCTGGCTGTGGAAACACAGAACAGAGTTTAGCAGTGTATCATTATAGTTGCACAATTTTATTCTGAAATTTAAAACATTACGAGGTGACAGTCCCCGATATGGCCTCGTGGTGGTTGGCAGTACTATAAACAACAAGATTGGATTGGATTGGAACTGTTTGTCAGAGTTCTTTTGATTTATTTATTTTTTGTATTTTTATTTATTTATTCTTTTATACCAAGGATAATGGAATAAGCACTCATGTGCTTTTTTTACATCCAGTACCCGTGTGTATGCGGTTTTGTAAATTTTGTCATCTGTTTCCACTGGCACACAATGGCCTACTCTTCCGAAAAGCGGAACAGGATTTAATGTGTGTGCAAGATTTTCTGCATGTGTTCGAACACGGCCTCGGTTTATAGTCTCATCCGAAGGACTTTACTATTGGAAAGTATAGCTTCTGAGTTCAGTTCTTTTATGACACAGCGTAAATGTGTTTTTTTTAAATTAAACAAAGCTCACTTATAATAACGTCATTTCACCGCAAAATAAGCTGTGGATTATTCCTCTGTTTATAGAGTTACACAGTTTTGTCTCAGTATTTTTTTAAATGACGAAGTGACAACCCTGATGGGGCCTCTGTGGTGGGTGTAGCTATAATCAGAAAGATTGGATTGGATTGGTCTCTTGCTTTATTTGGAAAGGGGGGTAGTGATCTGCCATCATTGGTTTTAAGGATTCTGGTTTTGGGTTTTATCTCATTTTGTGTTATTTATGTGGTTTCCGTTTCTGTTATTGATGGGGTGACCGTCCTTGGTTGACCCTTATGGTGACCAGGTCGTTGATACAAAGAACGACAGTAATGTTGGTTTTAAACCCTGTTTTAATCTTGAGATTTTTTTAAAATAAAAAATTGAAAATGTATCAGCTATCCCTGATATGGCCTCTGTGGTCTGCTGGGCTATATAAACAATAAGATTGGATTAGAGAACGCCTTACCTGACAGAACCATGTGTACATCATAAATAGTATCCCATCCTCGCCCGTTCTTTTTTTTTTGCGTGAGTCATTCTTGTTCTGTATATGTCTGCCCTTGTGTTCAATACCATGGTAGAATTGAATAGCGTAAGTGCTACTCTAAATAGCGGCAAACATCCCCAGTCTTGTTTGCTGGAGTGAGGGCCTCAGCAGGCATGTCACTGGGAAGTCTCGCCTGCTTAAAGAAGATAGTGGGAATAGCTGACGTGTTCATTACTTAGAGGGGTGTTTTTGCGTGCAGCTTTCATAATCTTCAGTTAGTTGGGGGGGGGGGGGGGGTTGCATATGGGTGTTATTTCTTTTTCAAGCAGAAAATTTAAGGCATAATTATATACATACATACATACATGCATGCATGCATACATTCCTATTAGGCTGACGCTTTCTCTAGCTTTCTTGTCAGAATAATTTCTTGTAGAACTGATATTACTTGGGAAAAGAAGTTTGCACGGGATGCAAAATTGTATTTTTGACTATAATCAGTCACTATGCCATTTCCTCCTGCCAGACATACCATTTAAAAAGATCTGATAGTGTCACCTGTCTTCTTGTTCCACGAGGGTTCGCTGTAGGTCTTCCTAGGGAAAAAAACAAGCTTTAAGTATTATTATAAAACATGGGAGCTCTGTTCTGGGTACGTTTCTGTATGCGTTCCGCATGACATCTGTGCAGTGATCTTGAATAACGAAAAACTTATGTTGCTGCCCTGTTTGTCCACTAAGTTGAAACCACGCATTCTAGGATTGTTCAAAATTATCAGGGTTGACTGGGATCGTCCTTTAAAAGACTGAATTTTTATTTTTCTTTGAGAACGTTTCTGTTTGTTTTTTTTAATCCATAAAGGTTTTTGTGTATGCCTTAGATACTGTTGACAATTAATGAAAAAGTTAGTATCGTATAATGGGCAAAATAGTAAGTTATAATTATAATAATAATAGTAATGACGATAATGATGATTATAATAACGATAGTAATGAGGATATTAATAATGATGGTGATGGTAATGATATTAATGATAATAATACAGGGAATTTATAGGGCGCTATACCTTGTGAGAACATGCTTACTTTAAGCTTTAACAATCGCACCCAGCAAGTTACAAATAGATTAAACAAATTTACACACACACACACACACGAAAACAATACTTTCTGGTGGGGTGATGGAGATTTCTGGCTGTTGGACAGAAATGAGATGAAACAGTCGGGGCAACTCTTGGGAGATCTTAGGATGAAAATTAAATGTGAGGCTGGATTTGAAAGTGTCGTATGTAGACTTATGTCGAAGGGAAAGAGGCAGGTCATTCCACATGGATGGGCGTGAAACGGAGAGAGCGCCTTGGCCAACGGTGAATTATTTGAATCTGGTGTTTGTGGCGCATAGGGTATCTGCAGCAGAAATGAGGGAACGAGAAAGAGTGTACGGGTAAAGACATTTACAGAAGTAGGAAGGTGGATACATTTATAACAGAGGGTGTTGATATTTAGGAATTGTTTATAGCACTAAATCTTCTGGAGCAAACAAATCAAAGCACTTGCATTCAAAGCATTCGCGCGCATGTGACGGTTTGCAAATGAGATTAGCAGATTCTAATTTTTTACGCACACGCACGCACACGATAGGGAATGACAGGATAGTTGGTTTTATACCCCCGTTTTAATCTGTCTATAGTTGCACAGTTTTAATCAGAGATTTAAAATTTCACGAGGTAACATTTCTGATATGGCCTCTGTGGTCAGCGGGGCTATAAACAAGATTGGATTGGATTGCACACACACATACATACACACACAGAGACATACACACACATACACACTCACACATGCACGCACACACACACAAATGCACAACATACACGCACACATACACACGTACACGCAAGAACACACACGCACGCACACTCACTCACTCACGCGCAAGCACGCAGGCACGCATGCGCGCGCGCACACACGCACACACACACACATCACACACATACACTCGCCCAGACATTAACACGCGCGCGCGCGCGCGCACACACACACACACACACACACACACACACACACACACACACGCCGAGTAACGCACCATGGCAAGGTAATGGAGATGGAAGAGGTTGACTGAAAGTAGGGACCGATATGAGATAATATAATGATAGAGGAAGTTCCTTGGTAGGAACTAAGTGTGTCTTTAAGCTTGATTCGAAAGTGTTAAATGAAAGCTTTTGGCAAATGGAGGAAGGGAGGTCATTCCAGATAGATGAACCAGAAATAGTGAAAGAACGACGGCCAACAGTTGGCTGTTTGAATCTGGGTTTTTTGTAAGCACAAGGTGTCGGCAGCAGAGCAGAGGGAATAAGGAGGGGTGTACAGGTGAAGACAGTCACAGACATAGGAAGGTGCAGCTTTGTGTAGACATTTGTAACAGAGGGTACCGATCTTGTACTTCACCCTTTGTATTTATAGGAAGGTGCAGCTTTGTGTAGACATTTGTAACAGAGGATACCGATCTTGTACTTCACCCTTTGTTTTTACAAGCAATCGGTCAAGAGATTGCAAGAGAGGAGTAGTGGTGTGTTCCGATATTTTTTTCTTTCTTAGGAAAAGTCGAGCTGCAGCGTTTTGTAAGCTTGAAGGGAGCGGATATCATGATGAAAGATGGAAAATACAGGATTACGAAATAAGTGACTCACCCAAATGAATTTTTTTTTAAACCACTTTCCAGGCAACCATCTTTGTGTTTTAAGGAATCTGGTTTTTTGCTTTATCTCATTTTATGTGTGGTTGATGTGATTTTTTTTTCACAATGGGATGCCTTGTCCTGGTTCACCCTTATGATTGACCAGGGCTTTGATTCAAGGAATGATATTAGAATTAGTTTTATACCCTGTTACAGTGGCACAGTTTTAACCTGAGATTTACAATTTTACTAGGTGACAACCCGGAGATGGCCTATGTGGTCGGCGGGGCTATAAACAATGGGACTGAATTGGATTGGCAACCACGTTTGGAGGGGTTTTTTTCACCAGAGGAGTTAAGACTGCTTTAAGTTTATTGACTTAAGCCTCTGCTATTGTATAAGGCAACGTATCGAAAAAGATAAAAGAAAATAGCCATATCTAATAACCATCAAAACATGTTTTTGTAGAGAAATTTGTCTCCCATAAAATCATTATTCTCAAAGTTGATTACAGCCACATAGACAGACGCACAAGTCGACAACCAAAGCAACAAAGAAGAGTATGTATTTTTGTTCCACAGCTGAGCTTAGAGAAAAACTGCTGGTTATGTCTAGGACTCCATGACGTTTTACCTTAAACATGTTGCTGAATAGAGTCTTGGCTCTCAAGCAGGGTATTTTGGCACAAGCTTTATTTGGGGTTTTTAGTGCAGACTCCCGGAAGATCCTTTTCCGCGATTTTTTCGGACAACATTATTTTTCTTGAGAGAATACGGCTTTTTCCCGTCTAATATGAATGAAAGTGTTATAGTTGGTCACTAAGAGCAATGTTGTTTTAAGGAATCTGGTTTTGGGTTTATCTCTTTTTATGTGCGGTTGATGTGGTTTCTCCCACAACGCGATGACCGTCCTGGGTTGACCCTTACGGTTGGCCAGGGTCTTGATACAGGGAATGACAGTGAAGTTGGTTTTTATACCCTGTTTTAATCTATAGGCCTATAGTTGCAGAGTTTTAATCTGAGATTTTAAATTGGACAAGGTGACGGCCCTGATATGACTTCCGTGGTTGGCAGGGGTATAAATAACGAGGAATGGAATGGATTGGTTTTGCGCGATGTTCTCTCGGAACAACATTTTAAACTTCCTGAGAGATTCGGGCACTTTCCGTTTAAATATGAGTAAAGATTTCAATGTGGATTTTTTGGTTGATATTTTTGGAGTGCATTCCTTTTGGTTTTGATATCAACACCAACACAGTCGTTGTATTCTGTTTTTTTATATCAACACAAACACAATCGTTGTTTTCTGTTTTTCATATCGACACAAACACAACTGTTGTATTCTTTTTCATATCAACACAAACACAATCGTTGTATTCTGTTTTTCATATCAACACAAACACAATAATTGCATCCCCTCTGTTGGAGTGCATTCCTTTTGGTTTTGATATTATCACAAACGCAATCATTGTATTCTGTTTTTCATATTAACACAAACTCGATAACTGCATTCCTTCTGTTTTTCATATCAACACAAAACACACATGCAATACTGAATAGCGCCTTTCTTCAGCTTTTCTTTTTTTCTGTCTGCGCGTGTTTGGGTTTCTTTTTTACACTTGACCATATTCATTTTCTGTTTAACAGCGCCCCTTTTTCATAATAGAATATCACCCCCCCCCCCCCCCCCCCCTTTCCTTTTTTGATACTTTTTTGGTTTTCCATTGTAGAATATTCTCTCCTTCTTTCTTTCTTTTTTATATTCCTTTTTTAAAGTCGATTTCCCCCAGAATATTATCTTCATTTTACATAAATGGAAACATATCCAACTTTTTAACATATCCAACTTTTAAACATGGTGTGCACCTTGATAAGTGAACTAACAAGATTGCAACTTGTTACTGTCTACAAAGTAATTTTTCCTTAGACCCAACTGCTGATCAAAGATCATCTGTAATGAAGACATTCCGTAATATTTTTTGTAGATGTCATAGTCATTAAGAGTTGTTTTAAGGAATCAAGTTTTGGTTCATCTCATTTTATGTCATTTATTTGGTTTCTCCCACAACGCGGTGACCGTTCTTGGTTTATCTATATGGCGTTGATACAAGGAGCGACAGTAGAGTTGGTTTAAAACCCTGTTTTTCTCTGTACTCATTTCCACAGCTTTAATCCGAGATTTTAAAAAGGGACAAAGTGACAGCCCTGATAATGGTCTCTGTGGTCATCTGGGCTTGTATACAACAAGATTGAACTGGATTGGTTTGCTCCCAAAACTCGTCACAATACTGTTTAATCAAAGGAATTGGCAGTAACAGATGAACTGTATCCTCTGTACCAGGATGGGACACAGCACTTTGATACACCTTATAGCGTTTTTTAAAATATCTCTTGCCTTGCTTCTTCAGTTTTCATAATCTGTTCAGTTTCATAATCTGCTATAAAAAAAAACAACCCACCAATCTATTTCTGGTAAACGTATTGTCACGCTTCAACACACAGTGTGAGGAGCGAAACATAAAGATCAGCATCAATAAAACCGGGACAATGAAGGTCAGCAGAACACCTGGCAAACCTCAAAATCAGCATCGACGGAACTCGGCTGAAACAAGTCAGAAAGTTCAAGTATCTCGTCAGTATTCTCTCGGATAGTGGACGTCTGAACAGAGAGATTGAGACCAGAGTACAGAAGGCCAACAGCGACAGCTATCAGCTTGCCCCACTCCTCAAACAACCCAACAACCTGTCTTCACCTATCCACTTTTTCTCGTCCCCTCCGCTCTGCTGCAGATACCATGTGCTTACGAATACCGAGATTCAACTAATCCACTGTCGGCCGTTGCTATTTCTCTGTTTCTGGTCCGGTGATCTGGAATATTCCTCCCTTCGCGAAAAGCCTACTTATGACACTTCTAAATCCAGCCCCGAGACATATCCCAAACATAAGATTTTTCCCTCCTGTTTCATCTCAAATTTGTCCCTGCCTTCAACAGGGGAAATCCCAACCACCCTTCAAAAGTGTATAACCTCTGTGTGTGTGTGTGTGTGTGTGTGTGTACGCGCGCACGCGCGCGCGTGTGTGTGTGTGTGTACATTTGAATTTGTGATCTCTGTTAATTGATATTGGTTGTGTATGTATGGGTGTGTTGTATGCAAGCGTTTAGATATGTTTTTTGCAAGATATAGCGCTATATAAATTCCATTCATATTATTATTATTATATAGCCTCTATGGTCGGCGGGGCTGTAAACAGCAAGATTGGATTAGATTGGTTCTTTATGTGGAATGAGAAGAAGACGACGAAGACGACGACGACGAAGAAGAAGAAGACGACATCGAAGAAAAGGAGGAGGAGGAGGAAGAAGAAGAACAAAATACTAGATATACACTCTAGACTCTGCCCCACATTTAGCAACCTCAAAATGTGGTTTGCTGTGAATCTGTGTACATAGGCTGGTTGGAGGCACCCCAAGAAAGTGACAGCCTTCGTTTGTAGAAGTCTGGTTGTTCAGTATCAGATATCTGTATGTTTTTTGTAAAGATACCAGTGTACCAGGTGTTGTTTTTTATCTTTTGCTTTTGGTTGCAAATCCTTTTGTCATTTGAAATGTAATGGTTTACTGTCATACCAGTTGTATCAGGACATTTATTCTTTGTGTTTGCCTGAATATTCTCCACACTTTCTATCATATGAAATGTGTTTGTAATGATGTTTTAATAATAATAATGCTTTATTTGCAATGTACTTTGCATTAAAAAAATGTGTAACGCTCACAGCAAGCCACATGTGCACGATACAAAAAAAAGACAAAAATCTCGGTTTAAAATTATCCCATCTATTGTATTTCCATACTCTTTATCATAAACATTCATTCACTACAATCAAAAGACACAATACTATGATTACAATCGTGTTTTATCATCAATCATTCCTTAAGAATGGTATGAGCCGCCTTCGGGGTGTGCTTGCCTCATTAATAAGGGAAGCTCCGCTGATGTTCCACCAAACAACATTGTTTAACTTCCTGAGAGAATCGGGCATTTTCCGTCTGATATGAGTGAAGATGTCTAGAGTTAGTCGCTACGAACAAGACTGTTTTAAGACATCTAGTTTTGGTTTTACCCCATTTTATGCGTGGTTGATGTGGCTTATCCCCACAACGCGGTGACCTTCCTGTGTTGACCCTGATAGTTGGCCAGGGTATTGATACAAGGAACGACAGTAGAGCTGGTTTTAAACCCTGTTTTCAATTAATCTCTGTTTATAGTTGCACAGTTTAAATCTGAGATTTAAAAACAAATTAAAACAATGTGACAACCCCACTATGGACTCTGGAGGTCAGTGGAACTATAAATAAGAAGATTGGATCGGATTGGCCGGGGTTTTGATACAAGGGACGACAGTAGAGTTGGTTTAAAAACCCCATTCTAATCTGAATATAGTTTTACAATTATTTTATCCGAGAGTTAAGAAATTAACGAGGCGACATTTCCGATAATTATGGTCTCTGTAGTCGTTGGGGCTATAAACAACAAAGCTGGATTGGATTGGATTGGATTGGATTAGAAGCTCCTCTGGTCTTCTAAGACTCTGACGCTTAAGCTTTACATGTCTGTATCGCAGCTTTGGGTGAACGTTCAGTTTTGTGCCGCTGTTTTGAGTTCTCTTTTAAAAAAAAAAGGATTACAATTCTTCTCTTGCTCTCAATAAACCCTTCAAATCTATGGTGTTGAAAACTACTCTTGACTGTACTGATGATGTAGCTTTTGTGTTCTGTTTTGTGGCTGTCCATTTCTACCTGCATTCCTGGGTGGTTGGTTTTTTTTTTTTGTTCGTTTTTTATTCTCCCACAATGCGGTAACCGTCCTGGGGGGCCTCTGTGGTCAGCGGAGCTATAAACAGAATTGGATTGGGTTGGATTGGATTGGGTTGGATTGGATTGGGTTGGACAATCCTGGGTTGACTCTCATTGTTTGGCCAAAGGTGTTGATTCAAACGACGACAGTAGAGTTGATTTTCAGCCCTTTTTAAAAAATCTGTATATTATAGTTGCACAGTTTAAATATGAGATTTTTAAAAAAAAATACAAGGTGATATCCCTGATATGGCCTGAGGGCCGGAGTGAGGAGTGGATGTGGGGGGGGGGGGGGGGGGGGGCTACAAATAACAAAGTTTGGATTGTATTGTTCATCTGTTGTGTGTATGCTGTGTTCATAATGTATGAAGATGTTGTAGGAATCGTAGATGGGAGTGAATAGGTGTGTGTGTGTGTGTGTTTTGTGTGTGTGTTTTGTGTGTGTGTGTTTTGTGTGTGTGTGTTGTGTTTGTGTATAAGGAGGGGGTGTGCACATGCATAACCATATGCATGTTTGGACGTGTGAATGCAGGCGTGCGCGCGCGCGTGTGTGTGTGTTATAAGGATGGTGTGTGCACATGCATAATCATATGCATGTTCGGGCGTGTGAATGCAGGCGTGCGTGTGTGTGTGTGTGTAAGGAGGGGGTGTGCACATGCATAATCATTTGCATATTTAGTCGTGTGAAAGCAGGCGTGCGTGGTTGTGTGTGTGTGTGTGTGTGTAAAGAGAAGTTGCGCCGGAATATGTGCATGTTTGAGCGTGTGAGTACAGGTGTATGCGCGCGCCCGCGCGCGCGCGTGTATGTGTGTGTGTGTGTGTGTGTGTGTGTGTGTGTGTGTGTGTGTGTGTAAAACAACGTAAAAATAGTGTGAGTGTGCACGTATGTATGTGCATGTTTTAGGGTGTGAACGCAGGCGCGCGCATGCGTGTGTGTCTGTGTGTGTGTGTGTGTGTGTGTAGTTATATAATACCTCTGTATTGCGTTACTGCACTATTTTGTCGTTGGTATGGTTAACACTTGTTCTAACAATCTTTTCTCTTTTTTTTCATTACAAGTTTCGAGTATTATCGCTACGTAATTAACTGCTTCAGCTGATGTTCATCTCTCCTTAAAAGTCAGTATTTGTAAATAGCCATGCCTAAAAAGCCCAGAAAACTTGGGATCAGGCAACAATAATTTTCTTTTGCCTTCCCTACCGAATTATTCTGTATATAGTTGCACAGTTTTATTCTGAGATATAAAAGAATGACACGATGACATCGCTGATATTTATGGCCTCTGTGGTCGGCGGGGCTATAAACAAGGTGATTGGACTGGATTGGCTTGCTTATTTTTTGCTCGTTCAACAAAATGCACAAAACTGATTCATGCGATAACGGAAAATCATAGAGTTTATAACTTACAAGGCAAAAACGAAATATTTATAAATACACATATCTATTTTCGGTACCAAGAAGATGCAATGTTTTTGTTTTGGGGAGAGGAGTGTACTTGAAGAGATGGGGGGAGGGGGGTTAAAAATGACAATTATAAGATAATAAATTTTTTTAAAAACATTTTATGAGGCGACATCCCCGATATGGCCTCTGTGGTCGGCGGGGCTATAAACAAGAAGATTGGATTGGATTGGCCTTTGACTACAATTCTTTTTAAGGGCCAAGAGTGGTAGAAAGAAGAAAATTAAACATAACTTCTTGTAAGCTTTGTTCAGACATTGGCAGCACAAACGTGTACACCCACCCATACATGCATATATTTTATAAACACAATGAAATGCTGACTTGAGACCAAAACTCCGAACAGAACACCGTTCATATTATATCTTGAATCATTTATCCTGCTGTCCTGACATGGCCCCTGTGGTCGGCTGGGCTAAAAAAAACAAACAAAAAACAATAAGGATTGGGTTACCAGTAGCAGAGAGAGTCTCTGACCTGACCTGTTTTTATACCCTGTTTTAATCTGTATGAATTTTACAGTCGCATGCATGCACAGTTTTAATCTGTGATTTAAATGTTTACCAGGTGACAGCCCCAATATGGCCTGTGTGGTCGGTAGGGCTATAAACAACAAGATTGGATTGAATTGGTTAGTTATACAGATTTTATTATGATATTCAAAATAGTGAGAAAAGTTTTAATCCGAGATTTCAAATATTGACAAAAGTGATAGCCCAGATATGGCCTCTGTGGTTTGCTAGGTTATAATTAACAAGAAGTTTGGATTGGACTGGTTGTTCGCCTGACATAGGTTAACATGTTATAGCTATTTGCTATAACAAGGTTGGTTTTGAAGATTTGCGTACTGTGTGTGTGTGTGTGTGTGTGTGTGTGTGTGTATGATTTAGTGTTTCGTTTATGTATTTTTCCTATGTTACCGTCCTCGGTTGATGTGTATGATTGGCCAGAGTGTTGATTACGAGGAACTACAGAAGCGTTGGTTTTAAACCCTGCTTTAACATGCACATACTTGCGCCATTTTAATCAGAGATTTAACTTTTGTTTACCAGGTAGCCCTCTTTACACCTGAGATGTTCAGAGTGTATGGGGTGCTGGTGGCAGTCATGATAATGACCCATATTGTCGGCTGGGTGATAACATAAATTGACTGGGTTGAAGGCGGTTAGACTCGGCTCGGGACAGTGTTATCAGCTGTTTAAGCTTCGTTGCCTTCCTGGATATGAAGGACCTCGGATAAAGCCAAGCATGCAGCAGTCAGCATTGTTACATTATGTTTGTTTAGACACGCTGAAACATGTAACCGTGGTCCAACGGACATATGACGTGTTGGGGGTCTTCCCCTTATGTCTGCAGGCTGAAAAACTATACTGGAATGACTAGAACTCAACAGCTGTGACTACGATCTCAAGACTCCAGCAGTTTAGTGCGCGTAAATGATTTGAATGCGAAAGCTTTGGTTTATTTGATTATACAATATTCAGCGCTATAAGAATTCCTATTTATCATCATCATTATTATTATTATTATTATTGTTATGATGATGATGATGATGATTATTATTATTATTATTATTGTACTTGTTTTTTTACCATCGTCATCACCATCATCATTATTATCATCATTATCATCATCATCGTCATTATCATTATTAGCAGCAGCAGCAGCAGCAGCGGCGGCGGCGGTGGCAGCAACATGGAAATTATTCTGTTGATTTTCTCCCACAACCAGTGACCATCCTGGGTTGACCCTTGTGGTTCACCAGGGCATTGATACAGGGAATGACAGTAGAGCTTATTTTAAACTACACACACACACACACACATATATATATATATATATATATATATATATATATATATATATATATATTATAATCAAGATTTGATAAGGTGACAGCCGCGATATGGCCTCTGTGGTCGGCGGTGCTATAAACGGGAATATTGGATCGGATTACTATATTGATTAAAAAGATCATTAAGTCTTTTAGCACTGTGTTCATAACCAATCCCAAACAGCGTGTTTCGCCCTGTTAACCAGTGGTCCTGTAAGAATCTGTGACAAATGTTGTGGATGCAAGGGGCGGTTCTCTGAAGAGGAGGGCGGCATTACCAACAGGCAATGTTTGGGTAGAACTTGGTATTCTGTATCTACTTTCTCTGGGTGTTTTTCAGGCCCTATCTATTTAGTTCTTTAATCCACATTTTCGTCTTTATCTCTGGGCTAGATCTTACCGTTGCACCTTTTTTTTATAAGTCCAGATAACTCCTTCGAAAAGAAGAAGCAAAATTTCATAAGCTATAGATTCATCTTTTGTAGGAGTTACAAAGATTGGTGGTGGTGGGGAAGGGGGGGAAATTACAAATTACCACTTAGAAGGAAAAAACAATATTCTTTCCAAATACCAAATTTTATTATCTTCTCATTACCATTTTGAGTATATCAATTTTTTAGCCTTCGTGTTGTCTCAAACTAGCTAGGCATTTTAAAATCTTATTTTCTGACCTTCCAAACTAAAAAAGAGAAGAAAAAAAAGTGTTGTCTTTGAATGAGGCCATACACTTAATCTGTCAGGCGACAAGCTAAGGGCGATAACTCAGCTTCCAAAAAAGATCAACATTATCATTATTTCCAACCACACAACGGGCTTCTTCTCTCGCATTTTATTTGGAAGCTATTCTTTAGTGTTTTCTATAATGGCTTTGAAATGCTTCTGACGAACACTTTGCTTGTTGAATGAACAGTTGGAGGAGAAATCGCCGTGGTTTTTAAGACAACGCTTAATTCGTTTTTAGGGAAACGTGAAGTAGAGATTTAGCACTGTTAAAGTAATGCATTAAAAGCTGAAACCCCAGCTTAATTTCATACATACACATAGACACGCACTTACACATATACTTACACACACACACACACACACACACACAACACATATACACACACACACACACACACACAACACATACACACACACACACACACACGCGCGCGCGCGCGCGCACGCACACACAGGCTGTTTCTAGGATATTCTGTTTCTAAAAATCTTTTCCTATTTTTTTTTTAAAGTATGGGGATTTGAAAATATATTAAATTCCTTACCTTTAATTCCATCAGGCTGCATTTTTAAATATAAATTTTCTTTTCCTTCAATGGCCTCAATCTACCTTTCTCGGACTGGTAATTTGGAAATAAGCGTTTTAAATTTCATTTTAATGACTCTGAAATTATCTGGAAGTACACAAATTGGGTTTTTTCCAAATTAAAAATTGTTTTTGCATAGCTGGTTATTGTAGCACAAGACACTATCACGTATTTCAGTATTTCATTTTTGCATGTATTGGTCTTGGGGTTTTAATCTATACAGCTCCACAGTTTTAATCTTGAGATATGAAAATCTTACAAGGTGATAGCCCTGATATGGCCTCTGTTGTTGGCGGGGCTATAAACAACAGGACTGGATTGGATTGGAAGATACTGTTTGGCAATGCTTCACTGAACAGCATTATAAGTTCCTGAAAGAATCAAACCTTTTAGGTCTGGTATATTAACATATCGTGGTCACTACGAACAAGGCTGGCTTTGAGGAATAGAATATTGGTTTTGTCTCTTATGTCGTTGATGTTGTTTCCTTCCACTACGTGTTTACCTTTCTAGAATTGATTATATACCCTGTTTTAATTTGTATATAGTTGCACAGTTTCAATCAGTGATTTCGAAGTTTTACTAGGTGACAGCCCTGATATGGCCTCTGTGGTCGGCGGGGCTATAAACAAGAAGATTGGATTGGATTGGGTCTTAGGTTGACATTTATGGTCGACCAGGGCGTTGATACAAGGAATGACAGCAGAGTTGGTTTTAAACCTTGTTTTAATCTGTATATACTTGCACAGCTTTAATCTGAGGTTTTGAATATTTGGCGAGGTGACAGCCTCGATATGGCCTCTGTGGCCGACTGGGCTATACACAGCACGATTGGTTTGGAACTGATTGCTTTGGTGACAAATCCTGTTTCGCGATGTTCTACTAGTTTCACAGATGTAATCAGAGATTAAGACTTTAACGAGGTGGTGGCAGCCATGATTTTGTGGCAGCCATGATTTTGTGGCAACCGTGATTTTGTGGCAACCATGATTTTGTGGCAGCCATGATTTTGTGGCAAGCCTGATTTTGTGGCAACCATGATTTTGTGGTAGCCATGCCATGATTTGGACTCGATGATCGGTGGGGCTGTAAAAAATAGGATTGTATTAAATCGGATTGGATTGGATTGCATTAGATTGGATAGATAGATAGATAGACAGACAGACAGACAGATAGATGTGTGTGTGTTTTGCAAAGTTGGAACAGCAATATTTAGTTTTGTCACAAACGCCCCCCCCCCCCCACCTTTTTTTAAAAAACCCTTTATCAAATATCTTTCTCACCTGTTCTTTGTAGTTATACGCATCAATGTGCCTGTCAGTATTGTAACTGCCTTTCATGGGATGATTAGAGTGTTTTTGACTTGACTTGCGTTATCACTTGATCATAAGCTGCTGTAGTTAATACATGTCTCTTGAAAGTCATTTTTATAAATATATTTTACCAAAAATACGGCATTTATAATTATATTTTAACAAAAATGCGACAAACTTAGCATCTAGTAAAGGTATTTGATCATTGCCTCTAGTTACGGAGCTTTCGTTCTAACTTTTGATAGGTAAAATGAGTTTTCACCAAATATATTTATGCATCATTTCCATTTGGTTGCACTCCCTTAGTTTGACTTCTACGGTTTCCATAAGAAAAGAAACAGGGGTGTGGTGGCTTAATGGTTGGAGCATTTTACTGAACATCTGAGGGTAGGACAGCCCTGATATGGCTTCTGAGGTTGGCCGGGTTATAAACAAGATGATCGGATTTAATTGGACAGTCAGATTTCTTTTTAAGTGGTACAAAACGTTACATGAAACTTTGACTTTGGGCTGTTTTTATTCAATTCGATTCAGTTCAATTCTTTTATTGTGCTTTGTTTAAAGGAAATTTGTTTTGTAGTGATTAAAACATATCTAAGAAAGTAATAGAATACAGACATAGATAGAAATGAACGCACGTGATCAAACACTTTCTTAAATACACATTTACACTCACACTCACAGACAAGCGTGCGCGCGCGCACACACACACACACACACACACACACACACACACACACACACACACACACACAAACACACACATTCACACACAACTCTATTAAAAGAAGTATCTTTTACAGTGATTAAAACATATTTTAACAACTAATAGTATATTAACAAATATAAATTTGAACACACGTGATAAAAGGTAACATTTGTTAAACACACACACATACACACACACGCGCGCGCGATTGCGCACACACACATGGACGCACGCACGCATGTACCCTAACACGCACGCATACACACAAACACGTACACATATGCACGCGCACAAACACACACTACACACGCACGCACGAGCACACACACACACACACGCACGCACACACACACGCACGCTCGCACGCACGCACAAGCCCACACACACACACTCACACATCAAGCTAAAAAGAATCAAACAATATAAAAACAGCAGTTGAACGTTAAGATGAAAATGGTGTTCAAACATTTCAAAACAAGAGATACAAGGAAGCGCTACAACAGCACCGAGCACACAGTAAAGAGTGGACAGCCAGAAGGCCACTGACAGAGACAGCCCAGCAACCACGGTGCTGCACCCCCCGAGCTCCTTCCTTCCTTCCTTCCCTCCCTCCCTCAGTCAGCAAACCCAACCTCCGGCCACACCTTCCCCCTCCCATCACTGCCACAGCCATGCAACCCGCCATCACAAGTACATGCCACAAACAGCATGCATAGTGTGCACTTTTGCTCCCACTCCAGCAAGCATACACACACACGCGCGTGCACGCGCGCACACATACACACACACACATACAAACACCCGCGCGAGCAAACACACACACACACACACATTCACACGCACACACACACACACACACCCATCCACACACTTTTTTTTCTCCATTCCAGGACCCCCTATCTCACCCTACCTCCTTCCCTGAATCTCACAAACACAAATACTCTGCTCCATACATTCACCCGCCCCCGCCCCCGCCCCCGCCCTACACACACACACACACACACACACACTCACACACACACACACTCACACACACACACTCACCACACACACACAACTCACACACACACACACTCACACACACACACTCACACACACACACTCACACACACACACACACACACACACACACACACACACACACACACACACACACACACTATCCTTCACGCAATTCAGAAGCTCATATATACCTAACCATGCACGCAGCCGCACAACTTGGGCACGTGTGTTCCAACAGAAACCCCCAGACACCCCTTCCCCCTCCGCCACAGCCACCACTCGGCCTAGCATACAGCCATCCGTCCATCCGCCCACCCACCACCCCTACTTCTTTGCCCCTATACATCTGTTCACACACACACACACACACACACACTCAAATCGCAAAACACATCACCCGTCCATCCATCAATCCACACACACACACACACCTCTCTCTCTCTCTCTCTCTCTCTCTCTCTCTCTCTCTCTCTCTCTCTCTCTCTCTCTCTCTCTCTCTCTCTCTTCAGTGCAAGCAGGGATGCTGTTGTTCACAGGTGTTGCTGTCTCTGGAGTTGACTGTTAAAGAGTCTGACAGCTGTGGGCATGAAGGAGTCTCTGTATCGGCAGGTTCTGCTTCTTTTGGCAGAAGACGACTGCTGACCTCTCGCTTGGACACACACTGGGATAGCGCAGGGTGGAGGGGATGGGTGCCATCCTTCACGATCCTGGTGAACTTCTTCAAGCTGCTCTTCTCGTAGAGGCTGGAGTAATGTCCCTCTTGATGACCTTTGCGGCTGCCCTTGTGATGCGTCCAGTTTGTTGGTGTCAGATTTCCTGGTGCCATTGAAATAGCAAATTTGGTTATACAGTGTGATGCTTTGCACTGCAGCTTGATAAAATCTCAGTAAAATTGAGTTGCTGATTTGAAAGCTTCGCAGTTTTCTCGAGAAGAACATTCTTTGGTTTGCCTTCTTGTAGCATGCAGTGACGTTTTCAGTCCACTTCAACCTGTCGTCAAGGATTGTGCCAAGGTATTTGTAGGCACTGGTGATCCACATTTCTTCATTCTGGATGGCAATTGGTGCTGGCTTGTTTTTTCTTCGTAAATCAATGATCATTTCTTCTGGTTTTGAGATATTCAATTCCAAACAGTTCTTGTCGCACCAGTCTACCAAAGCGCTAACTGTGGATCTGTACGAGGTCTCACTGCTCTTCAGAAGCACAGTTAGTGATGTATCGTCCGCAAACTTGATTTGAATATTGTTGTCAGTGGTAAAACGGCAGTCAGCTGTGTAGAGGGTAAACAGGACTGGAGAAAGGACACATCCTTTTCTTGTTTCAGCGTCAAGGATTTGGGACTCTAACTGGTCTTTATAGCGTGGTGAGAACTGAGAGCTGGAAGCTTGTACTCCAGATGGGTTTAAAAGATCTTTAAAATAGTCTTCCCATCGTTTCAGAATTTCCTCTTCTTTGTGCAGTGCCTCGCCATTTGCATCATTCACTACTGTTGTTGGATTGAATGGCTCATCTCTTACTCTCATCGTTTTCACACTTTTGAAAAATTCTCTTGGGGAGTTCTTGCAAATTTCACTTAACTTCTCTCCATAAGTCGCCCAAGATTTTTCTTTGGAGGCTTTCCCAACACGATTACTATGTCTTTTTGCGATTCTGTACTTGACGTAGTCCTCTTCTGTCTTGGTCTTGACCCAAGCTTTATATAGCTGCTTTTTTTTCTTGATGGCTTCCTTCACCTCTTGGTTCCACCAAGCTGTAGCTTTCCTGTTTTTACCTCCACATTTCTTTGTCCCGCAAACTTCCCCTAAGGTGTTCAAGAGAGCTGGCTTGAAGGTGTCCCAGACTTGCTCCATGTTGAGAGGTGTTGTATCAATGGAGTCAAGTTTCACCTTGATAGCACTATGAATCTGTTCTTGCACTTCTTTCTCTTCCAGTTTGAGGAGGTTGATCTTTTCAGGCTGGTTCTTCCTAGCAGTTGTCATTTTCTTCTTCTGAGTACTGGAGGCTAGAATGACAGGCCTGTGGTCAGTGTCAAGGTTGGCATTGGGGATGGCTTTTGAGTCTTTGATGGCGTAACGTGTTCTAGATCTTGCAAGTATAAAGTCGATTTGAGACGAGATGTTGAGATCGTTCCATTTGTACCAGGTGTAAATTTGGGAGGCTCGGTGTTGGAAAAGGTGTTGGTGATAATCAGATCATGCTCTGCACATAGTTCCAGCACGTGGTTCCCGTTGTAATTGCAAGGTGTTCTGTGGTCACTGTGGGGTCCAAGATGTTTTGTCCACGGGTTTCTTCTCTCACCAACTCTGCCGTTGAAATCACCCATGACATACAGGTCCTCTTTGTCAGGGGTGCTGTTGATGTCGGAGAGCTCTTGATAGAATGAGTCTTTCTCCTCTTCTGAGTACGAATCGTTACACGGCGCATATGCTTGGATATAGTAGACGATTTTGTTGGACTTTCTTACACTGATTTTAATAAGTCTTTCTGATATGTGTTCTGTACTCATGAGATTCTTTGCTATGTCTGGGTGTAGGATGAATCCCACACCATGCGTTGCTCTCTGGTCTTTCCTGACTCCACTCCAGATGAGAACAAAGTTTGAATGGATTTCTTTCGTTCCTTCTTTCTTCCTAGTGTCTGAAATGCCCATGATGGAGATCTTTCTTTTGGTCATGAATTCCACAATTTCTGGTTCCTTGTTTGTTAGGCCGCAGATGTTCCATGTTCCAATGTAGTCACTGTTCCTATCTCGATGTCCGTTTCCATTGCGAGGTCGTTTTCCGTTGGTATCCGTCCGTTTGTGTCTCTTTTCAGTTTTCTTAGCGGTTGAGAAATCCACTGTCGGCTTGCTAGGCCAGTCACAGCTTCACCAGAGCCCCGATAGCCAGCTTGACCTGTTTCCGTTTCCCACGACGTGGACGAGGGGTTGGACTTTGGGAAACATCAGAGCAATCTATGCCAACAGTATGAGCGCAGTCCGAACAGCCAGTGGAACATCCGACTGGTTCCCATACATCCGACTGGTTGGTAACTGACTACATCCTTCATTCTGCATTCGTTAAAATCACCTAGGATAAAAGGAAGAGAGTCTCGAGATGTGGAAGAGAGTTCATGAATGACGTCAGCTACTGAGTTGGCTGCTACCTTTGTGTCTGCACACGGTGCATGTACACAACTGTGATAAAAATCTGATTAAATTCTCTTGGTAAATAAAATGGGCGTACAGCAAGGCTCAGGAGTTCAACATTCTCAGAACAGAGTCTTTTCTTCACACTGATGTTTTGGCACCACCTGTCATTAGCCTAACAAGAACACACACTCCTCCACCTTTAGTCTTTCCTGTTCAACTAAACGATCCCCTCGGAAGATGGTAAAACCAGGAATATCGGGGTCCTCGTCACTTTCCGTAAGCCATGATTCAGAGAGACAAATCAAGTTTGCCTCGCTGTATTCACAGGTAAACTTGCAACAAGCCATCAGTTCGTCAACTTTGTTTCGGATGGATTGCACACTGCCCATAACAATAGAAGGCAAAGGAAGCCTAAAACAACGACGGCGAGCTCTTATTCTCACTCCTTCTCTTTTTCCAAGTCAAGTCAAGTCAAGTCAAAATTGTATTTCCAGGTGGTACATTGAATAAGCAATGCATTTGCTTTTTTTCATCAAGCCATCTATCTAAGAACAAATTTCTTAATGATTATTCCACGTGTTTTAAGTCTGACTCGAAAACGACTTGCCCTATCTAGATGTGATAAATCAAGTGTACCCACTTGTGTTTTGAAGCTGAGCAGAAAATCACAACTGTAAAACATGGAAACTGTCTTGGAATATCAAAACATTTCAAACTACTATACAAGGTTTCTCACTTTAAACTCTTCTTTCAATGAAACATATATCTCCATAAAATCACACACACTCTTGTACTAACACTGTTGGCTGTCGATCTTTTTCTATTTCTGGTCCGTCCACGTGGAATGACCTCCCTCTTTCACTTCGCCAAAAACCTTCACTTGATACCTTCAAATCCAGCCTCAAAACACACTTATTTCCTACCTGACACTTTTTCCCTCATATCCGTCTCTACTTTTTCAACAGCATCCTTCATCTCCTAAGTGTGTTCGCGGTGTGTGTGTGTGTGTGTGTGTGTGTGTGTGTGTGTGTGTGTGTGTGTGTACATACATGTGCATAAATTTGAAATATGTTCTTTATTATATTTGAGGAAAGTTGCATGCGCGTAAATGATTTGAGTGCAAGCGCTTCGATTTGTTCGTTTTACAAGATTCGGCGCTATATAAATTCCATATATTATTATTATTATTATTACTATACACAGCAAACTTTCAGACACAGTCCAGACGTAGAAACCACATAAAAATACTAAATACTGGGAGACGAAAATCACTGCTGGTCGCATACAGAGTTGCGCCCGACATCTTTCTAAAAAAATATATTTTCCTGTTTTCCAGAGAATATGGCCAGTTGAAAATATAATATTATGAATTCCTGACCTAATTATTTCCAGTTCCGGTTTCTTGCATAGTTTTTCTCTTCTTGTAATGTCTGGAACCTGCCTTCTTGAACTTGTAATTTGGAAACAAGCGTTCCCTTTAAATTTCATGAGAGTTATTCTGAATTTGTTTTTAAACAAACAAAATGTTATCAGTTCAGAACAATGTAGCACCAATACATGAAATGAGTACAACAAAACAATGCTTATGGGAGTTCTCTCGCATCCATATATATGCAAGACTAGGCTGCAGCTGACCAAAATTGCATCAAACAGATGAAAAATAAGGTTACCTGGAAATACATATCGGTACTCTTTTGCAAAATGAAAATTGGCTTTGTATAGCCGGTAGTTACAGCACAATATACTTTCACGTATTTCAGCATTCCAGTGTTGTATGTATTGGTCTTACAGTTTTAATCTGCATATAGTTGCACAGTTTTAATCCGAGGTTTAAAAAACTTACAAGGAGGTAGCCTATAGCCCTGAAATGGCCTCTGGGGTCGGCGGAGCTATAAACAATGTGATTGGGCTGGATTGAAAGATATTGTTGTGCGATGCTCCACCAAACACGATTTCAAGTTCCTGTGAGAAACGAGCATTTTCCATCTGATATAAGTTAACATGTCCTAGTTACTACGAACAATGTTGGTTTTCAGGCATAGGGTATCTTGTCTCGTTTCAGGTGTCGTTGATGTGGTTTCTCCCAGTATGTGTTGACCATGCTAGGTAGACCCTTAATGCTGACCAAGGCTTTGATACAAGGAACAACAGTGGAATTGGTTTTAAAACTGTTTTGATCCGAGATTCAACATTTTACGAGGCTTCAGCCCCGCTATGGCCTCTGTGGCCGGCGGGGCTGTGGACAAGAAGATTGGATTGAATTAGAAGGCAAGAATTGTAAGTGCGTTATGAACATAGCTAAAAACAATCAACAAGTAAGCATTAAAACAGCACATATCAAGATTCAGCGCTATATAAATTCCATACATTATTATTATTATTATTATTATTATTATATCAAGAAAAACAAGAGTCGGCACACAGGCAAACAGAAAAATAGGAAGATGGGACTGATAAGGAAAAGAGGAATATAAGCAAAATACAAACAACAATAGCAAAAAAGGAGAAGCGAAAAAATTGTGGCAGTAGTAAAAAGCAGACCAAAACAACTACATACACAAATACAAAGAAGAAACAGAAAAAAAGCGGAGAATAGAAAGAACAAGAAAACGCCAAAGACAAAGAAGCAGAAGTGAAAGAGCAAAAAATAACAACGGAAGAAACAGGGGTGGAATGTGAAAGAAAGAAAAGAAAAGTGCAAATAAGACAAGCAGTAGAAGAGGAATATGACAAAGATAAAGTGCAACCAAAAGAAATGAAACTACAGCAAAAGCGTACAGACATAAAAGAAGAATCATGAAAAAAGAAATAGAAAGAACGAAAATGTCAACAAAAAACAAACCAAGAAACGGCAGAAACAGAGAAAGACGAGACTGAAAGGAAAACGGGGGAAAAAAACACAAAAAGTGCGGGAAAAAAAGGAGCACGAAACAGCGAAAGAACTGTGGAAGCAAGAAAAACAGAACGAAGCAACACAAATAGCAGAAAGAGATAACAAAGAAGAAACAGTGGAAGTAGAGGACAAAGAACCATGAACAAAAAACGAATGCTGAAGACAGAGAAGGATAAAGAAGATGGAAATGAAAAAAACAACAAAAAAGAAGCAAACACAGAAACAGTGGGAAAGAAACACAGAATAATAAATTAGAAACGGATGAAAGGGAAGTACAACAGAATGGAGAAAAATAATAAGTGGAGGAAAAAAAAGGAAAGGAGGAAAAGACATAAGAAGCAGAGCATAGATGAAACACACAAAAACATAAACGGGTAGAAACGCTTGAAGAATCGGCACTAACGGAAAAATGACAGGAAGAAAAAAATTAGGGGAAAAAAACAGAGAGAAAGACGCAGAAAACAGACATAGCAAGAAGAAGAAGCACAGGAAGCAGAAAGTCATCTTCATTGAATGCTCATACAGCAACTATTGCTGTCAGTCATACAAACGAAGATGCGTTGCGCTGCTGTTAAGCGCCTGACAAGTCAGGCCCAGCGCATCCGACTTCGGCGCGACGAGAGAATTGTTGTCTTTCTGGGGAAAAGAGGCAAGAGAATTTATTTATTTACTTATTTTATTCTTTTATATCGAGGATGATGGAAGAAGCACTTATGTGCTTTTTTACTTGAATGGACCAAGAAGGCAGAAAATAGACAAGAAGGAGGTGACGGGAAGAAAAGGAACAAGGCAAAAACAAAGAGCGGGATAGAAAAGAGGGAATTCCTAGCACAGAACTTCCAGAAAGTGGGGATGCTATTTATACTGACAGGGCCCGGGTATCCTCACGGGGGAGGACACAGAAATAAAGGGGCAGAAGGAAAAGGGAGGCAAAGCAAAATGGATAAACTAGAAGAAAAGTGGAAGGAGACAACAAGAAAATAAATTTTATTTCATTTTCATTTATTCTTGTATTTCGACAAGAATGGAATAAGCACTCTATGCGCTTTTCTTTTACAGACGGTACCTTGTATGCATGCGGATTTTGTAAATTTTTGTCATCCGTTCCCACTGGCTCACAATGGCCTACACTTCCGAAAAGTGGAACAGGTTTTAACATATTATGCGCGAGATGTTCTGCCTGCGAACGCACGCAATACCTCGGTTTATAGTCTTATCTTGCGACCAAACCAGCGGGGGAGAGAGGAGGAGGGAGGAGGGGAGAAGAGAGAGAGAGAGAGAGAGAGAGAGAGAGAGAGAGAGAGAGAGAGAAGAAGAAGACGAAAAAGAAGAAACGGAAAAGGAGGAATAAGAAGCGAAAGAGGAAGAACGGGGGAAAATCGCCTAAGAAAAAGAAGAGGAAGAAACAAGAAATAGAAAGACAAAATACGGGGAAAAAAGAGAGAAGCATCAAAGCGCAGAAAACACAAGTAAAATAAGACTAAAAAAGATAAAGAATAGGGAAACGAACAGAAAAATCAGAGAACTAAAAGGACTTGGCTAGAGAGAGAGAGGGCATTGATACACGGAACGATAGTAAGAGTTGATTTTTGTACTCTGTTTTAACCTGTATTATAGCTGAGCTGCACTAGCTGATTTTGTACCCTGTGTTAACGTGTATTATTGTTATTGTTGTGCTGCACTAACCTGAGATTTTAAGTTTGACTAGGTGACGGCCCCGTACGACCACTGTGGTCACTTACGTTTATTTGCTTAAAGGAGAGGAAACCCCATGGTGCGTGACTTTATTTCCTATTCTTTTATATCGAGGATAATGAAATAAGCACTGATGTGCTTTTTTACACCAAGTCCCCGTGTGTATGCGATTTTGTAAATTCTGTCAACTGTTTCCGCCGGCACACAATGGCTACTTTTACAAAAAGCGGAACAGGAATTAACGTGCGCGCAAGATGGTCTGCGTGCGTTCGCACACGGGGCCTCGGTTTATAGTCCCGTCAGCAGGACTTTTTGGAGAGTGGAGTCTGCACTGATGTTAACTCTGAGGTAAAATATCCCCTTGAACGGGAATCGAACCTGGTTAGATTGCGAACGCAATGTTCTAACCACTAGGCTATCCCGTCCCCGACTTGTGACATGCAGGTCACCATCCATCAAGCATCTGCTTCTGGAGTGTCGAGATGCCCAAGATATTAGGCACAAGCATTTTACTGCAGACTCCATGAAGATCCTTTTTCGTGATGTTCCACCGGACATCATTTTTAACTTCCTGAGAGAATCAGGCTTCTTCTGTCTGATATGAGTGAAGGTGTTACAGTTGGTCACTAAGAACAAGGCTGTTTTAAGGAATCTGGTTTTGGTTTTATCTCATTTTATGTGTGGTTGATGTGGGTTTTTTTCGCACGACGCGGTGCCCGACCTGGGTTAACCCTTATGGGTGGCCAAGGCGTTGATACAAGGAATGACAGTAGAGTTGGTTTTATACTCTTGTTTTAATCTGTATATAGTTGCACAGTTTTAATTTGAGATTTAAAAGTTGATGAGGGGACAGCCCTGATATGGCCTCTGTGGTCGGTGGGACTATAAACAATGGGATTGGATTGGATTGAAGAAAGAATGACGGGCTAAAAACAATACCGAATAAAAGCTTGCAACAAAAAAGAGACAGATTTGTTTTAAAGTTATAGGGAAAAGGGAAAAAAAACTTAAATGGACAGAAGAAGCAGAAGTGTCCGAAAAAGGGAGTAGCACGGAGTTAAGTGATAAAAACAGAAAAGAAGACGGTACAAACAGAAATAGAGAAGAAACTACAAGAATTAAAGACGGAAAAAGCACAAACAAAGCACAACAACAACAACAAAACGCAGGGAAAAGTGGCTCAAGAAAATTACTAAAGAAGCGAAAGGAGAGGGAGTAGAAGAAGCCGCGGAAGCTGAAGAAAAACAGAACAGTAACATCGAAAGTTGGAAGCGGAGATCGGGAAGAAAAGGAAGAAACAGAGGAAGAAACAAGAAATAGAAAGGAAAAAATACGGGTGGGAAAAAAGAGAGAAGCATCACAGCGCAGAAAACACAAGAAAAATAAGACTAAAAGTGATAAAGAAAAGGCGAAACGAACAGAAAAATTAGAGAACTAAAAGGACTTGGCTAGAGAGAGAGGGCATTGATAGACGGAACGACAGTAAGAGTTGATTTTTGTACTCTGTTTTAACCTGTATTATAGCTGAGTTGCACTAGCTGATTTTGTACCCTGTGTTAACCTGTATTATTGTTATTGTTGTGCTGCACTAACCTGAGATTTTAAGTTTGACTAGGTGACGGCCCCGTACGACCTCTGTGGTCACTTAACGTTTATTTGCTTAAAGGAGAGGAAACCCCATGGTGCGTGACTTTATTTCCTATTCTTTTATATCGAGGATAATGAAATAAGCACTGATGTGCTTTTTTACACCAAGTCCCCGTGTGTATGCGATTTTGTAAATTCTGTCAACTGTTTCCGCCGGCACACAATGGCTACTTTTACAAAAAGCGGAACAGGAATTAACGTGCGCGCAAGATGGTCTACGTGCGTTCGCACACGGGGCCTCGGTTTATAGTCCCGTCAGCAGGACCTTTTGGAGAGTGGAGTCTGCACTGATGTTAACTCTGGGGTAAAATATCCCCTTGAACGGGAATCGAACCTGGTTAGATTGCGAACGCAATGTTCTAACCACTAGGCTATCCCGTCCCCCCGACTTGTGACGTGCAGGTAACCAGCCATCAAGCATCTGCTTCTGGAGTGTCGAGATGCCCAAGATATTAGGCACAAGCATTTTACTGCAGACTCCATGAAGATCCTTTTTCGTGATGTTCCACCGGACATCATTTTTAACTTCCTGAGAGAATCAGGCTTCTTCTGTCTGATATGAGTGAAGGTGTTACAGTTGATCACTAAGAACAAGGCTGTTTTAAGGAATCTGGTTTTGGTTTTATCTCATTTTATGTGTGGTTGATGTGGGGTTTTTTCGCACGACGCGGTGCCCGACCTGGCTTAACCCTTATGGGTGGCCAAGGCGTTGATACAAGGAATGACAGTAGAGTTGGTTTTATACTCTTGTTTTAATCTGTATATAGTTTCACAGTTTTAATCTGAGATTTAAAAGTTGATGAGGTGACAGCCCTGATATGGCCTCTGTGGTCGGTGGGACTATAAACAATGGGATTGGATTGGATTGAAGAAAGAATGACGGGATAATAATAATACCGAAAAAAAGCTTGCAACAAAAAGGAGACAGATTTTTTTTAATTAGAGGGAAAAGGGGGAAAAGCTAAATGGACAGAAGAAGCAGAAGTGTCCAAAAAAGGGAGTAACACGGAGTTAAGTGATATAAACAAAGAAGAAGACGGTACAAACAGAAATAAAGAAGAAACTACAAGAATTAAAGACGGAAAAAGCACAAACAAAACACAACAACAACAACAAAACGCAGGGGAAAGTGGCTCAAGAAAATTACTAAAGAAGCGAAAGGAGAGGGAGTAGAAGAAGCCGCGGAAGCTGAAGAAAAACAGAACAGTAACATCGAAAGTTGGAAGCAGAGATCGGGAAGAAAAGGAAGAAACAGAGGAAGAAACAAGAAATAGAAAGGAAAAAATACGGGTGGGAAAAGAGAGAAGCATCACAGCGCAGAAAACACAAGAAAAATAAGACTAAAAGTGATAAAGAAAAGGCGAAACGAACAGAAAAATCAGAGAACTAAAAGGACTTGGCAAGAGAGACAGGGCATTGATACACGGAACGACAGTAAGAGTTGATTTTTGTACCCTGTTTTTTACCTGTATTATAGCTGAGCTGCACTAGCTGATTTTGTACCCTGTGTTAACCTGTATTATTGTTATTGTTGTGCTGCACTAACCTGAGATTTTAAGTTTGACTAGGTGACGGCCCCGTACGACCACTGTGGTCACATAGGTTTATTTGCTTAAAGGAGAGGAAACCCCATGGTGCGTGACTTTATTTTCTATTATGTTCTTCTTTTATATCGAGGATAATAGAATAAGCACTGATGTGCTTTTTTACATCCAGTCCCCGTGCGTATGCAGTTTTGTAAATTCTGTCAACTGTTACCACCGGCACACAATGGCCTACTTTTACAAAAAGCGGAACAGGAATTAACGTGTGCGCAAGATGTTCTGCGTGCGTTCGCACACGGGGCCTCGGTTTATAGTCTCGTCCGCAGGACTTTATTGGAGAGTGGAGTCTGCACTGATGTTAACTCCGGGGGAAAATATTCCCTTGAACGGGAATCGAACCCGGGTCGTCAGATGGCGAGCGCAATGTTCTAACCACTAGGCTATCCCGTCCCCCCGACTTGTGACGGGCAGGTAACCATCCATCAAGCATCTGCTTCTGGAGTGTCGGGATGTCCAGGATATTGGGCACAAGCATTTTACTGTCCACTCCCTAAAGATCCTTTTTCGTGATGTTCCACCGGACACCATTTTTAACTTCCTGAGAGAATCGGGCTTCTTCCGTCTGATATGAGTGAAAGTGTTACAGTTGGTCACTAAGAACGAGGCTGTTTTAAGGAATCTGGTTTTGGTTTTATCTAATTTTATGTGTGGTTGATGTGGGTCTTTTTTCCCACAACGCGGTGCCCGTCCTGGGTTGTTGACCCTTAATATGGTTGGCCAGGGCGTTGATACAAGGAACGACAGTAGAGTTGGTTTTATTATACCCTGTTTTAATCTGTTTATAGCTGCACAGTTTTAATCTGAGATTTAAAAGTTGACGAGGTGACAGCCCTGATATGGCCTCTGTGGTCGGTGGGGCTATAAACAATGGGATTGGATTGGATTGAAGGAAGAGTGACGGGTTAAAAATACTACCGAATAAAAGCTTGCAACAAAAAAAGAGACAGACTTTTTTTTAAATTAGAGGGAAAAGGGGGGAAAGCTAAATGGACAGAAGAAGCAGAAGTGTCCGAAAAAGGGAGTAACACGGAGTTAAGTGATAAAAACAGAAAGAAGACGGCACAAACAGAAATAAAGAAGAAAGTACAAGAATAAAAGATGGAAAAAGCAACAAAAAAACCAACAACAACAACAAAACGCAGGGAAAAGTGGTTCAAGAAAAAGAAATAAAGGAGCGAAAGGAGAGGGAGGACAAAAATCCGCGGAAGCTGAAGAAAAACAGAACAGTAACATCGAAAGTTGGAAACAGAGATCGGGAAGAAACAGAGGAAGAAGTGAAAAAGGACCCCCCAAAAAAAAAACGCTAAAGAAAGAGAAGCAGCAGCAAAAATGCAAAAAATTGTGTGTGTGTGTATTATTTTTATTATATTTTATTCTTTTATATCGAGGATAATGGAATAAGCACGCTTGTGTGCTTTTTTTTTTACATCCAGTCCTCGTGTGTATGCGGTTTTGTAAAATCTGTCATCTGTTCCCACCGTACCGGCACACAATGACCTACTCTTACGTAAAGCGGAACAGGATTTAACGTGTGCGCAAGATGTTCTGCGTGAACAGTGTGTGTGTGTGTGTGTGCGTGTGTGTGTGTGCGTGTGTGTGTGTGTGTGCGTGTGTGTGTGTGTGTGTGTGTGTGTGTGTGTGTGTGTGTGTGTGTAAAAAGAAAAAGAAGAAACGCGGAAGAAAGAGAAGAAGCGCAAAAACAAAACGATGTACAAGAAGAGGAAACTTATGAAGACAAAAAGTACTGCAAAACGAAAAATAAAATGGAGAGAGAGAAAGAGACAGACGCAGAAGCCTCTGTGGTCGGCGGGGCTTTAACAAACGCCAAGAGTGGATTGGATTGGATTGGTTAAGCTGAGAAAAAGAACAGCAAGAAATAGAGAGTGACAGAAAAAACAGACACGGCGCAAAGAGAACAAGGAAAGGAGGAAGAGGACTGGTGTCACTTTTATGTGGAAAGCCGAAAAGAAGTGAAAGAAAAGGAAGAAGACGAAACGGAATCAGAAAGGAAGGAAGAAACAGAAGGAAAAAAACACACAAAATATAGATGACGGAAAAACAAAAAAGAAGAAAAAGAAAGAAAAAACCGATGGAAGCTGAAGAGAATCGGAACAAAACAACGAGGAAAAAAGCAGAAAGGGAGATAAATAGGAAACGGGAAAGAAACAATCAGACCGAACAAACAAGAGGATAAAACGGAGAACAACCCCCCCAAAAATAAACAAAAACAGCTAGAAAGTCAACAAGCAGCACAAAGAAAATTCAGAAAGATGGGACTTTTTTTTTAAAAGAGGAAAGTATGGGAAAAGGTCACATAGAGAGAGAGAGTGAGGGAGGGAGGGAGAGAGAGGGGGTGAGAGGGAGAGAGAGAGAGTGAGGGATGGAGAGAGAGAGAGGGGGTGAGAGGGAGAGAGAGAGAGATAGAGAGAGGGGGGGTGAGAGGGAGGGAGGGAGGGAGGGAGGGAGAGAGAGAGAGGGAGGGAGAGAGAGAGAGAGAGAGAGAGAGAGAGAATGCAGATGAGGAAAAAATGGGGAAAAGCCAAGAAGAGAGACAGATAAGAAACAAATTGGAGGAAGATGAGAAGAAGTGGAAAAAAACTGAATGGCAAAAGCAGAACAAAAACGAAACAAAGCAAGAAAAAGTGGAAGCAAAGATAACAAGACGTAGGAGAAACGATGGAAGAAGAAGAAGCGAGAAGAGACGAGGACAAGAAACCACAGTACCGCAAATCTCCACACTGTACCTCTCTGCACCTTATTGTACACCCCTTTTAAGACACGGCAGATTTCTCTGCGTGAAATTCGAGCTGCTCTCCCCCGAGGAGAGTGAGAGCGTCGCCACAAGAGCAGCGCCACGAAACGAAACGAAAGGACTGTGAAAGCAGAAGAAAAACAGAACAAAGCAATCCAAATAGCAGAAAGAGATAACAAAAAAGAAACAGTGGAAACAGAAAACAAAGAACCAAGAACAGAAAATGAATGCTGAAGACAGAGAAGGATAAAGAAGATGGAAATGAAAAACAAACAAAAAAGAAGCAAACACAGAAACAGTGGGAAAGAAACACAGAATAATAAATTAGAAACAGATAAAGGGAAATTACAACAGAATGGAGAAAAAGAATACGTGAACGAAAAAAGGGAAGGAGGAAAAGACAGAAGAAGCAGAGCATAAATGAAACAAAAACATAAACGGGTAGAAACGCTTGAAGAATCGGCACTAACGGCAAAAATGACAGGAAGAAAAAATTAGGAAAAATAAAAGAGAGAAAGACGCAGAAAACAGACATATCAAGAAGAAGAAGCACAGGAAGCAGAAATTCATCTTCATTGAATGCTCATACAGGAACTATTGCTGTCAGTCATACAAACGAAGATGCGTTGCGCTGCTGTTAAGCGCCTGACAAGTCAGGCCTAGCGCATCCGACTTCCGCGCGACGAGAGAATTGTTGTCTTTCTGGGGAAAAGAGGCAAGAGAATTTATGTATTTATTTATTTTATTCTTTTATATCGAGGATGATAGAAGAAGCACTTAGGTGCTTTTTTACTTGAATGGACCAAGAAGGCAGAAAATAGACAAGAAGGAGGTGACGGGAAAAAAAGGACCAAGGCAAAAACAAAGAGCGGGATAGAAAAGAGGGAATTCCTAGCACAGAATATGCAGAAGGTGGGGATGCTATTTATACTGACAGATCGCGGGCATCCCCTCGGGGGAGGACACAGAAATGAAGAAGCAGAAGGAAAGGGGGAAAAGCAAACTGGATAAACCATGTACAAAATGGATAATGGACTAAATGGATAATGGACTAAACTCTCTCTGTGTTTTTCTTTTACAGCCAGTCCTTGTATGCATGTGGTTTTGTAAATTTTTGGTCATCCATTCCCACTGGCTCACAATGGTCTACACTTCCAAAAAGCGGAACAGGTTTTAACATGTGCGCAAGATGTTCTGCGTGCATTAGCACACAGGACCTTGGTTTATAGCCTATCTTACGGACCAAACAAGCGGAGAAAAAGGGGAGGAGGAGGAGAGAGAGAGAGAGAGAGAGAGAGAGAGAGAGAGAGAGAGAGAGAGAGAGGGCGCTAAAGAAGAAACACAGGAAAAGGAGGAATAAGAAGCAAAAGAGGAAGAACGGGAAAAATAAGAGGAAGAAACAAGAAATAGAAAGAAAAAATACGGGGGGGAAAAGAGAGAAGCATCACAGCGCAGAAAACACAAGAAAAATAAGACTAAAAGTGATAAAGAAAAGGCAAAACGAACAGAAAAATCAGAGAACTAAAAGGACTTGGCAAGAGAGACAGGGCATTGATACACGGAACGACAGTAAGAGTTGATTTTTGTACCCTGTTTTTTAACCTGTATTTTAGTTGTCCTGCACAAATCTGAGATTTCAATTTTTACTAGGTGACGACCCCGTACGACCACTGTGGTCACATAGGTTTATTTGCTTAAAGGGGAGGAAACTCCATGGTGCGTGACTTTATTTTCTATTATGTTATTCTTTTATATCGAGGATAATGGAATGAGCACTGATGTGCTTTTTTACAATCAGTCCCCGTGTGTATACGATTTTGTAAATTCTTTCATCTGTTCCCACCGGCACACAATGCTTTTTGTAAAAAAGCGGAACAGGAATTAACGTGCGCGCAAGATGGTCTGCGTGCGTTCGCACACGGGGCCTCGGTTTATAGTCCCGTCAGCAGGACTTTTTGGAGAGTGGAGTCTGCACTGATGTTAACTCTGAGGTAAAATATCCCCTTGAACGGGAATCGAACCTGGTTAGATGGCGAACGCAATGTTCTAACCACTAGGCTATCCTGTCCCCCCGACTTGTGACATGCAGGTCACCATCCATCAAGCATCTGCTTCTGGAGTGTCGAGATGCCCAAGATATTAGGCACAAGCATTTTACTGCAGACTCCATGAAGATCCTTTTTCGTGATGTTCCACCGGACATCATTTTTAACTTCCTGAGAGAATCAGGCTTCTTCTGTCTGATATGAGTGAAGGTGTTACAGTTGGTCACTAAGAACAAGGCTGTTTTAAGGAATCTGGTTTTGGTTTTATCTCATTTTATGTGTGGTTGATGTGGGTTTTTTTCGCACGACGCGGTGCCCGACCTGGGTTAACCCTTATGGGTGGCCAAGGCGTTGATACAAGAAATGACAGTAGAGTTGGTTTTATACTCTTGTTTTAATCTGTATATAGTTGCACAGTTTTAATCTGAGATTTAAAAGTTGATGAGGGGACAGCCCTGATATGGCCTCTGTGGTCGGTGGGACTATAAACAATGGGATTGGATTGGATTGAAGAAAGAATGACGGGATAATAATAATACCGAAAAAAAGCTTGCAACAAAAAGGAGACAGATTTTTTTTAATTAGAGGGAAAAGGGGGAAAAGCTAAATGGACAGAAGAAGCAGAAGTGTCCAAAAAAGGGAGTAACACGGAGTTAAGTGATATAAACAGAGAAGAAGACGGTACAAACAGAAATAAAGAAGAAACTACAAGAATTAAAGACGGAAAAAGCACAAACAAAGCACAACAACAACAACAAAACGCAGGGAAAAGTGGCTCAAGAAAATTACTAAAGAAGCGAAAGGAGAGGGAGGACAAGAAGCCGCGGAAGCTGAAGAAAAACAGAACAGTAACATCGAAAGTTGGAAACAGAGATCGGGAAGAAAAGGAAGAAACAGAGGAAGAAACAAGAAAAAGAAAGGAAAAAATACTGGTGGGAAAAAAGAGAAGCATCACAGCGCAGAAAACACAAGAAAAATAAGACTAAAAGTGATAAAGAAAAGGCGAAACGAACAGAAAAATCAGAGAAACAAAAGGACTTGGCAAGAGAGACAGGGCATTGATACACGGGAGTACCGTAAAAGCTGATTTTGTACCCTGTTTTAACGTGTATTATAGCTGTCCTGGACTAGCTGATTTTGTACCCTGTGTTAACGTGTATTATAGCTGTCCTGCACTAATCTTAGATTTCAATTTTTACAAGGTGACGGCCCCGTACGACCTCTGTGGTCACTTACGTTTATTTGCTTAAAGGAGAGGAAACCCCATGGTGCGTGATTTTTTTTTTTTCATTCTTTTATATCGAGGATTAATGGAATAAGCACTGATGTGCTTTTTTACATTCAGTCCCCGTGCGTATGCAGTTTTGTAAATTCTGTCAACTGTTACCACCGGCACACAATGGCCTACTTTTACAAAAAGCGGAACAGGATTTAACGTGTGCGCAAGATGTTCTGCGTGCGTTCGAACACGGGGCCTCGGTTTCTAGTCTCGTCCGCAGGACTTTATTGGAGAGTGGAGTCTGCACTGATGTTAACTCCGGGGGAAAATATTCCCTTGAACGGGAATCGAACCCGGGTCGTCAGATTGCGAGCGCAATGTTCTAACCACTAGGCTATCCCGTCCCCCCGACTTGTGACGGGCAGGTAACCATCCATCAAGCATCTGCTTCTGGAGTGTCGGGACGTCCAGGATATTGGGCACAAGCATTTTACTGTCCACTCCCTAAAGATCCTTTTTCGTGATGTTCCACCGGACATCATTTTTAACTTCCTGAGAGAATCGGGCTTCTTCTGTCTGATATGAGTGAAGGTGTTACAGTTGGTCACTAAGAACGAGGCTGTTTTAAGGAATCTAGTTTTGGTTCTATCTCATTTTATGTGTGGTTGATGTGGTTTATTCCCACTACACGGTGCCCGTCCTGGGTTGTTGACCCTTATGGTTGGCCAGGGCGTTGCTACAAGGAACGACAGTAGAGTTGGTTTTATTATACCCTGTTTTAATCTGTTTATAGCTGCACAGTTTTAATCTGAGAATTAAAATTTGATAAGCTGACAGCCCTGATATGGCCTCTGTGGTCGGTAGGGCTATAAACAACGGGATTGGATTAGATTGAAGAAAGAATTACGGGTTAAAAATAATACCGAATAAAAGCTTGCAACGAAAAGGACAAAGATTTTTTTTTAATTAGAGGGAAAAGGGAAAAAAGCTAAATGGACAGAAGAAGAAGTGTCCAAAAAAAGGAGCAACACGGAGTTAAGTGATATAAACAGAAAAGAAGACGGTACAAACAGAAATAAAGAAGAAACTACAAGAATAAAAGACGTAAAAAAGCAAAAACAAAACACAACAACAACAAAACGCAGGGAAAAGTGGCTCAAGAAAAATTAATAAAGAAGCGAAAGGAGAGGGAGTAGAAGAAGCCGCGAAAGCTGAAGAAAAGCAGAACAGTAACATCGAAAGTTGGAAACAGAGATCGGGAAGAAAAGGAAGAAACAGAGGAAGAAGTGAAAAAGGACCCCCCCAAAAAAAAAACGCTAAAGAAAGAAGCAGCAGCAAAAATGCTAAAAATTGTGTGTGTGTGTGTGTGTGTATTATTTTTATTTTATTTTTTTCTTTTATATCGAGGATAATGGAATAAGCACACTTTTGTGCTTTTTTTTTTTACATCCAATCCTCGTGTGTATGCGGTTTTGTAAATTCTGTCATCTGTTCCCACCGTACCGGCACACAATGGCCTACTCTTACGTAAAGCGGAACAGGATTTAACGTGTGCGCAAGATGTTCTGCGTGAACATCTGTGTGTGTGTGTGTGTGTGTGTGTGTGCGCGTGCGTGTGTGTATGTGCGCGCGTGTGTGTGTGCGTATGTGTGTGTGCGTGCGTGTGTGTGTGTGTGTGTGTGTGTGTGTGTGTGTGTGTGTGTGTGTGTAAAAAGAAAAAGAAGAAACGCGGAAGAAAGAAGAAGCGCAAAAACAAAACGATGTGCAAGAAGAGGAAACTCATGAAGACAAAAAAGTACAGCAAAACGAAAAATCCTGAGAAAACAGAAAGAAAAGCTGAGAGAGGGAGAAAGAGACAGACGCAGATGCCTCTCTGGTCGGCGGGGTTTTAACAAACGCCTGGAGTGGATTGGAATGGATATAAGTTAAGCTGAGAAAAAGAACAGCAAGAAACAGAGAGTGACAGAAAAAACAGACGCGGCGCAAAGAGAGAAAAGAAAAGAAGGAAGAAGACTAGTGTCCCTTTCTTGTGGAAAGCCGAAAAGAAGTGAATGAAAAGGAAGAAGACGAAACTGAATCAGAAAGGAAGGAAGAAACAGAAAAAAAAACCGACAAAAATAGATGAAGAAAACAAAAAAGAAGAGAAAAAGGAAGAAAAAAAACAACGATGGAAGCTAAAGAGAAGCGGAACAAAACAACGAGGAAAAAAGCAGAAAGGGAGATAGATAGGAAACGGGAAAGAAACAATCAGACAAAACAAACAAGAGGATAAAACAGAGAACAAACAAACAAAATAAACAAAAACAGCTAGAAAGTCAACAAGCAGCACAAAGAAAATTCAGAAAGATGGACTTTAAAAAAAGAAATGAGGAAAAAATTGAGAAAAGGCCACAAAAAACAGAGAGAGAGAGAGGGGGGGGGGGGGGGGAGGGAGGAGAGAGAGAGGGGGGGGTGAGAGGGGGAGAGAGAGAGAGAGAGAGAGAGAGAGAGAGAGAGAGAGAGAGAGAGAATGCAGATGAGGAAAAAATAGGGAAAAGCCAAGAAGAGAGACAGAGAGACAGATAAGAAACAAATTGGAGGAAGATGAGAAGAAGTGGAAGAAAAGAGAAGAAGTGGAAGAAAAGAGAAGAAGTGGAAGAAAACTGAATGGCAAAAGCAGAACAAAAACGAAACAAAGCAAGAAAAAGTGGAAGCAAAGATAACAAGACGTAGGAGAAACGATGGAAGAAGAAGAAGCGAGAAGAGACGAGGACAAGAAACCACAGTACCGCAAATCTCCACACTGTACCTCTCTGCACCTTATTGTACACCCCTTTTAAGACACGGCAGATTTCTCTGCGTGAAATTCGAGCTGCTCTCCCCGAGGAGAGTGAGAGCGTCGCCACAAGAGCAGCGCCACGAAACGAAACGAAAGGACTGTGAAAGCAGAAGAAAAACAGAACAAAGCAATCCAAATAGCAGAAAGAGATAACAAAAAAGAAACAGTGGAAACAGAAAACAAAGAACCAAGAACAGAAAATGAATGCTGAAGACAGAAGGATAAAGAAGATGGAAATGAAAAAAACAAAACAAAAAAGAAGCAAACACAGAAACGGTGGGAAAGAAACACAGAATAATAAATTAGAAACAGATGAAGGGAAATTACAACAGAATGGAGAAAAAGAATACGTGAACGAAAAAAGGGAAGGCGGAAGACAGAAGAAGCAGAGCATAAATAAAACAAAAAAACATAAACGGGTAGAAACGCCTATAGAATCAGCACTAACGGAAAAATGACAGGAAGAAAAAATTAGGAAAAAACCCCAGAGAGAGAGACGCAGAAAACAGGCGCATATCAAGAAGAACCACAGGAAACAGAAATTCATCTTCATTGAATGCTCATACAGCAACTATTGTTGTCACTCATACAAACGAAAATGCGTTGCACTGCCGTTAAGCGCCTGACAAGTCAGGCCCAGCGCATCTGACTTCGGCGCGGGAGAGAATTGTTGTCTTTCAGGGAAAAAGAGGCAAGAGAATTTATTTATGTATTTATTTATTTTATTCTTTTATATCGAGGATGATGGAAGAAGCACTTATGTGCTTTTTTACTTGAATGGACCAAGAAGGCAGAAAATAGACAAGAAGGAGGTGACGGGAAGAAAAGGAACAAGGCAGAAACAAAGAGAGGGATAGAAAAGAGGGAATTCCTAGCACAGAACTTCCAGAAAGTGGGGATGCTATTTATACTGACAGGGCCCGGGTATCCTCACGGGGGAGGACACAGAAATAAAGGGGCAGAAGGAAAAGGGAGGCAAAGCAAAATGGATAAACTAGAAGAAAAGTGGAAGGAGACAACAAGAAAATAAATTTTATTTCATTTTCATTTATTCTTGTATTTCGACAAGAATGGAATAAGCACTCTATGCGCTTTTCTTTTACAGCCGGTACCTTGTATGCATGCGGATTTTGTAATTTTTGTCATCCGTTCCCACTGGCTCACAATGGCCTACACTTCCGAAAAGTGGAACAGGTTTTAACATATGCGCGAGATGTTCTGCCTGCGAACGCACGCAATACCTCGGTTTATAGTCTTATCTTGCGGACCAAACCAGCGGGGGAGAGAGGAGGAGGAGGAGGGGAGAGAGAGAGAGAGAGAGAGAGAGAGAGAGAGAGAGAGAGAGAGAGAGAGAGAGGAGAAGAAGAAGAAGAAGAAGGAGACGAAAAAGAAGAAACGGAAAAGGAGGAATAAGAAGCGAAAGAGGAAGAACGGGGGAAAATCGCCTAAGAAAAAGAAGAGGAAGAAACAAGAAATAGAAAGACAAAATACGGGGAAAAAAGAGAGAAGCATCAAAGCGCAGAAAACACAAGTAAAATAAGACTAAAAAAGATAAAGAATAGCGAAACTAACAGAAAAATCGGAGAACTAAAAGGACTTGGCTAGAGAGAGGGCATTGATACACGGAACGACAGTAAGAGTTGATTTTTGTACTCTGTTTTAACCTGTATTATAGCTGAGCTGCACTAGCTGATTTTGTACCCTGTATTTTGTAACCTGTATTATTGTCATTGTTGTGCTGCACTAACCTGAGATTTTAAGTTTGACTAGGTGACGGCCCCGTACGACCTCTGTGGTCACTTACGTTTATTTGCTTAAAGGAGAGGAAACCCCATGGTGCGTGACTTTATTTCCTATTCTTTTATATCGAGGATAATGGAATAAGCACTGATGTGCTTTATTACATCCAGTCCCGTGTGTATGCAGTTTTCTAAATTCTGTCAATTGTTCCCACCGGCACACAATGGCCTACTCTTACGAAAAGCGGAACAGGATTTAACGTGTGCGCAAGATGCTTTGCGTGCGTTCGAACACGGGGCCTCGGTTTCTAGTCTCGTCCGCAGGACTTTTGGGGACAGTGGAGTCTGCACTGATGTTAACTCCGGGGGAAAATATTCCCTTGAACGGGAATCGAACCCGGGTCGTCAGATTGCGAGCGCAATGTTCTAACCACTAGGCTATCCCGTCCCCCCGACTTGTGACGGGCAGGTAACCATCCATCAAGCATCTGCTTTTGGAGTGTCGAGATGTCCAGGATATTGGGCACAAGCATTTTACTGTCCACTCCCTAAAGATCCTTTTTCGTGATGTTCCACCGGACACCATTTTTAACTTCCTGAGAGAATCGGGCTTCTTCTGTCTGATATGAGTGAAAGTGTTATAGTTAGTCACTAAGAACGAGGCTGTTTTAAGGAATCTAGTTTTGGTTCTATCTCATTTTATGTGTGGTTGATGTGGTTTATTCCCACTACACGGTGCCCGTCCCGGGTTGTTGACCCTTATGGTTGGCCAGGGCGTTGCTACAAGAAACGACAGTAGAGTTGGCTTTATTATACCCTGTTTTAATCTGTTTATAGCTGCACAGTTTTAATCTGAGAATTAAAATTTGATAAGCTGACAGCCCTGATATGGCCTCTGTGGTCGGTAGGGCTATAAACAACGGGATTGGATTAGATTGAAGAAAGAATTACGGGTTAAAAATAATACCGAATAAAAGCTTGCAACGAAAAGGACAAAGATTATTTTTTTAATTAGAGGGAAAAGGGAGGAAAAAAAATTAAATGAACAGCAGAAGCAGAAGTGTCAAGAAAAGAAGAGTAACACGGAGTTAAGTGATATAAACAGAAAAGAAGACGGTACAAACAGAAATAAAGAAGAAATTACAAGAATAAAAGACGTAAAAAAGCAAAAACAAAACACAACAACAACAACAAAACGCAGGGAAAAGTGGCTCAAGAAAATTACTAAAGAAGCGAAAGAAGAGGGAGTAAAAGAAGCCGCGGAAGCTGAAGAAAAGCAGAACAGTAACATCGAAAGTTGGAAACAGAGATCGGGAAGAAACAGAGGAAGAAGTGAAAAAGGACCCCCCAAAAAAAAAAACGCTAAAGAAAGAGAAGCAGCAGCAAAAATGCAAAAAATTGTGTGTGTGTATTATTTTTTATTATATTTTATTCTTTTATATCGAGGATAATGGAATAAGCACGCTTGTGTGCTTTTTTTTTTACATCCAGTCCTCGTGTGTATGCGGTTTTGTAAAATCTGTCATCTGTTCCCACCGTACCGGCACACAATGACCTACTCTTACGTAAAGCGGAACAGGATTTAACGTGTGCGCAAGCTGTTCTGCGTGAACATCTGTGTGTGTGTGTGTGTGTGTGTGTGTCTGTGTCTGTGCGCGTGTGTGTGTGTGTGTGTGTGTGTGTGTGTGTGCGCGTGCGTGTGTCTGTGCGCGTGTGTGTGTGTGTGTGTGTGCGCGTGCGTGTGTGTATGTGCGCGCGTGTGTGTGTGCGTATGTGCGTGTGTGTGTGTGTGTGTGTGTGTGTGTGTGTGTGTGTGTGTGTGTAAAAAGAAAAAGAAGAAACGCGGAAGAAAGAGAAGAAGCGCAAAAACAAAACGATGTGCAAGAAGAGGAAACTCATGAAGACAAAAAAGTACAGCAAAACGAAAAATCCTTAGAAAACAGAAAGAAAAGCTGAGAGAGAGAGAAAGAGACAGACGCAGATGCCTCTCTGGTCTGCGGGGCTTTAACAAACGCCAGGAGTGGATTGGAATGGACATAGGTTAAGCTGAGAAAAAGAAAAACAAGAAATAGAGAGTGACAGAAAAAACAGACACGGCGCAAAGAGAACAAGAAAAGGAGGAAGAGGACTGGTGTCACTTTTATGTGGAAAGCCGAAAAGAAGTGAAAGAAAAGGAAGAAGACGAAAGAGAATAAGAAAGGAAGGAAGAAACAGAATGAAAAAAAAACACACAAAATATAGATGACGGAAAAACAAAAAAGAAGAGAAAAAAGAAAGAAAAAAAACCGTTGGAGGCAGAAGAGAAGCGAAACAAAACAACGAGGAAAAAAGCAGAAAGGGAGATGGATGGGAAACGGGAAAAGAAACAATCAGACCGAACAAACAAGAGGATAAAACAGAGAACAAACCAACAAACAAAAAAACCAGCTAGAAAGTCAACGAGCAGCACAAAGAAAATTCAGAAAGATGGGACTTTAAAAAAAGAAATGAGGAAAAATTGGGAAAAGGTCACATAAAAGAGAGAGAGAGAGAGAGAGAGAGAGAGAGAGAGAGAGAGAGAGAGAGAGAGCCAGAGAGAATGCACATGAGGAAAAAATGGGGAAAAGACATAAAAGAAGAGAGAAGAGAGAGAGATAAGAAACAAATTGGAGGAAAATGAGAAGAAGTGGAAGAAAACTGAATGGCAAAAGCAGAACAAAAACGAAACAAAGCAAGGCAAAGTGAAAGCAAAGATAACGAAGATGCAGGAGAAACGATAGAAGAAGAAGAAGCGAGAAGAGACGAGGACAAGAAACCACAGTACCGCAAATCTCCGCACTGTACCTCTCTTCACCTTATTGTACACCACTTTTAAGACACGGCAGATTTCTCTGCGTGAAATTCGGGCTGCTCTCCCCCGAGGAGAGTGAGAGCGTCGCCACAAGAGCAGCGCCACGAAACGAAACGAAAGGACTGTGAAAGCAGAAGAAAAAAAGAACAAAGCAATCCAAATAGCAGAAAGAGATAACAAAAAAAAATAGTGGAAACAGAGAACAAAGAACCAAGAACAGAAAATGAATGCTGAAGACAGAGAAGGATAAAGAAGATGGAAATGAAAAACAAAACAAAAAAGAAGCAAACACAGAAACGGTGGGAAAGAAACACAGAATAATAAATTAGAATCAGATGAAGGGAAATTACAACAGAATGGAGAAAAAGAATACGTGAAGAAAAAAAATGAAAGGAGGAAAAGACAGAAGAAGCAGAGCATAAATGAAACAAAAACATAAACGGGTAGAAACGCTTGAAGAATCGGCACTAACGGAAAATGACAGGAAGAAAAAAATTGGGGAAAAAAACAGAGAGAAAGACGCAGAAAACCGGAGAATAGCAAGAAGAAAAAGAAGCACAGGAAACAGAAATTCATCTTCATTGAATGCTCATACAGCAATTATTGTTGTCAGTTATACAAACGAAGATGTGTTGCGCTGCTGTTAAGCGCCTGACAAGTCAGGCCCAGCGCATCCGACTTCGGCGTGACGAGAGAATTGTTGTCTTTCTGGGGAAAAGCGGCAAGAGAATTTATGTATTTATTTATTTTATTCTTTTATATCGAGGATGTTGGAAGAAGCACTTATGTGCTTTTTTACATGAATGGACCAAGAAGGCAGAAAATAGACAAGAAGGAGGTGACGGGAAGAAAGGGACAAAGGCAAAAATAAAGAGCGGGATAGAAAAGAGGGAGTTCCTAGCACAGAATTTCCAGAAGGTGGGAATGCTATTTATACTGACAGGGCCCGGGTATCCTCACGGGGGAGGACACAGGAATGAAGAGGCAGAAGGAAAGGGGGGAAAGCAAACTGGATAAACCATGGACAAAATAGATAATAGACTAAATGGATAATGGACTAAACTCTTTGTTTTTCTTTTACAGCCAGTTCTTGTATGCATGTGGTTTTGTAAATTTTTTGTCATCTGTTCCCACTGGCTCACAATGGCCTACACTTCCGAAAAGCGGAACAGGTTTTAACATGTGCGCAAGATGTTCTGCGTGCGTTAGCACACAGGACCTTGGTTTATAGCCTCATCTTACGGACCAAACCAGCGGAGAAAGAGAGAGAGAGAGAGAGAGAGAGAGAGAGAGAGAGAGAGAGAGAGAGAGAGAGAGAGAGAGAAGAAGAAGAAGAAGAAAAGACATAGGAAAAGGAGGAATAAGAAGCGAAGAGGAAGAACGGGAACAAACTTAAGAAAAAGAAGAGGAAGAAACAAGAAACAGAAAGAAAAATGCTGAAAAAAAAGAGAAGCATCACAGCGCAGAAAGCACAAGTAAAGTAAGACTAAAAGTGATAAAGAAAAAGCGAAACGAACAGAAAAATCAGAGAAACAAAAGGACTTGGCAAGAGAGACAGGGCATTGATACACGGAACGACAGTAAGAGTTGATTTTTGTACCCTGTTTTTTAACCTGTATTTTAGTTGTCCTGCACAAATCTTGAGATTTCAATTTTTACTCGGTGACGACCCCGTACGACCACTGTGGTCACTTACGTTTATTTGCTTAAAGGGGAGGAAACCCCATGGTGCGTGACTTTATTTCCTATTCTTTTATATCGAGGATAATGGAATGAGCACTGATGTGCTTTTTTACAATCAGTCCCCGTGTGTATACGATTTTGTAAATTCTTTCATCTGTTCCCACCGGCACAATGCTTTTTGTAAAAAAGCGGAACAGGAATTAACGTGCGCGCAAGATGGTCTGCGTGCGTTCGCACACGGGGCCTCGGTTTATAGTCCCGTCAGCAGGACTTTTTGGAGAGTGGAGTCTGCACTGATGTTAACTCCAGGGGAAAATATCCCCTTAAACGGGAATCGAACCCGGGTCGTCAGATTGCGAGCGCAATGTTCTAACCACTAATCTATCCTGTCCCCCCGACTTGTGACGTGCAGGTAACCATCCATCAAGGATCTGCTTCTGGAGTGTCGAGATGTCCAGGATATTAGGCACAAGCATTTTACTGCTGACTCCCTGAAGATCCTTTATCGCGATGTTCCACCGGACAACATTTTTAACTTCCTGAAAGAAGCGGGCTTTTCCCGTCTGATATGAGTGAAGGTGTTAAAGTTGGTCACTAAGAACAAGGTTGTTTTAAGGAATCTGGTTTTGGTTTTATCTCCTTTTATGTGTGGTTGATGTGGGTTCTCCCACAACGCGGTGCCCATCCTGGGTTGACCCTTATGGTTGGCCAGGGCGTTGATACAAGGAACGACAGTAGAGTTGGTTTTATACCCTGTTTAAATCTGTATACAGTTGCACAGTTTTAATCAGAGGTTTAAAAGTTGATGAGGTGACAGCCCTGATATGGCCTCTGTGGTGGGTGGGGCTATAAACAATGGGATTGGATTGGATTGAAGAAAGAATGACGGGCTAAAAATAATAACGAATAAAAGCTTGCAACGAAAAGGACAAAGATTTTTTTTTTAAATTAGAGGGAAAAGGGAAAAAAGCTAAATGGACAGAAGAAGCAGAAGTGCCACAAGAAGGAGTTAAGTGATAAAAACAGAAAAGAACGCGGTACAAACGGAAATAAAGAAGAAACTACAAGCATTAAAGACGGAAAAAGCAAAAACAAAACACAACAACAACAAAACGCAGGAAAAAGTGGTTCCAGAAAAAAGAAATAAAGAAGCGAAAGGAGAGGGAGGACAAGAAGCCGCGAAAGCTAAAGAAAAACCGAACAGTAACATCAAAAGTTGGAAGCAGAGATCAGGAAGAAACGGAAGAAACAGAGGAAGAAACAAGAAATAGAAAGGAAAAAATACGGGGAGGGGGGGGGGGGAAGAAAAGCATCACAGCGCAGAAAACACAAGAAAATTAGGAGTAAAAGTGATAAAGAAAAGGTGAAACGAACAGAAAAATCAACTAAAAGGACTTGGCTAGAACGGGATTGGATTAGATTGAAGAAAGAATGACGGGTTAAAAATAATACCGAATAAAAGCTTGCAACGAAAAGGACAAAGATTTTTTTTAATTAGAGGGAATAGGGAGAAAAAAAAACTTAAATGGACAGAAGAAGCAGAAGTGTCCGAAAAAGGGAGTAGCACGGAGTTAAGTGATAAAAACAGAAAAGAAGACGGTACAAACAGAAATAAAGAAGAAACTACAAGCATTAAAGACGGAAAAAGCAAAAACAACAACAACAAAACGCAGGGAAAAGTGGCTCAAGAAAAAAGAAATAAAGAAGCGAAAGGAGAGGGAGTAGAAGAAGCCGCGGAAGGTGAAGAAAAATAGAACAGTAATATTGAAAGTTGGAAACAGAGATCGGGAAGAAACTGAAGGAACAGAGGAAGAAGTGGAAAAGGAAAAAAAACCGCCAAAGAAAAAGCAGCAGCAGCAAAAATGCAAAAAAGTATATATATATATATATATATAGAGAGAGAGAGAGAGAGAGAGAGAGAGAGAGAGAGAGAGAGATAGAGAGAGATATATATATATGTGTGTGTGCGTGTTTTATGTATATATAATTTGTGTTTATTTTCTACTGTTTTATATCGAGCATAATGGAATAAGCACATTCCTGGGTGGTTTTTACATCTTGTCCCCGTATGTATGCGATTTTGTAAATTCTGTCATTTGTTCCCACGTACCGGTACACAATGGCCCACTCGAACGAAAAGCGGAGCAGTATTTAACGTGTGTGCAAGATGTTATGCGTGAGCATCTGTGTGTTTGTGTGTGTGCGCGCGCATGTGTGTGTGTGTGTGTGTGTGTGTGTGTGTGTGTGTGTGTGTGTGTGTGTGTGTGTAAAAAGAAGAAACGCGGAAGAAAGAGAAGAAGCGCAAAAACAAAACGATGTACAAGAAGAGGAAACTAATATAGACAAAAGTACAACAAAACGAAAAAACCTGAGAAAACAGAAAGAAAAGCTAAAAGAGAGAGAAAGAGACAGACGCAGATGCCTCTCTGGTCGGCGGGGTTTTAACAAACGCCTGGAGTGGATTGGAATGGATATAAGTTAAGCTGAGAAAAAGAGCAGCAAGAAACAGAGAGTGACAGACAAAACAGACGCGGCGCAAAGAGAGAAAAGAAAAGAAGGAAGAAGACTAGTGTCCCTTTCTTGTGGAAAGCCGAAAAGAAGTGAAAGAAAAGGAAGAAGACGAAACTGAATCAGAAAGGAAGGAAGAAACAGAAAAAAAAACGACAAAAATAGATGAAGAAAAACAAAAAAGAAGAGAAAAAGGAAGAAAAAAAACAACGATGGAAGCTAAAGAGAAGCGAAACAAAACAACGAGGAAAAAAGCAGAAAGGGAGATAGATAGGAAACGGGAAAGAAACAATCAGACAAAACAAACAAGAGGATAAAACAGAGAACAAACAAAAAAAATAAACAAAAACAGCTAGAAAGTCAACAAGCAGCACAAAGAAAATTCAGAAAGATGGGACTTTAAAAAAAGAAATGAGGAAAAAATTGAGAAAAGGACACAAAAAACACAGAGAGAGAGAGGGGGGGGAGGGAGGGAGAGAGAGAGGGGTGAGAGAGAGAGAGAGAGAGAGAGAGAGAGAGAGGGGGAGAGAGAGAGAGAGAGAGAGAGAGAGAATGCAGATGAAAAAAAAAATGTGGAAAAGCCAAAAAGAGAGACAGAGAGACAGATAAGAAACAAATTGGAGGAAGATGAGAAGAAGTGGAAGAAAAGAGAAGAAGTGGAAGAAAAGAGAAGTGGAAGAAAACTGAATGGCAAAAGCAGAACAAAAACGAAACGAAGCAAGAAAAAGTGGAAGCAAAGATAACGAAGATGCAGGAGAAACGATAGAAGAAGAAGCGAGAAGAGACGAGGACAAGAAACCACAGTACCGCAAATCTCCACACTGTACCTCTCTGCACCTTATTGTACACCCCTTTTAAGACACGGCAGATTTCTCTGCGTGAAATTCGAGCTGCTCTCCCCCGAGGAGAGTGAGAGCGTCGCCACAAGAGCAGCGCCACGAAACGAAACGAAAGGACTGTGAAAGCAGAAGAAAAACAGAACAAAGCAATCCAAATAGCAGAAAGAGATAACAAAAAAGAAACAGTGGAAACAGAAAACAAAGAACCAAGAACAGAAATGAATGCTGAAGACAGAGAAGGATAAAGAAGATGGAAATGAAAAAACAAAACAAAAAAGAAGCAAACACAGAAACGGTGGGAAAGAAACACAGAATAATAAATTAGAAACAGATGAAGGGAAATTACAACAGAATGGAGAAAAAAATACGTGAACGAAAAAAGGGAAGGCGGAAGACAGAAGAAGCAGAGCATAAATAAAACAAAAAAAACATAAACGGGTAGAAACGCCTATAGAATCAGCACTAACGGAAAAATGACAGGAAGAAAAAATTAGGAAAAAACCCCAGAGAGAGAGACGCAGAAAACAGGCGCATATCAAGAAGAACCACAGGAAACAGAAATTCATCTTCATTGAATGCTCATACAGCAACTATTGTTGTCACTCATACAAACGAAAATGCGTTGCACTGCCGTTAAGCGCCTGACAGTCAGGCCCAGCGCATCTGACTTCGGCGCGGGAGAGAATTGTTGTCTTTCAGGGAAAAAGAGGCAAGAGAATTTATTTATGTATTTATTTATTTTATTCTTTTATATCGAGGATGATGGAAGAAGCACTTATGTGCTTTTTACTTGAATGGACCAAGAAGGCAGAAAATAGACAAGAAGGAGGTGACGGGAAGAAAAGGAACAAGGCAGAAACAAAGAGAGGGATAGAAAAGAGGAATTCCTAGCACAGAACTTCCAGAAAGTGGGGATGCTATTTATACTGACGGGCCCGGGTATCCTCACGGGGGAGGACACAGAAATAAAGGGGCAGAAGGAAAAGGGAGCAAAGCAAAATGGATAAACTAGAAGAAAAGTGGAAGGAGACAACAAGAAAATAAATTTTATTTCATTTTCATTTATTCTTGTATTTCGACAAGAATGGAATAAGCACTCTATGCGCTTTTCTTTTACAGCCGGTACCTTGTATGCATGCGGATTTTTTAAATTTTTGTCATCCGTTCCCACTGGCTCACAATGGCCTACACTTCCGAAAAGTGGAACAGGTTTTAACATATTATGCGCGAGATGTTCTGCCTGCGAACGCACGCAATACCTCGGTTTATAGTCTTATCTTGCGGACCAAACCAGCGGGGGAGAGAGGAGGAGGAGGAGGGGAGAGAGAGAGAGAGAGAGAGAGAGAGAGAAGAGAAGAGAGAGAGAGAGAAAAGAAGAAGAAGAAGAAGAAGAAGACGAAAAAGAAGAAAACGGAAAAGGAGGAATAAGAAGCGAAAGAGGAAGAACGGGGGAAAATCGCCTAAGAAAAAGAAGAGGAAGAAACAAGAAATAGAAAGACAAAATACGGGGAAAAAAGAGAGAAGCATCAAAGCGCAGAAAACACAAGTAAAATAAGACTAAAAAAGATAAAGAAAAGGCGAAACGAACAGAAAAATTAGAGAACTAAAAGGACTTGGCTAGAGAGACAGGGCATTGATACACGGAACGACAGTAAGAGTTGATTTTTGTACTCTGTTTTAACCTGTATTATAGCTGAGTTGCACTAGCTGATTTTGTACCCTGTGTTAACCTGTATTATTGTTATTGTTGTGCTGCACTAACCTGAGATTTTAAGTTTGACTAGGTGACGGCCCCGTACGACCTCTGTGGTCACTTAACGTTTATTTGCTTAAAGGAGAGGAAACCCCATGGTGCGTGACTTTATTTCCTATTCTTTTATATCGAGGATAATGAAATAAGCACTGATGTGCTTTTTTACACCAAGTCCCCGTGTGTATGCGATTTTGTAAATTCTGTCAACTGTTTCCGCCGGCACACAATGGCTACTTTTAACAAAAAGCGGAACAGGAATTAACGTGCGCGCAAGATGGTCTGCGTGCGTTCGCACACGGGGCCTCGGTTTATAGTCCCGTCAGCAGGACTTTTTGGAGAGTGGAGTCTGCACTGATGTTAACTCTGGGGTAAAATATCCCCTTGAACGGGAATCAAACCTGGTTAGATTGCGAACGCAATGTTCTAACCACTAGGCTATCCCGTCCCCCCGACTTGTGACGTGCAGGTAACCAGCCATCAAGCATCTGCTTCTGGAGTGTCGAGATGCCCAAGATATTAGGCACAAGCATTTTACTGCAGACTCCATGAAGATCCTTTTTCGTGATGTTCACGGACATCATTTTTAACTTCCTGAGAGAATCAGGCTTCTTCTGTCTGATATGAGTGAAGGTGTTACAGTTGGTCACTAAGAACAAGGCTGTTTTAAGGAATCTGGTTTTGGTGTTTATCTCATTTTATGTGTGGTTGATGTGGGGTTTTTTCGCACGACGCGGTGCCCGACCTGGCTTAACCCTTATGGGTGGCCAAGGCGTTGATACAAGGAATGACAGTAGAGTTGGTTTTATACTCTTGTTTTAATCTGTATATAGTTTCACAGTTTTAATCTGAGATTTAAAAGTTGATGAGGTGACAGCCCTGATATGGCCTCTGTGGTCGTGGGACTATAAACAATGGGATTGGATTGGATTGAAGAAAGAATGACGGGATAATAATAATACCGAAAAAAAGCTTGCAACAAAAAGGAGACAGATTTTTTTTAATTAGAGGGAAAAGGGGGAAAAGCTAAATGGACAGAAGAAGCAGAAGTGTCCAAAAAAGGGAGTAACACGGAGTTAAGTGATATAAACAGAAAAGAAGACGGTACAAACAGAAATAAAGAAGAAACTACAAGAATTAAAGACGGAAAAAGCACAAACAAAACACAACAACAACAAAACGCAGGGGAATGGCTCAAGAAAATACTAAAGAAGCGAAAGGAGAGGGAGTAGAAGAAGCCGCGGAAGCTGAAGAAAAACAGAACAGTACATCGAAAGTTGGAAGCAGAGATCGGGAAGAAAAGGAAGAAACAGAGGAAGAAACAAGAAATAGAAAGGAAAAAATACGGGTGGGAAAAAAGAGAGAAGCATCAAAGCGCAGAAAACACAAGTAAAATAAGACTAAAAAAGATAAAAGGCGAAACGAACAGAAAAATTAGAGAACTAAAAGGACTTGGCTAGAGAGACAGGGCATTGATACACGGAACGACAGTAAGAGTTGATTTTTGTACTCTGTTTTAACCTGTATTATAGCTGAGCTGCACTAGCTCATTTTGTATCCTGTATTTTGTAACCTGTATTATTGTCATTGTTGTGCTGCACTAACCTGAGATTTTAAGTTTGACTAGGTGACGGCCCCGTACGACCTCTGTGGTCACTTACGTTTATTTGCTTAAAGGAGAGGAAACCCCATGGTGCGTGACTTTATTTCCTATTCTTTTATATCGAGGATAATGGAATAAGCACTGATGTGCTTTATTACATCCAGTCCCGTGTGTATGCAGTTTTCTAAATTCTGTCAATTGTTCCCACCGGCACACAATGGCCTACTCTTACGAAAAGCGGAACAGGATTTAACGTGTGCGCAAGATGCTATGCGTGCGTTCGAACACGGGGCCTCGGTTTCTAGTCTCGTCCGAAGGACTTTATTGGAGAGTGGAGTCTGCACTGATGTTAACTCCGGGGGAAAATATTCCCTTGAACGGGAATCGAACCCGGGTCGTCAGATTGCGAGCGCAATGTTCTAACCACTAGGCTATCCCGTCCCCCCGACTTGTGACGGGCAGGTAACCATCCATCAAGCATCTGCTTCTGGAGTGTCGGGATGTCCAGGATATTGGGCACAAGCATTTTACTGTCCACTCCCTAAAGATCCTTTTTCGTGATGTTCCACCGGACATCATTTTTAACTTCCTGAGAGAATCGGGCTTCTTCTGTCTGATATGAGTGAAAGTGTTATAGTTAGTCACTAAGAACGAGGCTGTTTTAAGGAATCTAGTTTTGGTTCTATCTCATTTTATGTGTGGTTGATGTGGTTTATTCCCACTACACGGTGCCCGTCCCGGGTTGTTGACCCTTATGGTTGGCCAGGGCGTTGCTACAAGGAACGACAGTAGAGTTGGTTTTATACTTTGTTTTAATCTGTTTATAGCTGCACAGTTTTAATCTGAGAATTAAAATTTGATAAGCTGACAGCCCTGATATGGCCTCTGTGGTCGGTAGGGCTATAAACAACGGGATTGGATTAGATTGAAGAAAGAATTACGGGTTAACAATAATACCGAATAAAAGCTTGCAACGAAAAGGACAAAGATTATTTTTTTAATTAGAGGGAAAAGGGAGGAAAAAAAACTTAAATGGACAGAAGAAGCAGAAGTGTCCGAAAAAGGGAGTAACACGGAGTTAAGTGATAAAAACAGAAAGAAGACGGCACAAACAGAAATAAAGAAGAAAGTACAAGAATAAAAGACGGAAAAAGCAACAAAAAAACCAACAACAACAACAAAAACGCAGGGAAAAGTGGTTCAAGAAAAAGAAATAAAGGAGCGAAAGGAGAGGGGAGGACAAAAATCCGCGGAAGCTGAAGAAAAACAGAACAGTAACATCGAAAGTTGGAAACAGAGATCGGGAAGAAACAGAGGAAGAAGTGAAAAAGGACCCCCAAAAAAAAAACGCTAAAGAAAGAGAAGCAGCAGCAAAAATGCAAAAAATTGTGTGTGTGTGTATTATTTTTTATTATATTTTATTCTTTTATATCGAGGATAATGGAATAAGCACGCTTGTGTGCTTTTTTTTTTACATCCAGTCCTCGTGTGTATGCGGTTTTGTAAAATCTGTCATCTGTTCCCACCGTACCGGCACACAATGGCCTACTCTTACGAAAGGCGAAACAGGATTTAACGTGTGCGCAAGGTGTTTTGCGTGAACAGTGTGTGTGTGTGTGTGCGTGTGTGTGTGTGTGTATGTGTGTGTGTGTGTGTGTGTGTGTGTGTTGTGTGTGTGTGTGTGTGTGTGCGTGTGTGTGTGTGTGTGTGTGTGTGTGTGCGTGTGTGTGTGTGGTGTGTGTGTGTGTGTGTGTGTGTGTGTAAAAAGAAAAAGAAGAAACGCGGAAGAAAGAGAAGAAGCGCAAAAACAAACGATGTACAAGAAGAGGAAACTAATGAAGACAAAAAGTACTGCAAAACGAAAAATAAAATGGAGAGAGAGAAAGAGACAGACGCAGAAGCCTCTGTGGTCGGCGGGGCTTTAACAAACGCCAAGAGTGGATTGGATTGGATTGGTTAAGCTGAGAAAAAAGAACAGCAAGAAATAGAGAGTGACAGAAAAAACAGACACGGCGCAAAGAGAACAAGGAAAGGAGGAAGAGGACTGGTGTCACTTTATGTGGAAAGCCGTAAAGAAGTGAAAGAAAAGGAAGAAGACGAAACGGAATAAGAAAGGAAGGAAGAAACAAAAGGAAAAAACCAACAACAAAAATATAGATGATGGAAAAAACAAAAAAGAAGAAAAAAGGAAAAAAAAAAACGATGGAGGCAGAAGAGAATTGGAACAAAACAACGAGGAAAAAAGCAGAAAGGGAGTGGATAGGAAACGGGAAAAGAAACAATCAGACCGAACAAACAAGAGAATAAAACAGAGAACAAACAGAAAAAATAAACAAAAACAGCTAGAAAGTCAACGAGCAGCACAAAGAAAATTCAGAAAGATGGACTTTAAAAAAAGAAATGAGGAAAAAATGGGGAAAAGGTCACATAAGAGAGAGGAGAGAGAGAGAGGGAGGGAGAGAGAGAGTGGGGGTGAGAGGGAGGGAGGGAGGGAGGGAGGGAGGGAGAGAGAGAGAGAGAGAGAGAGAGAGAGAGAGAGAGAGAGAGAATGCAGATGAGGAAAAAATGGGGAAAAGCCAAGAAGAGAGACAGATAAGAAACAAATTGAAGGAAGATGAGAAGAAGTGGAAGAAAAAGAGAAGAAGTGGAAGAAAAGAGAAGTGGAAGAAAACTGAATGGCAAAAGCAGAACAAAAACGAAACAAAGCAAGAAAAGGTGAAAGCAAAGATAACGAAGATGCAGGAGAAACGATAGAAGAAGAAGAAGCGAGAAAAGACGAGGACAAGAAACCACAGTACCGCAAATCTCCACACTGTACCTCTCTGCACCTTATTGTACACCCTTTTTAAGACACGGCAGATTTCTCTACGTGAAATTCGGGCTGCTCTCCCACCTAGGGTAGAGCGCGTCGCCACAAGAGCAGCGCCACCCTTTTTTTCTGTCTGCATTTGTATGTTTCCCTATCAAACTGGCTTTTATTCCACAGAATCTTGCTAGGGACAACTCTTCCCTGGCCGTGGGTTCTGTTCACTCACTCACTCACTTAGTCCCATGTCCCAAAGGACGTAGGGGAGGACATGAGAGAAGACGCAACAGAGATTTTTGTCCATGCTTCACGATCCTGTGTGGCTAGTAGAAGGTGTTGCACGGTTCTTTTACGTGCGCTAAAAATCATGTGTAACACCTAAAGACCACCACTCATGGTCTAGTGGATGGGGGGAAAAGTTTCGGGGTCCAAACAGGGATCAAACCACTACACATTTCAACCTGGACTTTTCGCTTTCTAGTCAGGTGCGATCCACCACTTATCGGTACCGTGCCTCAGGGAATTTTACCGGACCTTTCCGCGTCGTCGTTTACGCACCTTACCGCACCGTACATCTGCGGAACTTGCCGCACTACGCGTACCTCTCCACGCCGTACCTCATCGCATTATTCCGCACTGTACCTTCCCGCACCGTACCTCTCCGCACCAAACCGCACCTCTTCGAACACTACCGTGCCTCTTCGAACATAACCGTGCCTCTTTGAACATTACCGTGCCTCTTTGGACATTACCGTGCCTCTGTGAACATTACCGTGCCTCTTTGAACATTACCGTGCCTCTGTGAACATTACCGTGCCTCTTTGGACATTACCGTGCCTCTTTGAACATTACCGTGCCTCTTCGAACATTACCGTGCCTCTTTGAACATTACCGTGCCTCTCTGAACATTACCGTGCCTCTGTGAAAATTACCGTGCCTCTTCGACCATTACCGTGCCTCTTCGACCATTACCGTGCCTCTTCGAACATTACCGTGCCTCTTCGAACATTACCGTGCCTCTCCGCCACTTACCACACCATACCTCCCCACACCATACGCACTTCTCCGAACTTAACCGCACCTCTCTGCTAGCTAACTCCACCTAACTGCACTGTACCTCTCTGCACATAACTGCACTGTACCTCTCTGCACCTTACTGCACTGTACCTCTCTGCATCTAACTGCACAGTACCTCTCTGCACCTAACTGCACAGTACCTCTTTGCACCTTACTGCACAGTACCTCGCTGCACCTTACCACACTATACCTCTCTGCACCTTACCGCACTATACCTCTCTGCACCTTACCACACAGTACCTCTCTGCACCTTACCACACTGTACCTCTCTGCACCTTACCACACACTACCTCTCTGCACCGTACTGCACTGTACCTCTCTGCACCTTATCACACAGTACCTCTCTGCACCGTACTGCACTGTACCTTTTTTCACCTTACTGCACTGTACCTCTTTTCACCTTACTGCACTGTACCTCTCTGCACCTTACCGCACTGTACCTCTCTGCACCTTACTGCACTGTACCTCTCTGCACCTTACTACACTGTACCTCTCTGCACCTTACTACACTGTACCTCTCTGCATCTTACTGCACTGTACCTCTCTGCACCTAACTGCACTGTACCTCTCTGCACCTTACCACACAGTACCTCTGCACCTAACTGCACTGTACCTCTCTGCACCTTACCGCACAGTACCTCTCTGCACCTATCTGCACTGTACCTCTCTGCACCTTACCGCACTATACCTCTCTGCACCTTACTGCACTGTACCTCTCTGCACCTTACTGCAGTGTACCTCTTTTCACCTTACTGCACTGTGCCTCTCTGTACCTTACTGCATTGTACCTCTCTGCACCTTACTGCACTGTACCTCTCTGCACCTTACTGCACTGTACCTCTCTACACCTTACCGCACTATACCTCTCTGCACCTTACCGCACAGTACCTCTGTGCACCTAACTGCACTATACCTCTGTGCACCTAACTGCACTATACCTCTCTGCACCTTACTGCACTGTACCTCTCTGTACCTTACTGCACTGTACCTCTCTGCACCTTACTGCACTGTACCTCTCTACACCTTACCGCACTATACCTCTCTGCACCTTACCGCACAGTACCTCTGTGCACCTAACTGCACTATACCTCTGTGCACCTAACTGCGCTGTACCTCTCAACACCTTATCACACAGTACCTCTCTGCACCTTACTGCACTGTACCTCTCTGCACCTTACTGCACTGTACCTCTTTTCACCTTACTGCACAGTACCTCTCTGCACCTTATCACACTGTACCTCTCTGCACCTTACTGCACTGTACCTCTCTGCACCTTACTGCACTGTACCTCTTTTCACCTTACTGCACTGTACCTCTCTGCACCTTACTGCACTGTACCTCTTTTCACCTTACTGCACTGTACCTCTCTGCACCTTACTGCACTACACCTCTCTGCACCTAACTGCACTGTACCTCTCTGCACCTTACTGCACTGTACCTCTCTGCACCTTACTGCACTGTACCTCTCTGCACCTTACTGCACTGTACCTCTCTGCACCTTATTGCACTGTACTTCTTTCCACCTTACTGCACTGTACCTCTTTCCACCTTAATGCACTGTGCCTCTCTGCACCTTATTGCACTGTAACCTCTCTGACTTAACCACACAGTACCTCTCTGCACCTTATTGCACTGTAACCTCTCTGCACCTTACCACACAGTACCTCTCTGCACCTTACCGCACTGTACCTCTCCACACCTTACCACACACTACCTCTCTGCACCTTACCACACACTACCTCTCTGCATCTTAATGCTCAATACCTTTCTGCATCTTACTGCTCAATACCTTTCCGCCACTAACCGCGCTGTACCTGTCCACACCTTTCGGGCACCGTATCTCTCCGCACCGGAGCTCCTCGTACTTCTGCACATCTTACCGCACCGTACCTCACCGTACATTACCGCAGCGTACCTCACCGTACTTCTGCATACATTACCGCACCGTACCTCACCGTACATTACCGCACCGTACCTCAACGTACTTCTGCACACCTTACCGCACCGTACCTCACCGTACATTACCGCACCATACCTCACCGTACATTACCGCACCGTACCTCACCGTACTTCTGCATACCTTACCGCACCGTACCTCACCGTACATTACCGCACCGTACCTCACCGTACTTCTGCACACCTTACCGCACCTTACCTGTCTGTATCTCTTCGCACCTTACCGCAAACGAACGCGTCTGCACCTTGTCTCTCCGCGCCGTATCTCTTCACCTTACTGCAAAGTACCTCTCCGCACCTTAAGAGCAATCTACATCTCTCCATCTTGCCTCTCCACAGCTTAACAAGCCTCTCCGCACCTCGTTGTACCTATCTTCTCAGATCTCCACACCTTAGCGAACAGGTAAGATGTGGAGAGGTATGGTTCGGTAAAGTGCGGGAAGGTTTGTCAACATGCATAGTGGTATAGTAAGGTGTGGGGAGGTACGGTAAGGTGCGAAAAGGTACGGTAAGATGTGGAGAGGTACGGTAAGGTGTGGATGGGTACGGTAAGGTGTGGATAGGTACGGTAAGGTGCGGATAGGTACCGTAAGGTGCGAAGAGGTACGGTAAGGTGTGGAGAGGTACGGTAAGGTGTGGATAGGTACGGTAAGGTGCGAAGAGGTACGGTAAGGTGCGAAGAGGTACGGCAAGGTGCGAAGAGGTACGGTAAGGCGTGAAGAGGTACGGTAAGGCGTGGATAGGTACGGTAAGGCGTGGATAGGTACGGTAAGGTGTGCATAGGTACGGTAAGGTGTGGATAGGTACGGTGTGGTGTGGATAGGTACGGAGTGGAATGGTACGGAGAGGAACGGTGCAGCACGGTCAGGTGTAGAGAGGTACAGCGAGGTGTAGACAGGTAGGGTGGAGAGAGGTATGGCAAGTTTCCGAGAGGTAAGGGGCGGAATGGTATGATTTGGTAAGGTGTGGAAAGGTACGGTTCGGCAACGTGCCGGACAGGTGCGCAGAGGTATGGTTTGAAAAGTGCGGATATGTACGGTACGGATATGTAAGGTGCGGATATGTACGGTGCGGATATGTAAGGTGTGGTAAGGTGTGGATATGTAAGGTGCAGATATCTACGGTGCGGTAAGGTGCGGATATTTAAGGTGCGGATATGTACGGTGCGGATATGTAAGGTGTGGTAAGGTGTGGATATTTAAGGTGTGGATATGTAAAGTGCGGATATGTAAGGTGCGGATATGTAAGGTGCGGATATGTAAGGTGTAAGGTGCGGACTTGTAAGGTGTGAATATGCACGGTGCGGATATGAACGGTGCGGATATGAACGGTGCGGATATGAACGGTGCGGATATGTAAGGTGCGGATATGTAAAGTGTGGATATTTAAGGTGCGGATATGAACGGTACGGATATGTAAGGTGCGGATATGTAAGGTGCGGATATGAACGGTGCGGATATGTAAGGTGGGGATATGAACGGTGCGGATATGTAAGATGCGGATATGTAAGGTGCGGATATGTAAGGTGCGGTAAGGTGCAGACAGGTGAGGTGCAGAAAAGTGCAGAGAGGCACAGAAGGGTACGATACAATATTCGGTGCTGACAGTGGTACGGTGAAGGTGCCGAGTGGCAGAGAGCAGAGGTATGACGAAGCGGCAATGTGAGGTAGGGAGCGAGAGAGACGGTACGTTGAAGTGGAGAAGGGCTAATTCTTAATTAAAACTTTCATTATCTCAGAAAAGCGTATTCAAGCGTTATGGGCCATACAAAAAAACTTTTAAAACCAAAAACAAATGCGCGGGGGAAAAAAATGTCGCAACATGGATTCCAACCTTCCGTACCGTTTTCCCCACCCTTTCCTCCTCCCCTTAAAAAACCACACTTCTCTGCCTTTACCGACCGTGAACCCCTTAGTGCACTAAGGAGAGGTAGATGCGGGAGGTACGTGCTAAAAGGTGTGGAGGTACATGCAGAAAGTGTGGAGGGGAAAGGGTGGAGGGGTAAAGTTGGAGAGGTACATGGGGTTAAGGTTGGAATCGGTGCGTAAGGTTGGGGAGAAAACGGGCGGAAAGGGTTTGGAGATATGGGTGCGGTAAGGGCCGAAGGGGTACGGTGGGTAAGGTGGGGTTACGGTGCGGTAAGGTCCCGAGATAACGTGCGGGTAAGGTGGGGGAGGTAGGGTCGGTAAGGTTGGGGGGTACGGGCGTAAGGTTGGAGGGGACGTGCGGTAAGGTGTGGGATAAACGGGCGGAAAGGTTGGGGGTATGCTGAAAGGGTGTGGAGGGGTCGGTCGAAGGGGGTGGAGAAGGGTACGGGGGGGAAAGGGGTTGGGATTTGGGTGCGGTAAGGTGTAAGAAGATGGTGAGAAAGGGATGGACAGGACTGCTGAAGGGTGTGGAGAGGGCTGAAAGGGGGGAAGGGTACGGGCTGTAAGGTTGAAAAGGGACGGGCGAAGGTACGGAAAGGGTAGGGTGCGTAAGGTGCGAAAGGGTTTTGGGTGCGGAAAAGTGCGGAAGGAACGGTGCTGAAAGGGTGGGGAAAAGGGTACGCGGGGAAATGTCGGAAAGGTACGGGGGAAGGTGTGGAGGGTACGTGTTTAAAGGTGTGGGGGTACGTGCGGTAAGGTGGGGGAGGGGTCGGTGCGGTAAGGTGGGGAGATAAGTGCGGTAAGGTAAAGGGGTAGGGTGGGAAGGTGTGGAGAGGTAGGGTGCGTGGTGTGGAAAGGCGGGCGGTAAGGTGTGGAAGGTATTATACTGAAGGGTGTGGAGGGGGAAAGGTTGGAGGGTAGGTGCTGTGAGGTGGGGAAAGGGTCGGTGCGGTAAGGTGGCTGGGTGGTGTGGAAAGGTGTAAAAGGGTTAGGTGCAGAAAAATTAAAGGAGGAGGGGAAGTGTGAGGGTGGGATGTGGAAAAGGTGGGGAGAGGTGGGAAAGGGAAAAGGTGTAAGAGTAGGATGGGGTAAGGTGGGAGAGGGGTGGGGTAAATGTGGAGAAACGGGGGGTAAGGTGTGGAGATAAACGGTGCGGAAAGGTCTGAGAGGTACGGGCGGAAAGGGTAGGGAGGTACGTGCTATAAGTGGGAGAGGTACGTGCGGAAGGTGTGGAGGTATGTACGTAGTGGAGAGGTAGGGTGCAAAAGGTGTGGAGGGTACGGTGCGAAAGGGTGGGAGGGGTAGGGTGCTTTAAGGTGTGGAGAGGTGCTGAAGGTGCGGAGAGGTAGGGTGCTGAAAGGGTGGGGAAAAGGGTACGGTGCGTAAGGTGGGAAAGGTAGCGTGGTTTAAGGTGGGGAAAAGGGGTCCGCGTGGAAAGGTGTGGAGAGGTAGGGTGCGGTAAGGTAGGAGGGGTACGGTGGGGTAACGTGGGGGGAATATACGGTGCGAAAGGGTGTGGAGAGGTGTGCGGAAAAGGGTGGAGGGGTACGGTGCGGTAAGGTGGGAAAATGGTGGGGTAAGGTGTGGAGGGGTACGGTGCGGAAAGGTGTGGAGGGTACGTGCGGTGGAAAAAGGGGTACGGGCGGTAAGGGGGGGAAGGTAGGTGCGGTAATTTTGGAGAGGTACGGTGCGGTAAAGGTTGGAGAGGTCGGTGCGGTAAGGTGGGGGAAGGTAGGGGTGCGGAAAGGTTTGGAGAGGACGGTGGGGTAAGGTAGGGAAAGGGTCGTCGGTAAGGTGTGAAGGAGGGTGCGGAAAAATGTGGAGATACGTGGGGAAAAGGTTGAAAGGGAGAACCGTCCCGCATTTTACTCCCTTCCCAGTATCGTACCCTCCACCCTTCCCGCACCGTACCTTTGCGCACCTTACCACGTCGTCCCTCTCCACCCCTTACCTCGCGGTCCCTTTCCGCCCCTTACAGCAGCGATTTTCCGTATTTTAAACCCCGTCCCTTCCGACCCTTACAGCACCGTACCTTCCACACCTTACAGCACGTACCTCCCCAAACCAAGCCCCTCCCACACTTCCCAACCTCCCTCCACCCCTTTACCCACCTACCTCCCCACACTTTCCGAACCCCCACCCTTCGACCGTCCTCCCCAAACCCACCCCCAAACCCTCCCACATTTAAACCCCGGGTCCCCTTTCCCCCCTACCCCCCCGGGACCTTCCAATTACCACCCCTTTTCCCCCCCCCTACCCGAAAACCTCTCCCACCTTCCGCACCGTCCCTTCCCCCCAACCTTACCGCACCTCCCTCTCCAAACCTACCACCGTCCTTTCCCCCCCTTTACCCCGTACCTTTCCCAAATACAGCACCTACCTTCCCACCTTACAGCACCTCTCCCACCTTACGCCCCGTCCTTTCCACCCCTTAAGCACCGTACCTCTCCCATTTTTACGCACCGTACCTTTCACCCCTTACGCACCGTATCTCCAAATTTACGCCCCATCCCCTCTCCCATTTTTCTACTACCTCCACCCTTACCCACCTCCCTCCCCAAAACCTTCCCAAACCGTACCCTCCAAACCCCTTACCCACCTCCCTCCACCCCTTTACCGCACCAAACTAAATTCCGCACCTTAACTCCCTTTTTTTCCACACCTACCACATCCTACCTCTCAACTTACCCCCCTACCCCCACACCTTCCACACCTACCTTCCCACCTTACCCCCCCACCTTAATTCTTCCCCCCAACCTTCCCCCCACCTTCCCACTCCCCCCTCTAAATAAAAACCGCCCCTACCCCCCACCCCTTACGCCCCGTATCTCCACACCTTCCCCCAAAAACGTACCCTCCCAACCTTACCGCCCGTACCTCCCCACACCTACGCCCGTCCTCTCCCCCCTTCCCCGCCCCGTACCTCCCCCACCCCCCCTTACCCCCCGCCCTTTCCCTCCACAAACCACCCCGACCTCCCCCCTTACGCCTCCTTCCCATTTTACAGCACGTCCCTTTTCCCCACACCTTCCCCCGTATTTTAAAATTGGTATGTATTGGTTTTGTTTAAGAGGTACCTTTAAAACTTGGGAGGGGCCCCCACTTTCTTTCCCACGCCGTACCTTTTAACGGAAAACTTTTGCGCACCTTTTAAAAAACCCGTTCCATTTTTGGGAAAGAGTAGGCCATTGTTCCCGTGGGAACGGTTGGCAAAATTACAAAACTCATACACACGGGGACTAGTTTTTTTAAAAAAGCACATGAGTGCTATTCCATTATCCTCAAAATACCGCCCTTTACCGCCCCGTTAATAATAATAATAATAATAATAATATATGGAATTTATATAGCGCTGAATCTTGTAAAACAACAAATCAAAGCGCTCAGATGACTTTTTTTTTAATTTATGCGTGTGTATGCGGTTTTCCGCACCTTACCTCTCTGCATCTTAGCACTCACCACTTTACCGCACCCGTACCTCCTGAAGTGTACCCACGAAGCTTTCTGCTCTGTACCTCTCTGCATCTTACCGCGCCATACCTCCGCATCTTACCTCTCCGAATACAAGTCTCGGAACTTACCTATGCACACCTTACCGCACCAAACATCTCTGCACCCTATTTGCATAGTTAATTTTTATATTTGCATAGTTATTTTTATATTTGCATAGTTATTTTTATATTTGCATAGTTATTTTGTGCACGTTTTCGCACCGTACTCCTACGCAATGTACCTCTCCGCACATTACTGAACAGGTATGAGGTGAAGAGGTACGGTTCGGTAAGGTGCAGAGTAAGAGAGGCACAGAATGGAAAGATGCAATATTCGGCGCTGGCAGGTGCAGAGACGTACGTTGATGGTGCTGAGTGGCAAGAGAGCAGAGGTATGATGAAGCGGCAATGGGAGGTAAGGAGCGAGAGATACGGTACGTTGAAGTGGAGAGAGGTGTCCTCAATTCAATTGAATTCAAACATTTCATTATCTCAGAGACGGCGATTTTCAAGCGGTTACAGGCCATACATGAAAACAGTAAACCTATAAACATGATGTCGCTGGGGAAAAAATGTCGCAACACGGCATCTCCACACCTTTCCGCACCGTGCCTCTCCACACCTTTCCTCTCTGCACCTTAACAAACCATGCTTCTCCGCACTTTACCGCACCGTGCACACCTTATTGCACTGAGGAGAGGTACAGTGTGGAAAGGTATGGAGAGGAACGGTGCGGTAAGGTGTGGGGAGGTACGGTGCGGTAAGGTGTGGAGAGGTAAGGTGTGGAGAGGTACAATGCGGTAAGGTGCGGAGAGGTACGGTTGCAGTAAGGTGTGCAGAGGTGCGGTAAGGTGTGGAGAAGTACGGTGCGGTAAGGTGCGGAGAGGTACGTGCGTTAAGGTGTAGAGAGGTACGGTGCTGTAAGGTGTAGAGAGGTACGGTGCGGTAAGGTGTGGGGAGGTAAGGTGCGGTAAGGTGTGGGGAGGTACGGTGCGGTAAGGTGTGGGGAGGTAAGGTGCGGTAAGGTGTGGAGAGTACGGTGCGGTAAGGTGTGGAGAGGTACGGAGCGGTAAGGTGTGGAGAGGTACGGTGCGGTAAGGTGTGAGAGGTACGGTGCTGTTAGGTGTAGAGAGGTACGGTGCGGTAAGGTGTGGAGAGGTACGGTGCGGTAAGGTGTGGAGAGGTACGGTGCGGTAAGGTGTGGAGAGGTACGGTGCGGTAAGGTGTGGAGAGGTACGGTGCGGTAAGGTGTGGAGAGGTACGGTGCGGTAAGGTGGGGAGAGGTACGGTGAGGTAAGGTGGGGAGAGGTACGGTGCTGTAAGGTGGGGAGAGGTACGATTGCAGTAAGGTGTGGAGAGGTACGGTGCGGTAAGGTGTGGAGAGGTATGGTGCGGTAAGGTGTGGAGGGGTACGGTGCAGTATGGTTCGAAGAGGAAGAGCACACCGAACCTCGCAGTTTACTAGACCTTCCAGTATCGTACCTCTCCACACCTGACAGCACCATACCTCTCCACACCTTACAGCACAATACCTCTCCACACCTTACAGCACCATACCTCTCCACACCTTACAGCACCATACCTCTCCACACCTTACAGCACCATACCTCTCCACACCTTACAGCACCGTACCTCTCCACACCTTACTGCACCGTACCTCTCCACACCTTACTGCACCTCTCCACACCTTACAGCACCATACATCTCCACACCTTACCGCACCGTACCTCTCCACACCTTACCGCACAATACCTCTCCACACCTTACAGCACCGTACCTCTCTACGCCTTACCGCACAAACCTCTCCACACCTTACAGCAACGTACCTCTCTACACCTTACCGCACAATACCTCTCCACACCTTACAGCACCGTACCTCTCCACACCTTACAGCACCGTACCTCTCCACACCTTACAGCACCGTACCTCTCCACACCTTACAGCACCGTACCTCTTCACACCTTACAGCGCCGTACCTCTCCACACCTTACCGCACAATACCTCTCCACACCTTACTGCACCGTACCTCTCCACACCTTACAGCACAATACCTCTCCACACCTTACAGCAACGTACCTCTCCACACCTTACCGCACAATACCTCTCCACACCTTACAGCAACGTACCTCTCTACACCTTACCGCACAAAACCTCTCCACACCTTACCACACCGTACCTCTCCACACCTTACAGCACCATACCTCTCCACACCTACCGCACCGTACCTTCCACACCTTACAGCACCGTACCTCTCCACACCTTACTGCACGTATGTCTCCGCACCTTAAAGCACCGTACCTCTCCACACCATACAGCACCGTACCTCTCCACACCTTATAGCACCATACCTCTCCACACCTTACAGCACCATACCTCTCCACACCGTACCGCACGTACCTTTCCACACCTTAACACACCATACCTCTCCACACCTTACCGCACCGTACCTCTCCACACCTTACCAAGCCGTACCTCTCCGCACCTTACAACACCATACCTTTCCACACCTTACAGCACCGTACCTCTCCGCACCTTACCGTACCTCTCCACACCTTACCGCTGAGCACTTTACCGCACCGTTCCTCTCCGCACCTTATGCCTCCACACCGTACCTGTCTGCACTTTTACCTCACCATGCCTTACCGCGCCTATTCGCTGTTTACTGCACCACCTTATGTCTCTGCAGTGTACCTCCCTGCATCTTACCACATCGTACCTCCCAACTGCACCTCCAAAACTTTCTGAACCGAACCTCTCTGTACCTTACTGCACCGTACCTCTTCACACCTTACTGCACCGTACCTCTTCACACCTTACTGCACCGTACCTCTTCACACCTTACAGCACCGTACCTCTTCACACCTTACTGCACCGTACCTCTTCACACCTTACTGCACCGTACCTCTTCACACCTTACTGCACCGTACCTCTTCACACCTTACCGCACCGTATGCCTCCACTTCTTTCCACGCCGTACCTCTAACGGAGAACATCTACGCACACGTTAAAACCCGTTCCACTTTTCGGAAGAGTAGGCCATTGTGTGCCGGTGGGAACGGTTGGCAAAATTGACAAAACTGCATACACACGGGGACTAGACTTTTTAAAAAGTGCACATGAGTGCTATTTCATTATCCTCAAAATACCGCCCTTTACCGCCCCGTTAATAATAATAATAATAATAATAATATATGGAATTTATATAGCGCTGAATCTTGTAAAACAACAAATCAAAGCGCTCAGATGACTTTTTTTTTACTTTATGCGTGTGTATGCGGTTTTCCGCACCTCACCGCCCCTTACCGCACTTTACCTCTCTGCATCTTAGCACTCACCACTTTACCGCACCCGTACCTCCTGAAGTGTACCCACGAAGCTTTCTGCCTCTGTACCTCTCTGCATCTTACCGAGCCATACCTCCGCATCTTACCTCTCGGCGTGCAACTCTCGGAACTTACCTATGCACACCTTACCGCACCGAACATCTCTGCACCCTATTTGCATAGTTATTTTTATATTTGCATAGTTATTTTGAGCACGTTTTCGCACCGTACCCCTACGCAATGTACCTCTCCGCACATTACTGAACAGGTACGAGGTGAAGAGGTACGGTTCGGTAAGGTGCAAAGAGTAAGAGAGGCACAGAAGGGTAAGATGCAATAGTGGGCCCCGGCAGGTGCGGAGAGGTACGGTGAAAGTGCTGAGTGGCAGAGAGCAGAGGTATGATGAAGCGGCAATGTGAGGTAAGGAGCGAGAAAGACGGTGCGTTGAAGTGGAGAGAGGTGTCCTCAATTCAATCGAATTCAAACATTTCATTATCTCAGAGACGGCGATTTTCAAGCGGTTACAGGCCATACATGAAAACAGTAAACCTATAAACATAATGTCGCTGGGGAAAAAATGTCGCAACACGGCATCTCCACACCTTTCCGTACCTTTCCTCTCCACACCGTTCCTCTCCACACGTTCCTCCTGCACCTTAACAAACCATACTTCTCCGCACTTTACCGCACCGTGCACACCCAACTGTACTGGAGAGAGGAACTGTGCGGAGAGGTACGGTGCGGTAAGGTGTGGAGAGGTACGGTGCGGTAAGGTGCAGAGAGGTAAGGTGTGGAGAGGTACGGTGCGGTAAGGTGCGGAGAGGTACAGTGCGGTAAGGTGCAGAGAGGTAAGGTGTGGAGAGGTACGGTGCGGTAAGGTGCGGAGAGGTACAGTGCGGTAAGGTGCAGAGAGGTAAGGTGTGGAGAGGTAAGGTGTGGAGAGGTACGGTGCGGTAAGGTGCGGATAGGTACGGTGCGGTAAAGTGTGGAGAGGTAAGGTGTGGAGAGGTAAGGTGTGGAGAGGTAAGGTGAGGAGAGGTACGGTGCGGTAAGGTGCGGATAGGTACGGTGCGGTAAGGTGTGGAGAGGTAAGGTGTGGAGAGGTAAGGTTCGGAGAGGTACGGTGCGGTAAGGTGCGGATAGGTACGGTGCGGTAAGGTGCGGAGAGGTACAGTGCGGTAAGGTGCGGAGAGGTATAGTGCGGTAAGGTGTGGAGAGGTAAGGTGCGGAGAGGTAAGGTGTGGAGAGGTACAGTGCGGTAAGGTGCGGACAGGTATAGTGCGGTAAGGTGTGAAAGGTAAGGTGCGGAGAGGTAAGGTGTGGAGAGGTATAGTGCGGTAAGGTGTGGAGAGGTAAGGTGCGGAGAGGTAAGGTGTGGAGATGTACGGTACGGTAAGGTGTGGAGAGGTAAGGTGCGGAGAGGTAAGGTGTGGAGATGTACGGTACGGTAAGGTGTGGAGAGGTAAGGTGCGGAGAGGTAAGGTGTGGAGATGTACGGTACGGTAAGGTGTGGAGAGGTAAGGTGTGGAGAGGTAAGGTGTGGAGATGTACGGTACGGTAAGGTGTGGAGAGGTAAGGTGTGAAGAGGTCAGGTGTGGAGAGGTACGGTGCGGTAAGGTGTGGAGAGGTACGGTGCTGTAAGGTGTGGAGAGGTACGGTGCGGTAAGGTGTGGAGAGGTACGGTACGGTGCTGTAAGGTGTGGAGAGGTACAGTGCGGTAAGGTGTGGAGAGGTACGGTGCTGTAAGGTGTGGAGAGGTACGGTGCTGTAAGGTGTGGAGAGGTACGGTGCTGTAAGGTGTGGAGAGGTACGGTGCGGTAAGGTGTGGAGAGGTACGGTGCAGTAAGTTTCGAAGAGGAAGACCACACCGTACCACGCAGTTTACTAGACCTTCCAGTATCGTACCTCTCCACACCTTACAGCACCGTACCTCTCCACACCTTACAGCACTGTACAGCACTGTACCTCTCCACACCTTAACGCTCAGCACTTTACCGCGCCTCTCCGCAGCTAACCGCACCGTACCTCTCCATACCTTACAGCACCGTACCTCTCCACACCTTACCGCACCGTACCTCTCCACACCTTACCGCACCGTACCTCTCCACACCATACAGCACAATACCTCTCCACACCTTACCACACCGTACCTCTCCACACCTTACCGCTCAGCACTTTACCGCGCCTTTCCGCCGCTAACTACACCGTTCCTCTCCGCACCTTATGCCTCCACACCGTACCTGTCTGCACTTTTACCTCACCATGCCTTACCGCGCCTATTCGCTGTTTACTGCAACACCGTACGTCTCTGCAGTGTACCTCCCTGCATCTTACCACATCGTACCTGCCAACTGCACCTCCAAAACTTTCTGAACCTCACCTCTTTGTACCTTACCTGACCGTACCTCTCCACACCTCACCACATTCTACCTCTCCACACCTCACCACATTCTTCCTCTCCACACCTTACCGCACCGTACCTCTCCACACCTTACCGCACCGTATGCCCCCACTTCTTTCCACGCCGTACCTCTCACGGAGAACATCTTGCGCACAAGTTAAAAACCCGTTCCACTTTTCGGAAGAGTAGGCCGTTGTGTGCCGGTGGGAACGGTTGACAAAATTGACAAAACTGCATACACACGGGGACTAGAGGTTTTTTTAAAAGCACATGAGTGCTATTACATTATCCTCAAGATACCGCCCCTTACCGCCCCTTTCTGCACCTTACCGCCCCTTTAATAATAATAATAATAAGAAGAAGAAGAATGTATGGAATTTATATAACGCTGAATCTTGTAAAACAACAAATCAAAGCGCTCAGATGACTTTTTTTTAAAAATGTATGCGTGTGTATGCGGTTTTCCGCACCTTACCACCCCTTACCGCACCGTACCTCTCTGCATCTTAGCACTCACCACTTTACCGCACCCGTACCTCCTGAAGTGTACCCACGAAGCTTTCTGCTCTGTACCTCTCTGCATCTTACCGCGCCATACCTCCGCATCTTACCTCTCCGAATGCAACTATCGGAACTTACCTATGCACACCTTACCGCACCGTACATCTCTGCACCCTATTTGCATAGTTATTTTTATATTTGCATAGTTATTTTGTGCACGTTTTCGCACCGTACTCCTACGCAATGTACCTCTCCGCACATTACTGAACAGGTATGAGGTGAAGAGGTACGGTTCGGTAAGGTGCAGAGTAAGAGAGGCACAGAATGGAAAGATGCAATATTCGGCGCTGGCAGGTGCAGAGACGTACGTTGATGGTGCTGAGTGGCAAGAGAGCAGAGGTATGATGAAGCGGCAATGGGAGGTAAGGAGCGAGAGATACGGTGCGTTGAAGTGGAGAGAGGTGTCCTCAATTCAATCGAATTCAAACATTTCATTATCTCAGAGACGGCGATTTTCAAGCGGTTACAGGCCATACATGAAAACAGTAAACCTATAAACATAATGTCGCTGGGGAAAAAATGTCGCAACACGGCATCTCCACACCTTTCCGTACCTTTCCTCTCCACACCGTTCCTCTCCACACGTTCCTCTCTGCACCTTAACAAACCATAATTCTCCGCACTTTACCGCACCGTGCACACCTTACTGTACTGAAGAGAGGTAGAGTGCAAGGAGGTACGGTGCGGTAAGGTGTGGAGAGGTAAGGTGCGGTAAGGTGTGGAGAGGTAAGGTGCGGTAAGGTGTGGAGAGGTAAGGTGCGGTAAGGTGTGGAGAGGTATGGTGTGGTAAGATGTGGAGAGGTAAGGTGTGGAGAGGTACGGTGCGGTAAGGTGTGGAGAGGTATGGTGTGGTAAGGTGTGGCGAGGTAAGGTGTGGAGAGGTAAGGTGTGGTAAGGTGTGGAGAGGTATTGTGCGGTAAGGTGTGGAGAGGTATTGTGCGGTAAGGTGTGGAGAGGTACGGTGCGGTAAGGTGTGGAGAGGTACGGTGCTGTAAGGTGTGGAGAGGTATGGTGCGGAAAGGTGTGGAGAGGTATGGTGCGGTAAGGTGTGGAGAGATACGGTGCAGTAAGGTGTGGAGAGGTACGGTGCAGTAAGGTGTGGAGAGGTACGGTGCGGTAAGGTGCGGAGAGGTACGGTGCGGTAAGGTGTGGAGAGGTACGATTGCAGTAAGGTGTGGAGAGGTAAGGTGTGGACAGGTAAGGTGTGGAGAGGTACGGTACAGTAAGGTGTGGAGAGGTACGGTGCTGTAAGGTGTGGAGAGGTATGGTTTGGAGAGATACGGTGCGGTAAGGTGTGGAGAGGTACGGTGTGGTAAGGTGGGGAGAGGTAAGGTGCAGTAAGGTGTGGAGAGAGGTAAGGTGCGGTAAGGTGTGGAGAGAGGTATAATAATGATAAAGGTTTATACCCTTACTGTCGATTAAAGGGAAACAACCTTTATTTCTGTCATGAGGACATCTGCGATTTGTTTCCCTTAGACTGTAGTTTATTCCTTCTATTAAAACTCAAATTCGTCATTTGTTTTATCCAGAAAAACGTTTTTAAAAACAACAATTCTCTCCCATGCCGAAGTTGAATGTGCTGGGCCTGACTTGTCAGGCGCTACGGCAGCACAACCATTGGACAGGCAACATTAGTGGGTGTCTGAGCGTTGTATGAAAAAGAAGAAGAGGAAGAGGAGGAGGGGGAAGAAGAAGAAAAAGAAGAAGAAGAAGAAACTCGAAATAAAAATCAACGATAAAAAAAATCTTTTAAAGATAGCTAGGACAAAATCTGAGAAAGAAACACGATGACAAAAAATTAAATTATGCTGTTGACTTTATTTTAAAGGATGGCTTGAAAACCTCAAATCGGGCCAACCAACCATACAAATCACAAACAACTAAAAATAAAACTATCAATAAACATGAATTCCAAAGTGTTGTGTGGGCGTACACGTGTGGGCATAACTGCGCGCGTGTGTATGTCCTGTGTACCGATTTTTGTCCATATGTAAGGCTGCTCACTGTGCCTGTGCGTGCGCGCGCGCGCGCGCGCGCGTGTGTGTATGCAGGTTGTGAGTGAGTGTGTGTGTGTGTGTGTATGTGTGTATTTATCTGCGCGTGCATGCGTGTGGGTGTGGGAGCAAACGAGTTTCAGTGTGCGTACTACTTTTTAGATGCTCTGGCTACCATCTATGTGTGGGTGTATACACACCTATGTGCGCGTAAACCACACGCTCATGGGTGACACAGCAATATACAACGCGCAATTCGCTACCTGGGAGAAGGGTATGTTCCATTACGCTTAGTTTGATCAGGAAAACTGCCTATAAAAAAAAAAAGTTCAGTGCAGTGCAATGACTTCCCAAGAAGCGAGAAAGAAGTCGAGCTTTTTATTCATGCCGTGAAAAATCCCCTTATATCAATCTAAGGGAGACAACCTTGTCATAACCCTAGCTCATGAAGCAGACAATGATTGTCTCCCATGAATCGTAAATATTCAATAGCGATGCAGTTCATGTCGAAATGATATGTGCCAGCCACAATGCTTGAAAACTGACTGGAAGAAAATCAGAGAAAGGACCATATAAATGAGAAATAATACTGCGTTTGATTGCCTTGATGGGAATAAACAAGGATATCTGAAAACATTTGAACAGACTCGATCGATCTCGCAAAAACCAGGTTAAGGTGCCCCATCACCTATGCAGTCGTAGGGGAGCGAGGCGTCGAGAGACCTTAGCTTCTCTAGGGGCCAGCATATTGAGGGCGGCGCCCATCTCCTCTCCCTCGCTGCTTTACCTTTTCTGAGCCTAAAGAAGGCAGGTACCCATTTACAGCTTTGCCTTTGAAAAACCAGAAGCAAACAAAAACTATGATATACAGTAAGGTGAAAGGTAAAGGTGTCCCATAACCTATAAGGTCGTAGGGGAGCGAGGCGTCAGAGACCTCAACTTCTCAAGAGGCCAGCATATTGAGGGCGGCGCCCATCTCCTCTCCCTCGCTGCTTTACCTTCCCTGACCCTAAAGAGGGCAGGTACCCATTTACAGCTGGGTGAACTGGGGGAACTGTACTGAAGCCAAGGCGCGTAAACGGTCACCCATGCAACTGGTAACCACTCTCGACGCTGCCTTTCTTGGCTGGGGGAAAAGCGTAATAAATAATACATTAACTATAGAATGAAAAAAAATTCTCCTGCCTAAGCTTTTGTCCTTCACTAATGAAAGCAAAAGGCGTCAAATCCTAAGTAAAATATTATGTTTTGAAGCGTCATGTTGGGGGATTGTCTTCAATAGCTGTTTAACAAAACAACCTGCATGGTCCATTACACGAGGAAAACATCCTCCGAAGTCGGAGTAGGGCTTCCTATTTATTTAGAAAACGGCCACATGATTATGCAAGCTTCTCATCCAGTGTGTACTGTCACAGTGAATTTCTTTTTTTTAGGTGTGATGAGTTGGACAAGAGTGGGTATTCTGGGTGAACCCTAAGATGGTTACGCTTGGGAAACGGTCTAACAACCACAAATTATACCAACCTGCGTATTATGCGTACCTGCGTAAGTTTGTGTGTGTGTGTGTGTGTGTGTGTTCTTGTGTTGTGTGCGTGCTTGTGGTGTGTGGTGTGCGCGTGGTGTGTGTGTGTGTGTGGGTGTGCAGGCGCTTTCTGATTAAAGTTGTTTTTACACAATAACGGTATGTGATTCATTCGCGCGCGCGCGCTGTGTGTGTGTGTTCGCGTGCGCGCATGCACGCACATATGCCTTTGCGTGTCTTTGTACTCGTGGCGTGCACCAGCACATGCTGATTCACGAGTGAAGGAAGGTGAGAATGTGCACTCTTTAAGATTTGCCTCCACAGGCTACCCCCTACACATACGTCTATGCGTAGGTCTGCCCGCACACGTACCACACGTCTAGCATGCATCCTGTTATACCCACGAATAGACTTAGTCGGCGCTAAGACCCGGAAAAATCAGAATCAAATTTAAGATTTTCGCGTTAAGACAGCTGGTTACTATGACAGCCAGCCAGACAGGGTAGGTTGGGGGTGGAGAGGAGAGGGGTGGGGTGGGGAGGGGGGGAATCCCAAGTCCTAACCGTATTATCGCCATCATTTTGGGGCCGTTCCTTCATCTTCCGGGCACTCTGACCTGATATTCAGAGCGTTGAACCTGTCGTCTGATGTGAACGGGATTAGCCTGGTGGTGGTTTAGAGCATTCCGCTCGTGATCTGCTGACCCGGGTTCGAATCTCGTTCAAAGGGATTTTTTTTTCTCCTGGAGTTAAAATCAGTGCCGGCTCCATTCCCCCTCTCCCAAAAATCCTTCGGATGAGACTATAAACCGAGGTTCTGTGTGTGAACGCACGCACATCTTGCGTACACGTTAAAACCTGTTCCGCTTTTCGGAAGATCAGGCCATTGTGTGCTGGTGGGAATGGTTGATAATATTTTACAAAGCCACATACACACGGGGACTGGATGTAAAAATACATGATTGTTTACCCCGTTACCTTCGAAATAGCGCTTTGATTTGTTGCTTTACAAGATTCAGCGCTATATAAATTCCATACATTATTATTATTATTAAATAAAAGAAGAAATGCATAAAGAAATAACTGTATTGTTGCCTTTGTTTGGGGCTGTGTCTTCTACCTCGGAGCAGAGTTGGCCTGGTGGTTAGTGTTGAACTTGTCACCCGAAGGTCGCTGAAGGTACAGTACAGGTTTAAGTCTCCACTGAGGTGTGTCCATTCACAGGGACTTTTCCCCTTACAGTAGGGTTGGTATCGACTCCTTTGATCACACAAAAGCTCACCAGATGAAGCCATAACACTCGAGATTAGGTGTGCACCAAGACGTGCAGAAACTCTTGCCCACACACGAAAACCTCGTCCACTTTTTCCGATATCACTTTATGTGGAAGGACGTAAAACTGAAGAATGCTATCATCCACTTTTCTGTACAAAACTAGACTAGCTATGCAAGCCCAGCGACGGGAAGGACGTAAGCAATCCCAGCATGTACCCCTGTAACCTGAAAGAGACTGGGTTCTGCCAGGTTCAACTTGCTCAAGACACGCACGATCTGCAAAATCCAGCGCTGTGTCCCAACGACTCCTTAGGGAAGTCAGTCCCCGAATTTGGAATGTGGCTACCTTCAATGGTGGGCACAAACGGTTACACGTGCAAAAATCTCACCACTGGTAAACCTGGGAGTTCTAGCATAGGAAGGAAAAACCGAAATTAAAAAGTCGGAAGTCAGGAGGGGAATCAGAGGGGCGGGGAGGAGGGTAGGGGGGGGGGATCCGAGACCAAAAGCTGTGTCGGTATTGGTGTAAGTGAAGAGCTGAGGCCTCTGTAGGAATGTAGCTAACGTTTTGAAAGCTCCTGTCATAACAACCCGTATCACTTATATCTCTGATTGATTTTTCATGCAAAAATATTCATAGCGAAAGATGTGGAGCCAAAGTGTGCACAACATTGGTCAAGAGGCGTGAAGTGTGCATGCAGCCAGCGCGGGTCTTTAGTTTTTTTAAGCCGTGTCCTGAAAGTTTAGCTCGTTTTGCGGTAGTTTTGTAGGTGGAATTTTTACTTGCTCGGGTTTGAAATAGTGTAGACTGTTTTGTGAGGGTGTTTTATCTTCTGTTAGACCTCAAACAATGTAAGACTTTTTACTCATTCCAGTTTTGGGTAGGGTGTTTTTTTCATTGAAGGGGGGGAGGGGGGAGTTCTAAGTCGGCAACAAAGGACCTTACGGTAAAAAAAACAAATCGTCACACGTTAGTAGGGGCTTACGATAACATCTCGGTATCTCTGAAGAACAGCTATGTGAGAAATGTTTTACCAAAAGACGAAGAAACGTGAAAACCTTGACGCCAAACGGTAGCGGAGGAGGAGGAGAGTAGTAGTAGCGATACTAAAGGTAGTAGTAGCAGCAGTAGCAGTAGGAGGAGGAGGAATAGTGGAAGTTTAGATCATATATTCCAGAAAAGGATGTCTGAGGCGTGTCTGGGAAATGTCCCAAATATTACAATACCAAGAAACGTAGGTATTAGTAATGAATGACTTCGACTAGCTGTACAAGTGACCAGAAATGCAAGGCTTCAACCGAAAGCAGTGTACTCTGTGAACAATGTTGTCACACCGTGTACCACATAATTATACAGAATGACATATTGTAGGTGGGTAGGTAGGTGAGTAGATAGGTAGGTAAGCAGGTAGGTAGGATGCAGGCAGATAGGTAGGTAGGTAGAGAGGGGTAGAGGGAAGAGAGAGAGGGGGGGGAAAGAGGGAGAGAGAGAAGGGAGGTAGTAGGAGTAGGAGGTGGAGGATGTACGAGAAGATAGATGATAGATAGATAGATAGGAGAAGATAGATAGATAGATGATAGATAGGTGGTAGGTAGGTAGGTAGGTAGATAGTAGGTAGATAGATAGTAGATAGATAGAGATAACAGACGACAACCCATAGATAGATAGATAAGATAGATAGATAGATGATAGATGTAGATAGATAGATAGAATAGATAGAAAACAGACAGAAGACAACAACAACAGATAGAGAGAGAGAGAGGAGATAGATAGATAGATAGATAGATAGATAGATAGATAGATAGACAGACAGACAGACAGACAGAGATAGAGAGAGAGATAGAGAGAGAGATAGATAGATAGAGAGATAGATAGACAGACAGACAGACAGACAGGATTTTAAAATACCTAGCCAGCACGTGTGTACCATTAGGCTTACTCACAATATCTTTCGCTCCCTCTCTCTCACATAGAAATCACACAAATAATTCAGTTTCATTTTCGCACACCCTACAATTTTACTACAACCTGTTACAAAAATGTCCAAAACATGTTCGCTGTTGTTGTTGCTGCTGCTGCTGCTGCTGCTGCTGCTGCTGCTGCTGCTGCTGCTGCTGATGATGATGATGATGATGATGATGACGATGATGTGTGTCTTCAATTTTACTTCTGCTGCTGCTGCTGATGATGATGATGATGATACCTCTGCTGCTGCTACACTTCATCATCTTATTCTCATGGTTCCTGTTGCTTTGTTTTTTAACAACCTCACAGGTAGATAGAAAGGTAGCGAAGAAAAAAAATATTTCTTCTTTTTTTTCGTTTTTGATTGTAGGGGTGATGGGGTAGAGGTGAGGAGGGGGTAACAAGTTAAACTGTAAGGGAAAAGGTGTGTATAAAATACGTGCTCACTCACCAAAACGTAACCACTGACTGCTAAGTACTAAGCCATAAACATCACGGAAACTGTCTGCACTTTCACTTATCATCACCCACCCCATCTTGCCCGATAAAAGTCGGTTACGACAACAGGAACAACAGGTGTTGGCTTATGACACATATAGCACAAACATACGTACACGCACGTACGCACGCACATACGCACGCACGCACGCACGCACGCATAGACAGACAGATAGATAGATAGATAGATAGATAGATAGATAGATAGATAGATAGATACGCACGCATGCACGCGCGCGCACACAACACACATCACACCCCACACACACCACACACACACACACACACACACACACACACACACACACACACATACACACTCAAGTTCGCGCTCGTACTCATGCCTACACATACACACATACACACACCACGCACACACATACACACACACGCACACATACATACACACATACACACACAAACATAGAGAACAGACAGAACATAGAGAGAGAGACAGACAGAGACAGAAAGTAGAATAAGAGAACCAACTAAGAACCAAAAAGAAAAACAAAACAGTTCCACTGAAAGGTACAGAAGGGAAAGTCATCATAACAAAGCAGACGATGAGGTTGAACAGACCAACAACCCCCAGGTCAAAAAACAAACGAGGAGTCTTTGGGCTGAAGTCTTGTTGTGTTGTTCCAGGAATACGCTGGTCTGTGCCAACACTGGCTTAGTGGCCAGAACTCAGTAGTAGTAGTAGGGTAGTAGGAGGAGGAGGAGGAGAGGGGTAGGGGTGGGGGAAGTATTAGTGGAAGTAGAAATAATGAGAGTAGTGGTAGTGGTAGAAGAGTATATAGAGAGAGAGGAGATGAGGTGGAGAATAGTATAGGAGTAGTAGTAGTAGGAGTAGTAGTAGGAGTAGCATGTAGTAGTATATAGTAGTAGTAGTAGTATAGTAGTAGGTAGTAGTAGGAGGAGGAGGAGGAGGGGGGGGGGAGTATTAGTGGAAGTAGGAATAAGAGGAGGAGGAGTGGTAGTGGTAGAAGTAGTAGTAGGAGGAGGAGGAGAAGGAGGAGGAACAGTGGTAGTTGTAGGAGGAGGAGGAGGGGTAGGAGTAGTAGTTGGAGTTGGAGGAGGAGGAGGAGGAATTGTGGTAGTAGTGGTAGGAGGAGGAGGAGGAGTGGTAATAGTAGCGGTAGTAAAAGTAGAAGTAGGAGGAGGAGGAGGAGCGTTAGTAGCGGAAGTAAAAGTAGTAGAAGTAGGAAGAGGAGGAAGAGGAGGAGAGGCAGCAGCAGCAGCAGCAGCAGCAGCAGCAGCAGCAGTAGTAGTAGTAGTAGTAGTAGTAGTAGTAGTAGTAGAGGATTCATTGGCACGTATGACGGAGTTGGTGGAGGTGGGTTAAGAGTGGGGTGTGGGTGTTTGGATTTGTCAGGTCCAGTAGACAGAGATTGAGATGAGAAGACAGACAGACAGACAGACAGACAGACGGGCGGACAGAGACAACTAGACTAAGGTAAAGGATGAGATGAAGAGTGACAGACGGACAAACAGATTTGTGAAAATTCTTTTATTTCAAGGACAATGGAATAAGCACTCTTTGTGATTTTTTTTGCATCCAATCCCCGTGTGTATGCATTTTTGAAAAATTTTGTCATCCGTTCCCACTGGCACACAGTGGCCTACTTTTCCAAAAAGCGGAACAGGTTTTAACGTGTGCCCAAGAGGCTCTGCATGCGTCCGCACACGGGACCTCGGTTTACAGTTTCCTCCGAAGGACTTTTGCAGGGAAGTGGAGTCTGCACTGATGCTAACTTAAGGAGAGAAAATCTCCCCTTGAACGGGATTCGAACCCGGGTCAGCAGATCACGAGCGCAATGCGCAACGCTCTAACCAACCAGGCTATTTTATTCCGTCCCCCTTAAGGTAGAGAATGAAATGGAGAGAGTGACAGACGGACGAACAGAAAGATTAAGATTAAGAAGTTCCATGGGGAGAGTGACAAGCGCACAGAGACACATAGACAAAGGTAGAAAATGCGTGTACGTGTATGTGTGTTTACATTTGAATTTGTAAAAACTATTAATTGTGCGCGCGTGTGTGTTTTTACGTTTGAATTTGTAAAAATCTATTCATTGTAACTGGTTACATGTGAAAGACTAGGATGAATGAAAGCGCTTTGATTTGTTGTGGGGTTTTTTTTTGCAAGATTTAGCGCTGTATAAATTCCATGTATTCTTCTTCTTCTTCTTCTTCTTCTTCTTCTTCTTCTTTTCTTCTTATTATTATTATTATTATTATTATAAAATGAGATTGCAAAGAGTGACAAAATATCAATATTATGCGTAGTCGCAGACAGAACAGCAGCGAGAGAAGCAGACAGACACAGAAACGGGCAAAGGGACCAACAAGAAAAAGCCATTATGCTGTTCCCAATGGAGCTATGAACGTGAGATGTCAAATACGCTTACCACCGTGTTGGCCGGTTACCGCTGGGAGGACACTGACCGAAGCAGACCTTTCCACGCAACGTTCTACGTTTCAGAATGCGACAAAATGTCACGCGTACAAAGTTTTTATAACACTCACCTGTGTATTGTATCGTATAGCATTGTAGAGTATTATATACCGCTTTTAACCACAACAGATTCCTTGGCCTGAAATTTCAGGCAGATGTACCCGGGTATGACGTGCAACATTTATACAACGCCATTCTTTTTTTTTCTTCTTGTAATTTCCTGTCTAGGGGACGGGGTAGCTCAGTGGTCAGAGCACTCGCTTTCCCCCAGCTAAGATTAAGCAGCATTGAGCGTGGTGACCACTTGGATAGGTGACCGTTTGCATGCCTTGGCTTCAGTACAGTTCCCCCAGTTCACCCAGCTGTAAATGGGTACCTGCCCTCTTTAGGGTCAGGGGAAGGTAAAGCAGCGAGGGAGAGGAGATGGGTGCCGACCTCAATATGCTGGCCCCTGGAGAAGTTGAGGTCTCTGATGCCTCGCTCCCCTACGACCACTTAGGTTATGGGACACCTTTACCTTAAATTTCCTGTCTGAAAAAGCATTGGTTTCTGGTTCTCATGAGAGTATAGCTTTGTCTACAAAATTCGGTCAGGAGCGCCTCTCTTGTTGCCGTGGGTTCTGTGCAAAACGTAATGTTGGACACAGGAAACCTCAGCTGATTGTTTCGTCCGTATCTTGACTACAATAATTATATTCACCCAGACTCCATGAGTGGTGGGTGGTCAGTGGATCGGGTGAACATCCGGGTGCAGAGGGGAATTCAAACCCGAGACGTTTCGCTTTCTGAACAGTTGCATAGCCGCTGTACTACCATCCCTCTTAGCCAGACTACCATCCCTCTTAGCCAGACTACCATCCCTCTTAGCCAGGTTTCTGTCCCTCTTAGACTACATTCCTTTTAGACTACCATCCCTCTTAGCCATACCACCATCCCTCTTAGCCATACCACCATCCCTCTTAGCCAGACTGCCATCCCTTTTAGCTATACCACCATCCCTCTTAGCCATACCACCATCCCTCTTAGCCATACCACCATCCCTTTTAGCTATACCACCATCCCTCTTAGCCATACCACCATCCCTTTTAGCTATACCACCATCCCTCTTAGCCAGACTGCCATCCCTCTTAGCCATACCACTATCCCTTTTAGCCATACCCCTACCATACCCCTATCCCTCTTAGCCAGACTGCCATCCCTCTTAGACTAGCATCCCTCTTAGCCAGACTGTAATCCCTCTTAGCCATACCACAATCCCTCTTAGCCAGACTGCCATCCCTCTTAGACTACCATCCCTCTTAGCCAGACTACCATCCCTCTTAGCCAGACTACCGTTCCTCTTACTCAGCATCCCTCTTAGCCAGACTGCCATCCCTCTTAGACTACCATCCCTCTTAGCCAGACTACCATCCCTCTTTGCCAGACTACCGTTCCTCTTACTCAGCATCCCTCTTAGCCAGACTGCCATCCCTCTTAGACTACCATCCCTCTTAGCCAGACTACCATCCCTCTTAGCCAGACTACCGTTCCTCTTACTCAGCATCCCTCTTAGCCAAACTGACATCCCTCTTAGCCAGACTACCATCCTCTTAGCCAGACTACCATCCCTCTAAGCCAGACTACCATCCCTCTTAGACTACCATCCCTCTTAGTCAGACTGCCATCCCTCTTAGTCAGACTACCATCCCTCTTAGCCAGACTGCCATCCCTCTTAGTCAGACTACCATCCCTCTTAGCCAGACTACCATCCCTCTTAGTCAGACTACCATCCCTCTTAGCCAGACTACCATCCCTCTTAGTCAGACTACCATCCCTCTTAGTCAGACTACCATCCCTCTTAGACTACCATCCCTCTTAGCCAGACTACCATCCCTCTTAGCCAGACTACCATCCCTCTTAGACTACCATCCCTCTTAGCCAGACTACCATCCCTCTTACTCAGACTACCATCCCTCTTACTCAGACTACCATCCCTCTTAGCCAGACTACCATCCCTCTTAGTCAGACTACCATCCCTCTTATCCAGACTGCCATCCCTCTTAGCCAGACGACTATCCCTCTTAGCCAGACTACCATCCGTCTTAGTCAGACTAATATCCCTCTTAGCCAGACTACCATCCCTCCTAGCCAGACTACCATCCCTCTTAGCCAGACTGCCATCCTTCTTAGCCAGACTGCCATCCCTCTTAGCCAGACTACCATCCCTCTTAGCCAGACTACCATCCCTCTTAGCCAGACTACCATCCCTCTAAGCCAGACTACCATCCCTCTTAGACTACCGTCCCTCTTAGTCAGACTACCATCCCTCTTAGCCAGACTACCATCCCTCTTAGTCAGACTACCATCCCTCTTAGTCAGACTACCATCCCTCTTAGTCAGACTACCATCCCTCTTAGCCAGACTACCATCCCTCTTAGACTACCATCCCTCTTAGCCAGACTACCATCCCTCTTAGCCAGACTACCATCCCTCTTAGACTACCATCCCTCTTAGCCAGACTACCGTCTCTCTTAGCCATACTACTATCCCTCTTAGTCAGACTACCATCCCTCTTAGTCAGACTACCATCCCTCTTAGTCAGACTACCATCCCTCAGCCAGACTACCATCCCTCTTAGTCAGACTACCATCCCTCTTAGTCAGACTACCATCCCTCTTAGACTACCATCCCTCTTAGCCAGACTACCGTCTCTCTTAGCCATACTACTATCCCTCTTAGTCAGACTACCATTCCTCTTAGTCAGACTACCATCCCTCTTAGACTACCATCCCTCTTAGACTACCATCCTTCTTAGCCAGACTACCATCCCTCTTAGCCAGACTACCATCCCTCTTAGCCAGACTACCATCCCTCTTAGCCATACTACCATCCCTCTTAGTCAGACTACCATCCCTCTTAGTCATACTACCATCCCTCTTAGTCAGACTACCATCCCTCTTAGCCAGACTACTGTGTATCTTGAAGGGTAGAGTGTGGGTGTGTTTGTGCATTGTTATAGATGTCATAGACCTCAGCTTGATTCAGATAGTATTTTGTAACCAGGATTGCTATGTTCATCTCAACAGCCTGCCTTACGTTGGTGCTGTTGTTGTTGTTGTTGTTGTTGTTGTTGTTGTTGTTGTTGTTGTTGTTGTTGTTGTTGTTGTTAATATTCTTCTTCTTCCTCTTGTCGTTGTTGTTGTTGTTGACGGGTTTTATTGAGTGACGCTCATTGTTTGATGGTTCGATTACAATGATTATGTAACCTAAGTCGTATCATGAAATGATGGTAGTTGTGCCTTTAACTTGTATTTTATGTTTGTGTGTCAAGAAGAGCCCGAACTGTTCTGTTCGTTTGTTTTTCCTTCCTCGGCTAAAGCTCCGAGGTTCACCAATGGTGACATTTTGCGAATTTGACCGTTTTTTCTTTGCTCACCATGAAGGTAGCCACATTCCGACTTCAGGGATGTATGCTGGGTATGTTCGTGCTTCCGTAACCTATCGAACGCTGACCTGAATTACGGGATCTTTACCGTGCATATTTGATCTCCTGTACGTGTATATTATGAAGGAAGGGGATTGAGGAACTGGCATGTCTGCGATTTAAGTAGACTTTGGAAATCGTAAAAATCCCTATCCCTAATTTCAGTAGATGCCACAGAAATTCGAAGTCACGATTTTATGGAATAATTTTGTTGTATACCTGGGTAGAAACTTGTTTGTACATATACGAGGATGGATGTCAACAGAATGAAAAATAACGTATTACATTGGGGATGACACACAAGCACGTGAGTGTGTGTGTGTGTGTGTGTGTGTGTGTGCGTGTGTGTGTGTGTGTGTGTGTGTGTGTGTGTGTGTGTGTGTGTGTGTGTGTGTGTGTGTGTGTGTGTGTGTGTGTTGTGTGTGTTGTGTGTGTGTGTGTGTGTGTGTGTGTGTGCGTGTGTGTGTGTGGTGTGTGTGTGTATGTGTGTGTGTGTGTGTGTGTGTGTGTGTGTGTGTGTGTGTGTGTGTGTGTGTGTGTGTGTGTGTGTGTGTGTGTTTCCAAGAATCTCCACTCAAACTGTATTTTTTTAAAGTGCATGTGAACGTTTTTAAAATGCATTGCATTTTCATTGTTTAGTCCTTTTATTTTCATTGTTAATCCCGTGTATTTCCACTGTTTATTCCTTGTATTTCCACTGTTTATTCCTTGTATTTCCACTGTTTATTCCTTGTATTTCCACTGTTCATTCCTTGTATTTCCACTGTTTATTCCTTGTATTTCCACTGTTTAATCCTTGTATTTCCACTTTTTATTCCTTGTATTTCCACTGTTTATTCCTTGTATTTCCACTGTTTATTCCTTGTATTGTCATTGCTTAAGCCTCTTATTTTCATTGTTTATTCCTTGTATTTCCACTGTTTATTCCTTGTATTGTCATTGCTTAAGCCTTTTATTTTCATTGTTTATTCCTTGTATTTTCACTGTTTAGTCCTTGTATTGTCATTGCTTAAGCCTTTTATTTTCCTTGTTTATTCCTTGTATTTCCACTGTTTAATCCTTGTATTGCCATTGCTTAAGCCGTTTATTTTCATTGTTTATTCCTTATATTTCCACTGTTTATTCATTCTATTGTCATTGCTTAAGCCTTTTATTTTCATTGTTTATTCCTTGTATTTCCACTGTTTATTCCTTGTATTGTCATTGTTTATTCCTTGTATTTTCATTGTTTATTCTTTGTATTTTCATTGTTATTCTTTGTATTTTCATTGTTTATTCCTTGTATTTTCATTGTTTATTCCTTGTATTGTCATTGTTTATTCCTTGTATTATCAGTGTTTATTCCTTGTATTATCAGTGTTTATTCCTTGTATTGTCATTGTTAATTCCTTGTATTTTCATTGTTTATTCCTTGTATTATCAGTGTTTATTCCTTGTATTTTCATTGTTCATTCCTTGCATTGTCATTGTTCATTCCTTGTATTGTCATTGTTTATTCCTTGTATTGTCATTGTTTATTCCTTGTATTGTCATTGTTTATTCCTTGTATTATCAGTGTTTATTCCTTGTATTGTCATTGTTAATTCCTTGTATTGTCATTGTTTATTCCTTGTATTGTCATTGTTCATTCCTTGTATTGTCATTGTTTATTCCTTGTATTATCAGTGTTTATTCCTTGTATTATCAGTGTTTATTCCTTGTATTGTCATTGTTTATTCCTTGTATTTTCATTGTTTATTCCTTGTATTGTCGTTGCTCATTCCTTGTATTATCATTGTTTATTCCTTGTATTGTCATTGTTTATTCTTTGTATTGTCATTGTTTATTCCTTGTATTGTCATTGT
>CM054149.1:24145057-24147557 GCA_028751875.1 Rapana venosa
TATCCATGATAAACATAAACACGTTTTGAAATCAACGGTGACTTTTTAACCTAAATCACCACGTCAGACGCCGCCGAGATTCGAACCCACGACTTCATGGACCCATGGGACTGAAGTCGAATGGTTTTAACCACTCGGCCTTGTGGTGCGCTACTCTGAAAGTTCAGTTCATTGCCCCAAATGCTCCTCAAGGAGGGTTGTTGTTTTTTTTAATAAGTCAGATTATCCTCAATGAAAACCAGCTTCTAAGTTAAAACAACTCAGCTGGTTTTCAGTTCTGGTACAGAAAGCTTCCAGGTAAGAAATGACAGCAGATGACAGCAGTTGCCAAAGTCTTTTTTTTAAATTTCCAGATGGTACATTGAATAAGCAATGCATTTGCTTTTTTACATCAAGCCATTGGTCTACATTAAAATGTTCTTTTGCTTTGAAAGAGGGCGGGGTAGCTCAGTGGTCAGAGCACTCGCTTTCCCCCCAGCCAAGGTTAAGCATCATCGAGCGTGGTTACCAGTTGGATGGATGACCGTTTGCGCGCCTTGGCTTCAGTACAGTCACCCCCAAGTTCACCCAGCTGCCAATGGGTACCTGTCCTCTTTAGGGTCAGGGAAGGTAAAGCAGCGAGGGAGAAGAGATGTGCGCCGACCTCAATATGCTGGCCCCTGGAGAAGTTGAGGTCTCTGATGCCTCGCTCCCCTAAGACCACACAGGTTATGGGACACCTGTACCTTTTTTTTAAAACCCTCTTATGCTTTGAAAATGTTAAGATCTTAAGACTGCCTTTTTCCAGGACAGGCACTTTACCATAACAACCTGTATTCTCCGTTAAACAGAAGAAGAAAAAATACGAAATCATGAGTACCATTGCCTGTATGATGAGATCACTGAAGAACAGCCATAGCCTACAGACAAACTTCCCATCCAGTGAGAACTTACAGTCTCAAGTAGGATGAGACAGAAAGCGTGCATATTCTGCCTGACCTCCAAGCGTGTTTTAGTAGAGGCAAACCTCAACAACAAATATGTTGAATTTTTAAGGAATCGTCGCCTTTACTCTTTTTTCTTTTTTTGGGGGGGTGGGGGGGCAAACCAACTTCCTCCACTTTTAGTCTTTAACGAAAACATATCTAAACTGAAATCCAATAAACCAAAACACCAAACAAGAGAGGATCCAAACAATATCTCAAAACAATGCAAAGCAAATGCAAAAACTGTAATGATGACATCTCGCCACGTAATCAAACACAACCCGGAAATAACGTGGTTTTTTTTTTTTATTATCGTTATTCTCTTCACATGTTAAAACATGATTGACGCCATTCTAAAACATCATCCGATACATTTTGTTGTTGTTTTTATCTGTCGTTATTTAGGTAAGGAATGAACAAATCGTCGATTCGTCATCGTCATCATCGTCGTCATCATCAGTGTTATCTTGGTAATTCTGTCATGTTTTTCATTGTCGTTGCCATTACCATCACCACCACCACCACCATCATCATCATCATCATCATCATCATCATCATTATCATCCTCATTGTCGTCATCATCATCATCATTATCAAAATATCTAGCGTCGTGATTATCGTCATCGTCGACGGCATTGTCAGTGTTATTGTCATCGTTATCACCATAACCATTATCAAAACGAAAGAAAGACAGAAAAAGAAAGAAAGGAAGAAAGAAAGATTGACAAAAAACAAAAAGAGAAAGAAGGAAAGAGATAAAAAAAGGAGGAAAAAAGAAAACAAAAGGAAAAAAAGACAGATTTGACAACAACAAAGACCCCAAAGCGGAACACAAAAACAACATGAAAAACAAGAAGAAAGAAAGAAAGAAAGAAAGAAAGAAAGAAAGAAGAAAGAAAGAAAAGAAGAAAGAAAGCCAGAACAAGCAAAGACAAATTCAGACTTCATTTATTGACCTTATTAACTAAAAATATGACAATAATTTTACCCGGACGAAACAAACTCAAGTTTAAAACAGCAAAACATCATCATCATCATTACACACACACACACACACACACACAACACACACACACACACACACACACACACACACACACACACACACTACACACACACACACACTACACACACACACACACACACACACACACACACTCCAATATATTTTGAGCAAAAAATCTGTCAACAGTTGAACAACATTGTCCGTCTCTTTAATATGAGCTGGTCAACAGCACTAAGAACAAGATGTACAAAGAAAAGAAAACGACAACAACACCCGTGGACTCAACAATATCAACATGAGGGGGGGAAAAACCCAACATCCACCACAGAAACAAACAACAGTAAGTTAGTCTTCATCTCAAATCAACAAGCGAACCGACGAACACATGCATCGTATCCATTTATCTATTTATTTTTTATTCTTTTATATCGAGGATGATGGAATAACCACATATGTGGGTTTTTTTTTATAACTAGTCCCCGTATGTATGCGGTTTCATAAATTCTGTCATCGGTTCCCACCGGCACAC
>CM054149.1:24155057-24170057 GCA_028751875.1 Rapana venosa
GCGGAGTAGAGGACGAAGTTGAAGCTGAGCTGGCAGAAGACGAGGAGGTTGGAGATCTTCTGGAAGAGCATGTAGAAAGGGGAGCTCCGGAACTGCGCTTGGGTCTGCCCCCGCCCGAAGAGGGCGTAGGCCACGTGTAGGTCGCTGAAGGCCGAGGGCATGATGCAGATGATGAAGAAGAAGACGATGGAGATGAGCGTGATGGTCAGCCGCGTCTGCTCCCGGCTCCACTCCGCCTCCATGTTGTTGCGGATCTGCATGCGCTTGCGCAGGCGGCGGGCCCGGTGCACGGCGTAGACCAGGTAGAAGTTGAAGATGCACAGGATGGACATGGGGATCAGCTGCAACACCGGGCATGATACGGTTAATGTGAGACATGGGGATCAGCTGCAACACCGGGCATGATCAGGTTAATGTGAGAGATAGACGGACATGGGGATCAGCTGGAACACCGGGCATGATACGGTTAATGTGAGACATGGGGATCAGCTGCAACACTGGGCATGATCAGGTTAATGTGAGAGATGGGGATCAGCTGCAACACCGGGCATGACACGGCTAATGTGAGAGATAGACACACATGGGGATCAGCTGGAACACCGGGTATGATCAGGTTAATGTCACAGAGAAATGGACTTTAGGATCAGCTGGCACACCCGGTATGATGAGGTTAATGTGAGAGATAGACGGACATGGGGATTAGCTGGAACACTGGGCATGATCAGGTTAATGTGAGAGATGGGGATCAGCTGCAACACCGGGCATGATACGATTAATGTGAGAGATAGACACACATGGGGATTAGCTGGATCATCAGGTATGATCAGGTTAATGTGAGACATGAGGATCAGCTGGAACACCGGGCATGATCAGGTTAATGTGAGAGATAGACATGGGGATGAGCTGGAACATCAGGTATGATCAGGTTAATGTGAGAGATAGACATGGGGATCAGCTGGAATACTGGGTATGATCAGGTTAATGTGAGAGATAGACGGACATGGGCATGTTACAGATAGACAAAGGGGTTAACTGAAACATCGCACAGGATAAGGTTAATGTCGTCACAGATATACAAAGGGGTTAACTGAAATATCACATAGGATAAGGTTAATGTCACAGATAGACAAAGGGGTTAACTGAAATATCACATAGGATAAGGTCAATATCACAGATAGACAAAGGGGTTAACTGAAATATCACATAGGATAAGGTTAATGTCACAGATAGACAAAGGGGTTAACTGAAACATCACATAGGATAAGGTTAATGTCACAGATATAGACAAAGGGGTTAACTGGAACATCACATAGAATAAGGTCAATATCACAGATAGACAAAGGGGTTAACTGGAACATCACATAGAATAAGGTCAATATCACAGATAGACAAAGGGGTTAACTGGAATATCACATAGGATAGGGTTAATGTCACAGATAGACAAAGGGGTTAACTGAAACATCACATAGGATAGGGTTAATGTCACAGATATAGACAAGGGGGTTAACTGGAACATCACATAGAATAAGGTCAATATCACAGATAGACAAAGGGGTTAACTGGAACATCACATAGGATAAGGTCAATATCACAGATAGACAAAGGGGTTAACTGGAACATCACATAGGATAGGGTTAATGTCACAGATAGACAAATGGGTTAACTGAAACATCACATAGGATAGGGTTAATGTCACAGATAGACAAAGGGGTTAACTGAAACATCACATAGGATAGGGTTAATGTCACAGATATAGACAAGGGGGTTAACTGGAACATCACATAGAATAAGGTCAATATCACAGATAGACAAAGGGGTTAACTGGAACATCACATAGGATAAGGTCAATATCACAGATAGACAAAGGGGTTAACTGGAACATCACATAGGATAGGGTTAATGTCACAGATAGACAAATGGGTTAACTGAAACATCACATAGGATAGGGTTAATGTCACAGATAGACAAATGGGTTAACTGAAACATCACATAGGATAGGGTAAATGTCACAGATAGACAAAGAGGTTAACTGGAACACATCGGATACATCGTTGTTGTTGTTGGGTTGTCTTTTTTTTAGATACTTGTTTTTATCATATTTTCATTGTTAGAATAACAGCACTATTTATTTTTAGATACTACTTTTTTATATCATTTTCATAGTCAGAAGAATAGCACTGTTATTCTTAATTACAACAGCATGACACATCATGTTGAAATCATATAGTTAACTGGTGAATCACACGTGAATAGATGACAAATACTGATTGAGGGGGGAGGGGGAGCTTATACATTAATAATCATTTACTCGCAGGGATGAGATGAACTATCATGCATTTTTGGGCTGGTGCTAGAGATAAAAAGCGAAACATTAAACAAAGTTAATCTATGAAAAGTAACAAAATAGTCCGAAGTAAAATAAAATAAAAATCCAAACGTATGGGAATTAACATTCATTTCAGAAATAAAGGCTGTTGTGTACAGTTGAATGAAACATTACAGTACACTAAACAAGGCATTGATTCAAGAAAGACACTCCAAAATCAAAACTTAGGGATCAACCCAAACACGATAAACATTTATTTGGTGTGTAAGAATAACCTAAAACAACACACACACAAACACACACACACACACACACACACACACACACACACACACACACACAGAGTCAGAGTCTTTCACATGAGACTATAAACCACTGACAAAATGACAAAACGGATGACAAAATTTATAAAATTGCATGCACACGGGAACTGGATGTAAAAAACACATAAGTGCTTGTTCCATTATCCTAAAAAATAAAAAAATGAATACACACACACAAGCGCGCACACACACACTCACAAACACTATCGCACACACACTATCACTATCGCACACACAAACACAACACACACACACACACAGCACACACACACACACACACACACACACACACACACACACACACACACACACACACTCACACACACACACGTACATACAGGGGTTAATATATAGGACTGGACTATCGCTTAATACTAAGGGTTGAAATACAGGGCTTACTAAAGTATTGAACATGGAAAGCCGATGTGAAGGGATTACCTGACATGCTTTCAGCATAATCGTCTGTACTGTTCTCTTTGGATGGATGAGAGAGAGAGAGAGAGAGAGAGAGAGAGAGAGAGAGAGAGAGAGAGAGAGAGAGAGAGAGAGAGAGAGAGAGAGGATAGGGGGAGAGACATAGAGGAAGGGAGGGAGAGGAAGAGAGAGGGGGAAGAGACAAACAGACAGACAGGCAAGAGGCAGAGAGGGAGGAAGACAGTCAGACAGACAGAGGGACACAGAGAGAGAAAGAGAGGATAGGGGGAGAGATATAGAGGAAGGGGGGAAGAGGAAAAGAGAGGGGGGGAAGAGACAAACAGACAGACAGACAGACAGACAGATAAGAGATAGAGAGGGAGACAGACAGACAGAGGGACACAAAGAGAGAGGGAGACAGACAGACAGAGGGACACAAAGAGAGAGGGAGACAGACAGACAGAAATAGAACGGCATGCAGACAGACAGAGAATGCTGCCTGCATTAGGTCATTTCTGTGAGTAGCCCTCGATGGGGGGGCGAGAGGGGGGGGGGGGGGGGGGAGGGGGACCCAGGGGGGGGGGGGGGGGGGGGACCCACATAAACAAAAAAAAAGGAAGATGGAAAGACGACATAAAACCCCAAAACAAGTCAGGACTATCTACACAGACTACAGAAAAGAAAAGACAGTGTGTGTGTGTGTGTGTGTGTGTGCGTGCGTGCGTGCGTGCGTGCGTGCGTGCGTGCGTGCGTGCGTGCGTGCGTGTGTGTGTGTGTAGTGTGTGTATGTGTGTGTGTGCCCACGCGTGGCCGTGTTTATGTACATGAGTCTAACCCAATCCAAATCATGGTTTGTGTGTAAGTGCATGAGTACGTGTAAAAGAAAAAAAAGAGCGCACACAAAAAAATAAAAAAACAACAGAAGCATCCAATCCAAAAATATACATACAAACAAACATACAAAGAGACAAATCTAACAGAAAATAAAACCCTTACAAAACACAAACAAAAAAACAAAAAATAGCACACAAATAATGAAAATAATAACAAAAGCATAATAGTATACATATGAATAAAAAAAAAATTTAAACAGCCACAGAAAAAAAATGCTAGAACCAAACAAAGAACCAAAAACAAAACAAAACACATAAAACAAAGCTCTAACAAGAATAACAAACAAACCACAATAAACAACAGAACAATAACATTTTTTTAACCGCAAAAAGAAACAAAATAAAAAGTGTACAACAGCCCACACACACACTTGATGACAAAAAATAAACACACACACACACACACACACACACACACACACAACTACAAAAACAAAACAAAACAAACAGAATACAAAAAAAAATCACCAAATTTAAAAAAACAACTTTTTTTCTTCATCTTCCTCGGCTACAACCCCGAAGTTCACCAACAGCGAAATTTTTACGTATATGCGACCGTTTTGTCACCCACCATGAAGGTAGCCGCATTCCGACTTCGGGGATTTAAAAAATCATACTAAAAACCGAACAAAACAAAGCGCGGAAGATTAAAACAAAACCAACAAAAACAACGCTAGTGTAGTGACCTGGATCGTGGCGCTGTAGACCCAGGAAATGACGACAAAGGTCTGACTTCTCCGGAAGTCGGTGTACTCGTAAGTGTAGAAGCCCGGTCCTTTCTTAGGACTGACCACCACCTTGTACAGCAGAAAGCGGGGGATGTTCAGCAGCATCATGAGCACGATGATGATGCAGATCTTCATCTGTAGACACAGTCACGTTATGTGTAGTACTAAGATCATCTTGATGATGATGGTGATGATGGTGATGGTGATGGTGATGATGATGATGATGATGATGATGATGATGATGGTGGTGGTGGTGGTGGTGGTGGTGGTGGTGGTGGGGGTGGTGGTGGTGATGGTGGTGGTGGTGGTGCTGCTGCTGATTATGATCATGATCATGATGACCATGATGATCATGATGATTTTGTTGTTATAATGTTGTTATTTCTAAACAGGCTGGGTACATTGCAGCAACACAAGAGCTTCTTCCGCCCCACTGTGTTGCTCTGATATTAACAAGACACGACGTAGAGGGACATAATGAAACAAAGAGGGAGGGAGGGAGAGAAACAGTTTCATCTCATTTCATTTCAGGTTATCCTCTGAAGTCGGAGTATGGCTGCCTATATGGCCATATACTTGTAAACAGTCATACAACGCCAACTTCTCATCCGGTGGTGTACTTCCTATCTCACAGTGATTCTACCCAGGTGGGATGAGTGAGTGAGATAGTACATGTTCTGGGTGACCTACACGATGGAAAGCTGGGGAACGCACGACCAACAACAACGACAACAACAGCAACAACAACAACAACAACATTTCAGGTTGTTTATAAACCCACCAACCACCACGTAAGCCATACCAGAGTTGTCACCTTGGTTCAGTTTCAGTAACACCAACAGCGCGTACTTTTCAGTTTAAAATCCACACCCTCCAAAACAGTCAACACACCATCACTAAGGAACAAACAAGAACATTAAAAGACAAAGACGGTTAACAGCCCTGCCCAGTTTTGTGGTCAGCGGGACTATAAACAACAAGATGAGACTGGATTGGACGAAGCACTTGGAAATATTTCCCTCCTTAAGGTCATTAAAGCCCAGGCTGTGCTGAGGACGCCAGCTATCCCGTTTAATTTATCACTTGCAAAGTTACAAGAAAAAAAAATGGGTAAAAGAGGATAATGGACGCTTCGGAGTGACAGCAGAACGTATCCGAAATACGGCATATACGGGTAGATAACAGTGCAGAATTGACATTCTGTGCCCATCCCGAGAGTTTACGTATCGAAACCTTGTCTAGAACCAAAGCAATACAGGAAAATGTCAAATAACGGTATAACCAAAAAAAATCAGAAAGATGTGCTTAACAAAAGAACAAGAAAATGGGCTGGAAATAGAAACAAAATACAAATAAACAAGAGAGATTATAGAGAGGTAAGAGAAAAAGACACAAAAAACAAAAGAGAGGGATAGAAAACGGAAAATTCTTAACTCAGAATTTTCAAACGGTGGGAGATGCTATGATACTGAATGGAGTCAGTTCGCTTCATTATCTCAGAGACAGAGAAACTGCAGCGGGTTACAAGCCATACACAGAAACAGTGAGCATGAAGCTCGTAACCCTGAGGCCTCCCCACTGAGAAACGATACCACGCAACCCCGGCATCCCAAAGGTATATAAAAAAGAGAGTAATAGAAACAGCAAAAATTTATAGCACAGAACTTCTAGAAAGTGAAAATGCTATTGCATTGAAAGAGCTATCAAGCATCCCCACGGGGTAGGGTAAACAAAAAAAGGTGTCCCATAACCTATAAGGTCGTAGGGGAGCGAGGCGTCAGAGACCTCAACTTCCCTAGGGGCCAGCATAGTGAGGGCGGCGCCCATCTCCTCTCCCTCGCTGCTTTACCTTCCCTGACCCTAAAGAGGGCCAGGTACCCATTTACAGCTGGGTGAACTGTGGGGAAGACTGTACTGAAGCCAAGGCGCGCAAACGATCATCCATCCAAGCGGTAACCACGCTTAAGTCAAGTGAAGTCAAGTTTTTATTTCCAGATGGTACATTGAATAAGCAATGCATTTGCTTTATTTTTTCCCATCAAGCCATCTATCTAAAGAACAAATTTCTTAACGCCTGCTGAACTTTGGCAGGGGGCAAAAGCGAGTGCTCCGACCACTGAGCTATCCTGTCCCCGGGGTAGGATATTATTTATTTATTTATTCTTTTTTTATCGAGAATAATGGAATAAGCACTCATGTGCTTTTTTTTACACCCAGTCCCCGTGTGTATGCCGGTTTTGTAAATTCTGTCATCTGTTCCCACTGGCACACAATAGCCTACTCTTTCGAAAAGCGGAACAAACAGGATTTAACGTGTGCTCAAGATGTTCTGCGTGCGTTCGCACACGGGGCCTCGGTTTATAGTCTCATGCGAAGGACTTTGACATTCAGTTCGATTTTTGTGTGTTTTGTTTGGTGGTCAAACTGGGAAGAAAAGGGCGAGGAGGCTGCGAATGGAACCCAGAACCTCATGGTTTACTTGTCGGCAGCTAGGCGAACGTCTGAACCATCCTGCCACCTTCCTTCATAGGGTAGGGGAGGGTAGGGGAGGGTAGGGGGAGGGTAGGGTAGGGGAGGGTAGGAGAGGGTAGGGGAGGGTAGGTGGAGGGTAGGGTAGGGGAGGGTAGGGGAGGGTAGGGTAGGGGAGGGTAGGGGGAGGGTAGGGGAGGGTAGTGGAGGGTAGGGTAGGGGGGTAGGGGAGGGGGGGTAAGGGAGGGTAGGGGAGGGGAGGGGAGGGGAGGGGAGGGAGGGTAGGGGTAGGGAGTAGGAGAGGGGAGGGGAGGGGAGGGTAGGGGAGGGTAGGGGGAGGAGGGCATGGAGGGAAAGGCTTGTCCCCCCCCCCCTAAGCCGTTACCTTGGCAGAGCGGCGGTCACACTTGGCTCTGGCCCACAGAGGGTGTCTGACGAAGAGGAACCTCTCGATGGTCAGCATGGCCGTCAGCCACATGGTGGAGTTGGCGCAGATGTTCACGCAGGGGTAGTAGAAGTGGAAGGTGTAGATCTGCCCAGCCACAGAACGCCCAGGGGGTTTATAGTCGTCGTCGGTGTGAAAGAGACGCTTATAATGATAATAATGATGATAATGATGATGATGATGATGATGATGATGATGATGATGATGAATGATGATAACAATGATGATAATAATAATAATAATGATGATGATGATGATGATGATGATGATGATGATGATGATGATGATCATGATAATAATAATAATAATATGGAATTTATATAGCATTAAAAAGTAACGGTAAAGGAGTCCCATAACCTATAAGGTCGTAGGGGAGCGAGGCGTCAGAGACCTCACTTCTCTAGGGGGCCAGCATATTGAGGGCGGCGCCCATCTCCTCACCCTCGCTGCTTTACCTTCCCTGACCCTAAAGAGGGCAGGTACCCATTTACAGCTGGGTGAACTGGGGGAACTGTTCTGAAGCCAAGGCGCGCAAACGGTCACCCATCCAACTGGTAACCATATAGCATTGAATCTTGTAAAAACAAACAATTCGAAGCGCTGTCAGAGATAGTGATAATAATAATAATAATAATAATAATAATAATAATAATTATTATTATTATTATTATTATTATTATTATTATTATTATAATTATAATAATAATAATTTATGGAATTTATATAGCGCTGAATCTTGTAAAGCAACAAATCAAAGCGCTCAGATGACTTTTTTTTTAATATATCGAGGATAATGGAATAAGCACTCATGTGCTTTTTTTTACCTCTAGTCCCCGTGTGTATGCGGTTTTGTAAATTTTGTCATCCGTTCCCACCGGCACACAATGGCCTACTCTTTCGAAAAGCGGAACAGGATTTAACGTGTGCGCAAGATGTTCTGCATGCGTTCACACACGGGGCCTCGGTTTATAGTTTCATCCGAAGGACTGACAATGTGTCTTGTCTAGTCGTCGCAACGAATTTCAATACTTCCAACAATGGTTAGTGAAAATGAAATGGGAATTTGTGATCAAAGACTTTCGTTCTTTTTTTTAATTGAGATGATAAAGTGCTGGTATTGGTATTATTTGTGTAATGTGTTGTGAGGTTATGTTCGTATAGTGTGTGTTGTGATATTTTTCTGTGGTAAATGTTTTTCTTGTTTTCTTTTTTTTTAATGTACGGCTTGTAACCCACATGATTTTCTCTATTTGTGAGATAATAAAGTGATTGAATTGAAAGGCAAAAAGAACAACTTGATGATTGATAAAATCGAAAGCTTATTGTTGAATAAAAAGTGTAAAAATGGTGATGAAGTTGAAAAACGAATTTGTGATCAAAGACCCCCCAAAAATGCTACTCGATAAAACCAAAAGCTTGTTGTTGAATAAAGTGTAAAAATGGTAGTGAAGTTGAAACATGAATATCGACCCAGGGCCCAAAAAAGCATGCTAATGGATACAATATGAAGGCTGGTAGATGAATAAAGCGTGTTTGTTTACCAGCCACCATGGTGCAGTAGTTAGCACCTTAGGGTTTCTGGCTGGAAGGTTGCGGGTTTGAATCCCATTAGAGTCAAAGGAATTGTTCGGATTCCGGCTAGCTCTTACCCTGAGTGAGTTTGCTATTGGGTTCATAGGGAAGACTGAATACCACAGTCTAGCTTCATCCATTTCATGGATGCCATATTGACAGCGTTGCTCAAATTACCCGACCAACACTGCAAGTATCTGTATCTCTCGGGCCTGGTCGGTGCTGGGATATATTACAATAGTAAGTGTAGAGTACAGCCCTATCACGTAGTCTCAAAGCATGTGTATTTGTCTAGCAGCATCATTATATCATCCTCATTACCCCTGATTGTCATTCAATGAAAAATAAATTGCCTTTGATTTGGTGGCCTTGGATGATCCGGTCTCATTGTGCCTTTAGTTCTGACTTCTCAAACCTTCTGTGTCTGTGGTAAGCTAGTGTCAAAGCCTTTGGGGTTGTCGTCAGTAGGGAGGTTGGTAGATGGAGTCCTGCCTGCTTACATCGCTTCTTGTTTTACTGTCTGTAGTTTACTTTAATCATAATCAACATATGTAGCTGTCTTAACATCAATGTTAAGGACGATGTCTTTTGTTGAATATACAGGGATGTCATTTCTTCAAATGATAGGAGGGGGGGGGGGGTCTTCTATTTTTTCTTTTCTTTTTTTTTTGGGTGGGGGGTCTTTGCTGTTGGTAGTCCATATTCAGGGCAAGAGCTGGATGAAAAAAGATGAAAATGCTTATCTGTAACACTTGCAAAAATAAATAGAAAGATTCTCTCTCCCTCCCTCTCCCTCCCTCACCCTCCCCCACTCCCTCCCTCACCCTCCCTCACCCTCCCTATCCTCCCTCTCTCCACCTCTCCACACTCCCCCTCTCTCTCTCTCTCTCTCTCCTCTCTCTCTCTCCTCTCTCTCTCTCTCTCTCTCTCTCTCTCTCTCCATCCCCCACAACAACACCACCACCACCAACAACAACACTCCACTCTACTACCACCACTACCACCACCACTACCACCACCACCACAACCACCACAACCACCACCATTTACTCACGTAGCAGTAGTAGTTGTGCGGGAAGCTGTGCATGAGGATGTAGGACAGGAAGCTCATGGTCAGGCTGGCCAGGCAGAGCACGGCCATGGCGGTGAGGTAGGTGTAGGGCGACTCCTTCAGGCACCGCTCCGTCAGCACCAGCAAGTTGAGCACGTTCAGCACGATGCCCATCACGCACACGGTGGGCACGATGAACTTCTCCACCCGCATGTAAGGCGGGCCCAAGCTCCCCGCCGAGGACGTTCCGTTCTGGACGACCTCCTCCGTCAGGTTGTGGAGGAGGAGGAGGAGGCCTCCAGTCGTCGCTGAAGAACCGTTCAGAGACTCCGCGGATCTGGTGAGGCTGTGGGCGACCTCACCACTACCACCACCACTGATACTACTGCCTGAGGGGGTCGTCGTGGTGAGGGGTTCGGTGAGCGAGTTCCAGGAATCCCCTGCTAAGTTGGTCAGGAGATGATGCAGGAATAAGCTGGTGGCTGTAGTGGTGGTGGTGGTGGAGGTGGTGGTAGGTATGGTGGAGGTGGTGGTGGTGGTGGTAGGGTCGCCCAGGAGGAGGGTGTGGTGGTACGGGTCAGGGAGGGGGGTGGCGCTGTAAGGGAGGAGGGAGGGGGAGAGGGTGGCGGCGGCGGTGGTGGCGGCGAGAAGGAGGGTGGCGATATCCATGGCGAGGGCTGGAGGTAGGGGTCAGGGGTTTTTCTTGGTGGAGGGAGGCTGGAGAGATACCCGCTGCGCTGCAACACACCATGCACCCCCCGCCCTTCACGTTTGAAACAAAGAGTAACCAACGATAGCTGTTGCCATAACAAGGAGGAAATACTAGAAAAATCAGTACGAGTTGTGTGCTAACTACAATGTCAAGTCAAGTCAAGTCAAAAACACTTTAATCATCTCATGAAGGGCAATTACAATACTGACAGGCACATTGATACCTATAGTTATCTCACAAGACACAAGAAAAACACATTTCAGATTGTTATAAGCATTCCAAGATAGTTTTAAAAAAAATTATCATACACAAACCCAGGTGCGCGCACACACACGCACCGCGTACACACACACACACACACGCACACACACACAATGCAGGAATACAATATTGTAAATACCATTGATTGGAAAAGAAATAACTTTTTTTTTGTGCGTGGTAATGGTAACAAAAACAACATTTACAATAACAAAAACGAAGACGATAATTATATACAAGTAAACGTTTATATGAAAAACATAAGGGGGTTCATAATATAGGTGACAGTTGTTTTTTTTAAAATGGAACTATATGACTAAGTCATAGCGAACACACACACACACACACACACACACACACACAACACATACACACATACACACATACACACACACATACACACACAACACACACACACACACACACACACACACATACACACAGAGAAATCAAAATGAGGTCAACCGGACAAGCCAAAAAGTGACCACAGTTAGATAAAGAACACATTAGGCCGACAGAATGTTTGCATATTTCTCTCTTTTTTGGGAGGGTGTCGTAATGTCTTATATTGTTTATGCAAACTGAATATGTAGAATATGCCTACTGTCTCTTTCAAGATCGTGCTGTTTATGATGATGATGATGATGATGATGATGACGACGACGACGACGACGCCGATGACGACGATTATTTTTTTTTTTTTATTATTATCATTATTATTATTATTATTATTATTATCATCATCATCATCATCATCATCATTATCATTATTAATGGTGGTCCCATTTTCTCTTTTGTTAAGCTGCGAGTGAAGCTTTGAAATATTTGGTTTCCTAAAAAAACAAATCAGAAATTTTATTTGCAGGGACAAAGGCAGCAACAACAGATACTGCACACACACAAAAATAGTCGCAACTGGTAGCAGCAACCAACAAGGAACATCATAAACAGCAGAAACAGGCTACACAGGGTATGTGCGTGCTTGCGCTCTTGATTGCATGTGCTCAACGCGCGCGCACACACACACACACACACACACACACACACACAGAAGAAAGGGGGAAAGTTAGAAAAATTTGATAAGAAAGAACAAAAGACACGAACGTAAAACAAATGGGTTTTTTTTAAGAGAGAGACAGACAGACAGAGACAGACAGACACAGACAAACAGAGATTTTTTTAATTTTATTCTTTTATAACGAGGATAATGGAATAAGCACTTTTGTTCTTTTTTTTACATCCAGTCCCCGTGTGTATGCGATTTTGTAAGAGACAGACAGAAAGACACACAGAGACAGAGACAACAAATCACGTAACACAATATTGAAGAAAAAAAGCCCACAGAAAGAAAAACTTTTTTTTTTTAAGACAAAATAAAAACAAAAACACCCCCCCCCCAAAAAAAAACCCACCCCCAGTAAAAATAAAAACAAAAAAAAAACCAAACACCCAACTTTCATCCACAGTAAGCCAGCTAAGGTGACACGCATGAAAAGACTTCCCCCCTCTAACAAAAGAAGCCACCCGGCTCGTTAAGGAAGGTAATGAGGACAGGAGTCCCCACAGGCGGTGTAGGGGGGGATTAAGGGAGGGATTTGTGGGTGAACGCTCTCTCTCTACCTTTTGTTCTGGCCGTGGCCAGTCTCTCTTCGTGTCCGGACCCACTTCGTGTCCGTCTGGCTTGACATACACGTAGTATTGTCCAGCCTGGCTTCAAGGTCCTTTGGCCAGCGAAAGAGTGCATGACAGAGCAGGAAGCCATGTTGTCAGCTTTCGGTTCCGCTGTTGTTAAAGCAAGGCTGATTTCGTTTTTTGAAATAGAGAATTATTGTTAACGGGGTTTGGGGTTTTTTTTTTTTGGTTGGTTGGTTTGTTTGTTTGCTGATATCTTTATCTTTAGCACTCGCTTTCCCCCAGCCAAGTTAAGCAGCGTCGAGCGTGTTACCAGTTGGATGGGTGACCGTTTGCGCGCCTTGGCTTCAGCACAGTTCCCCCAGTTCACCCAGCTGTAAATGGGTACCTGCCCTCTTTAGGGTCAGGGAAGGTAAAGCAGCGAGGGAGAGGAGATGGGCGCCGCCCTCAATATGCTCGCCCTAGAGAAGTGAGGTCTCTGACGCCTCACTCCCCTACGACCTTATAGGTTATGGGACTCCTTTACCTTTTTACCTTTTTATCTTTATGTACTTTTCACGTCTGTAGAAGATGTGTGGCATCCTACGATGGATGTTTCCACTTCGTGGAGGTTCTACAACTAAATCAGCACGGCTTGTCAACAGAAAGAAAAGTCTACATTTTCGAACAGAAAATGAAGAAGTTTTTCGTTTCTATTTGTTGCACTTGTCACATCTATCTACGGAAGATCCGTACATTATTATTATTATTATTATTATTATTATTATTATTATTATTATTATTATTATTATTATACCTGCACCCTACTTTGTGTTTGTATTGTGTTGTGTTGTGTTGTATTGCATCGCACTGTATTGTATTTCATTGCATTGTATTATATTGTATCGCATTGTATTGTATTTTATTGTATTGTATCACATTGCATTGCATTGTATTGTATTGTTTACCATTTCCTATCTATCTATCTATCTGTCCCGTAGTCTGACGACCGTGGGGGCACCCTCAAAGACTCAACAACCAGTTCCCTCCATTCCTCTCTCTGTTACCATTTCCAGTGAGGATAAAATATTTATCTGCGTGAATTTCAATCTCCTCTTTCCGGAGAGGAGCACGTCGCCGCAAGAACAGCGCCACTGTGTTGTGTCTTTTGTGGAGGGGAGGAGGTTCATGGTTTTTTTTTGTCCGACTTTAGAGAGACAGTTATTGTTTTTCCTGTGTAGGTGTAATATCTATTTGCTTATGCGGATAGGGGAGGGGTAGTTTTCTCTGTTCATATAGCTATCTTGTGAGGTGGAAGAATTGAAGTCAGAGACATTGAACTGGAAAAACAACAGTGTACAATACTGACAGAAAGATTGTCAAATCAATATCTTTGTACTGGTGGGCTTTTTTTTTTTGCTTGGTTTTCTGTGGCTGTCTGATGAGAGCTAGATAATGGAGAAATGAGGGGAGAATTAAAGCAAGAGAAATTAAACTGGACAAACAACAGTGAACAATATTGACAGAAAGACTGTCAAATCGATTCCTTTTTACTCTGTTATTTTTTTAATTTTTCTTGGTTTTCCTTTTTCTGTGGCTGTCTGATGAGAGCTAGACATGGAGAAATGAAGGAAGAATTTAAATGAAACAAATTAAGCAGAAGAAACACAGAGATCGATGTTGACAGAAAGATTGTCTAATCGATATCTTTAACCAGACGTGTGTGTCAATGGAGAACAAACAAGTCCAGAAACTTGTGGCCCGTGCAAAAAAAAACATTTTAGAACGTCTTCATTATTGTGCAAAAATGTTTTATCACAGATGAAAATGTAACTAGGTAAGTAAGTCAATCGATCAGTCAGTCAGTCAGTCAGTCAGCAGTAAGTTAGTAAGTAAGTAAGTTACAAAAGTAAACAGTCAACTGAAAGACCAGCTAAAAAGAGCCGAAAAACGTAGGTAATTAAATAAGCAGAAAAGTAGAAAAAACAAAGAACGAAAACAAGTAAACAAACATACAACCCCCCCCCCCCCCCCAAAAAAAAAAAACCCAACTCAAAACAAATAAACTTCTTCAGAACAAAAACTACTAAACACCAAAACACAATTCTGGAGAATAATTTGTTCTTTAAACACCCATCTTAAAACTCCAAAAACTAACCTCAACCAATCAATCGACCAATCAGTCAATCATCTTTCTC
>CM054149.1:24172557-24175057 GCA_028751875.1 Rapana venosa
TACGGGATTCGAACCCGGGTCGTCAGATTGCCAGCGCGATGTTCTAACCACTGGGCTATCCCGTCCCCCCACACTATGTATTTACGAACTCACGGTGATTCCCTGGGCGATGAGTGAGTCAGAGTGCATACTTATTGTGGGCGATGCCCATTATTACGGGGAAAGGCCAAGAACAATAGTTTAAACCATCCAATTTTTCGAAGAATTTCTTCTCCTCTCTTTTTTGTTTGTGCAGAGAGGAGATGCACCCGAGACCTCGCTATAAAGGTTTTTATAATATTTCAAAGACAGGTGTAACAGCCGGGAACATGATCAATGGTGACTTCAGAGGCGAACAGTTCCTCAATTACACACCTCAGTAGAGACTGAAACCCACCACACCCTCAATGGCTGTCAATTCCCGAAGTTGGAGTGCGGCTACCTTAATGATGGACAAAACCGTGGTCGCATACGCAAAATCTCCCCGTTGGTGAACCTCGGAGCTCTAGCCAAGGAACGAAAAGACAATTACCGTCAGAGGTCACTATGACGTACTGCCTCTTAGCTACGCCCTAACACCCCCCCCCCACCCCCACCCCCACTCCCCACCTCCCCACTCCCTATCCCCTTCCCTCTCCTTGATTGAAATGTGATGAGCAGAAGAGTGCCATTGGTCAGGGTGAGTCTGTGGGGACTGGACACGTTCTTTGTTTAAAAAAAAAGAAATACGCTGTCTGGCGATGCAAAAGAACTGAAGCTGCCTGAATTTGTGTGACGTTTTGCGCTTTGATGTAATGTGTGTGTGTGTGGGGGGGGGGGGGGGGGAGAGAATGGTGTGTGTGTGTGTGTGTGTGTGTGTGTGTGTGTGTGTGTGTGTGTGTGTGTGTGTGTGTCTGTGTGAAGTCAAGTCAAGTCAAGTTAATTTTTTTTTAAATTCCAGATGGTACAGATGTATGTGTGTGCATGTGTGCGCGCGCGCGCGAGCACACTGAAACTGATAAAGATTAGTAAAACATATCATCATCATAATTATCATAAGTTTTACTAACATCATCATCATCATCATCATCATCATTATTATTGCTGTTGTTATCATTACTATCATTATTTTCATTATTATTATGATTGTTGTTATTATTATCATTATATCATTATCGTCGTCGTCCCCTTGTTGTTGTTATTATTATTATCATTATCATCATCATCATAGTCATCATCATCATCATACCTTCTGATTGTTTTTATTTTTATTTTCGTAGTTGTTAGTTCTGTTGTAACTCTTGATGTTAGGCTTACACAAATTCAGCATCATCATTAATGACCAATGACAGTTTGATCTCCAATATCCTCCCTTACCTTCTTCAAGACATCTTTAATTCCTTACAGCTCCTGCACAGCAACGCCACAGACATCATTCTCCAAGAAAACACGGACACGCCATCACACCCACACTATACACGCTACATACTACATCTTACACCCACCCTACATCCTACACTGCGTCTTTAAGCCTTAACCTTGCCGTTGATAATCACACTATGTGGGCGACCTTGTCAGTGTGTGTGTGTGTGTGTGTGTGTCCTCTGCACTTTCGCCGTTGAACCCTTCACATCAGGACTCGGAATGTTAAGTTTAACGCTAAAGGCCGCCTTACACAGTCCGACTGCGGTTACTTTGTTCACCTGTTGGTGGCAGCATTATTTTTTGTAATGGTAGTTGTTAATGTATGCTGCGTAAGCTATCTCCATTCCCTTTCTGTCTTCAGTTCTTCTGTAGTTTCATCTTTCGGAAAATTCGTCCAATTAGCTTTGTTCTCTACGTAGGGAGTCAGTGGTCTTTCTTGTCGTCTCCTGCCCTCTGTTTTGCCTTAGGCCACTGTCTCCATTACATGGCAGCTCTGATTTCGCATAGCATGTCCGAAGTATTTCATTTTTAGTTTCCTAGCCAGGCATAGATGTACAGGTTGTTTGTTCAGTTCTTCCAAAATGCTTTGGCTTGTTAGTCTTTGTTCAGATCTTCCAAAATGCTTTGGCTTGTTGGTCTTTCGTTCAGTTCTTCCAAAATATTTTGGCTTGTTAGTCTTTTTGCATTTCTTCCAAAATGCTTTGGCTTGGTGGTCTTTTGTTCAGATCTTCCAAAATGCTTTGGCTTGGTGGTCTTTCGTTCCAGCTTATTCCAAGGAGGCTTCTGTAGAAGCACATCTCTGAACGTGTGATTCGTTTTTCATCTGCAGCTGTAAGAATCCGTCCTTCTCTTCCATAAAATAATACATAAAAAGCAACATGCCAAATAATATAATGTTGGCAGTTTTGGAAGTTTGAGCTCATTTTCGACAGTGCAGGTGTATCAAAAAGGGTTGTACATCCACGCTGAAGCGCAGGCATAGAAGAAAAGCAGCCACGTGGTGAAAAGTGGGTTTTATTTTTATCTGTGGTCTTGGCCTCCTTTCACCTGACCTCTCCCATAACTTTGTCAGACTGCACTCATTTTTTTCTGTCAGGTAGTGTGTCCCAGGCAAGTT
>CM054149.1:24180057-24190057 GCA_028751875.1 Rapana venosa
ATCTATGCTAGCGGATTTGATGCTTTTACAAAAGGAGCTTCAATTCACTGATAGTTTCCATCTCTTAATCTTAGGGTCTCAGAACTTTGGACATAAAAATCCCCCATGAACAGAATCAAAAGCCTTTTCAATATCTAGGCAAGCTTGCATGTACATGATGACTAATTTGAATCAAACTTTTTCATTACACTGTATTGTATTTGAAGGGAGGGGGGGGGGGGGTTGTTCACCATAATTTGTGCTTTGATTTGTTGCTTTACAAGATTCAGCGCTATATAAATTCCATACATCATCATTATCATCATTTGTCAGCAACAGATCTGGTAATAGTACAAAAGTCGTAGGCGGTATAACTGTGTCTGTCAAAAAGGACAGACACAGGACAAACTCGGAGACAGATTGGAAAGGTGTTCATGGCACGTGAGTGAAGCACCTGAGAAGTGGCGCTGAGAGAGGCGGTGTAGTAGCAGGCTGCACGTGGAGGAAAGTACCCCTCCCCCTCCTCAGGGGTTATCTTCCCTACAACAGAAAGGCACCACTACTCCTCATCTCTGCTCTCAAGGATTAGGGTCAAGTAGTCGTGACCTTTCTGTTCTGTTTCGTAACTGTCTGGCTATATGTTTTTTTTGTGTTGGTTATTTTGAGAAGATCGTGGTTGTTCTATTCGTTTGGTGTAATGAGGGTAATGATGTAGTTTAACAATAACAATAACAACAATACAATAACAATAATTTTAATTCAGTTTTTGCAGTTTGTGTGTGTGTGTGTGCGTTTGTGTGTGTGTGTGTGTGTGTGTGTGTGTGTGTGTGTGTGTGTGTGTGTGTGTGTGTGTGTGTGTGTGTGTGTGTGTGTGTGTGTGTGTGTGTGTGAGTGTGAGCGTGTGTGCGACTCTGTTTTCTCAAATACTGATGCACAAACATCTTATTCAACAAACAATATGACCAAAATCAGTAATAAGTGAGAAAGATATCAGCTGTTGGCTTCTCCGTATTGTTGTGTATGTCTATGTACATTAGTATACGCTCCTTCCGAATAAACACATGTCTTAAACCAAACAGTTGGAGATGTAGCTTCGCTTTCCAAATCTGATTCACATACTTTTACCTCACAAGGCTTTCAGTTTCGCTTTTATTTCCTGGTATATCACAACAGGGGACGGGATAGCTCAGGGGTCGGGGCACTCGCTTTCCCCCAGCCAAGTTAAGCAGCGTCGAGCGTGGTTATCACTTAGATGGGTGACCATTTGCGCGCCTTGGCTTTAGTACAAGTCCCCTAGTTCACCCAGCTGTCAATGGGTACCTGCCTCTTTAGGGGCAGGGAAGGTAAAGCAGCGAGGGAGAGGAGATGGGCGCCACCCTCAATATGCTGTCCCCTAGAGAAGTGAGGTCCCTGATGTCTCGCTCCCCTACGACCACATAGGTTATGGGACACCTTTACCTTTTTTTATATCACAACTTGGAAACGACATGAATTCGTAATCTAGTCTTATTATGTGCTGATGATGTAAAAAAAAAAACCCACACTGACTCTAAGATCTTGCCTCAGAGAAGAACAATGCTATCTTTATTCCCTTTACTGGAATATTACGTCGACACACACTCTCGGGATACTAGGATGAATGAATCAATAAAACAATGGACTTTTACCACCAGACTAACATCAGAAATGGAATCGGAAAAAAGAAATGGGTATTTTAAAAGGACAAGTAGGAGCTAAAATAAGATATTGTTTGGAGCGATTCGTTGAGACTGGCGGTGGTAACAGAAAGCTTCATTGCTCTGACTGACAATGTCTACGGAAAGCAGAGGACCGCGGAGAGTGGAGGAAGCTGGTTGCGAAATCTTCATTAGTGGCCCCTACGGTCCAAGGGACTACGGGATAAGTCAGGTCAGGTCAGGTCATTCAGAGAATGTCTTTGCCTAGATTTCAGTCTGCCTTCCCTAGAGACGTGGACAAATCATGGCGCCACTATTTCTTTTTTACCGGACTATCTGGTGGCCTAACAGACTGCGTCTCGATTTCTCCTAGTTTTACATCTCTTTGTACTATGCACTAACTTGTTGTTTGCGGTTCAGAAGATGACGAGAAACGGTTGACTTCGGACAGAATCTAACCCGCGATTCTTCACTTTTTAGATGGATGATGTATCACAAAAGAACCATTAGATCATTTTAGTTATATTCTGAGAACATTACTCCTCTCTTGCGATCTCTCCACTGTTTGCCTGTGCCACAGAGAGTAAACTATAAGATCAGTACCCTCTGTTATAAATGTCTCCATAAAACAGCACCTTCCTACCTCTGTGAATGTCTTCACCTCTACACTCCTTCTCGTTCCCTCCGCTCTGCTGCAGATATCTTTTGCTTAAGAATACCTAGATTCAACCAGTCCACCGTTGGCCGTCGCTCTTTCTCTGTTTCTGGTCCATCAATCTGGAATAACCTCCCTCTCTCCCTTCATCAAAAGCCTTCCTATGACGCTTTTAAATCCGGCCTCAAGACACATTTATTTCATACCTAAGATTCTCTCCTCTTGTTCCATTTCATTTTTGTCCTGCCCTCAACAGCCAAAACCCCATCACCCTGCCTAGGTACGATCTTTATGTGAGTGCGTGAGTGTTTGTGAATATGTGTGTGTGCGTGCGTGCGTGCGTGCGTGCGAGCTTGTGTGTATACATTTGAATTTGTAAGGCTGCATGTGAATGAGCAGGATGAATGAAAGCGCTCTGATTTAATTTTTTTTGTGCAAGATATAGCGCTATATAAATTCCTTTTTTTACCCTTCTAGAACAAATATGTTCCTTCACAATCACTCCTGCCAAGACAGTCTATAGAATCTCTGCTCCTCGGTTCCCTTAGCAACGAAAGACAAGAGGGTCAGTCATGTTGGGACTGAGTGAAAGAGAGTGAGGGTGGCGGTGGAGGAGGAGAAGAGAAGAGAGGAGATCTCAAGGTCTCCTTGGACTACTTCTGTTATCTAATCACAAGTTGATGGCCTTGATAGTCTTGCTGCTACAAGTGTATGGAGTTGGTACGCTGTTTTGTCCAACTTTTGTATATATTATGTGTTTTGTAGGATAGGTTGTTTTTTTCCATTGTATGTTTTCTCTGCTTATTTTGTGTTTTGTCCTTTGTTTATTGAATTGTTGATGTTTTAATTGGTTTGTTTGTTCGTTTGTTTTAGGCTTCTATACTGGTTTGACTTGCTTTCTGTTATTCCTGTTCTTATTGTCTGTTGTCTGTTGCTGTTTTCATTGTCTGTTGTCTATTGCTGTTGTCATTGTCTGTTGTCTATTGCTGTTGTCATTGTTTGCTGTTTATTGCTGTTGTCATTGTCTGTTGTCTTTGCTGTTTTCATTATTTGTTGTCTATTGCTGTTTTCATTGTCTGTTGTCTATTGATGTTTTCATTGTTTGTGTCTATTACTGTTTTCATTGTCTGTGTATATTACTGTTTTCATTATTTGTTGTCTCTTGCTGTTTTCATTGTCTTTGTATATTACTGTTTTCATTGTCTGCTGTCTATTGCTGTTTTCATTGTCGCTGTCTATTGCTGTTTTCATTGTCTGCTGTCTTTGCTGTTTTCATTGTCTGCTGTCTATTGCTGTTTCATTGTCTGATTGTCTATTGCTGTTTTCATTGTCTGTTGTCTATTGCTGTTTTCATTGTCTGTTGTCTATTGCTGTTTTCATTGTCTGTTGTCTATTGCTGTTTTCATTGTCTGTTGTCTATTGCTGTTTTCATTGTCTGCTGTCTATTGCTGTTTTCATTGTATTAAATTTCGTCTTTTGCTGTTCTCATTGTCTGTTGTCTATTGTGATCTATTGTCTGTTGTCTATTCTATTGCTTATTTCATTGTCTGTTGTCTATTGGTGTTGTCATTGTCTGTTGTCTATTGCTGTTTTCATTGTCTGTTGTCTATTATGTTTTCATTGTCTATTGGTGTTGTCATTGTCTGTTGTCTTTTGCTATTTTCATTGTCTGTTGTCTGTTGCTGTTTTGTTGTCTATTGCTGTTCTCCGTGTCTGTTGTCTATTGCTGTTTTTTATTGTCTGTTGTTTGTTGCTGTTTTCATTGTCTGTTGTCTATTGCTGTTTTCATTGTCTGTTGTCTATTGCTGTTTTCATTGTCTGTGTATATTACTGTTTTCATTGTCTGTTGGCTATAGCTGTTTTCATTGTCTTGTTGTCTATTGCTGTTCTCATTTTTTGTTGTCTATTTCTGTTGTCATTGTCTGTTGTCTATTGCTGTTTTCATTGTATTAAATTTCGTCTTTTGCTGATCTCATTGTCTGTTGTCTATTTGCTGATTCATTGTCTGTTGTCTATTCTATTGCTGTTCCTCATTGTCTGTTGTCTATTGCTGGTTGCATTATTTGTTGTCTGTTACTGTTTTCATTGTTTGATGTCTATTACTGTTTTCATTGTTTGATGTCTGTTACTGTTTTCATTGTTTGATGTCTATTACTGTTTTCATTGTTTGATGTCTATTACTGTTTTCATTGTTTGATGTCTATTACTGTTTTCTATATTTGTTGTATATTACTGTTTTCATTATTTGTTGTCTATTACTGTTTTCATTGTTGTCTATTACTGTTTTCATTGTTTGATGTCTATTGCTGTTTTCATTGTTGTTGTCTATTACTGTTTTCATTGTTTGATGTCTATTGCTGTTTTCATTGTTTGATGTCTATTGCTGTTTTCATTGTTTGTTGTCTATTACTGTTTTCATTGTTTGATGTCTATTACTGTTTTCATTGTCTGTTGTCATATTACTGTTTTCATTGTTTGATGTCTATTGCTGTTTTCATTGTTGTTGTCTATTACTGTTTTCATTGTTTGATGTCTATTACTGTTTTCATTGTCTGTTGTCTATTGCTGTTTTCATTGTCTGCTGTCTATTGCTGTTTTCATTGTTTGTTGTCTATTACTGTTTTCATTGTTTGATGTCTAATTACTGTTGTCATTGTTTGTTGTCTATTACTGTTTTCATTGTCTGTTGTCTATTACTGTTGTCACTGTTTGTTGTCTATTGCTGTATTCATTGTCTGTTGTCTATTACTGTTTTCATTGTCTGTTGTCTATTAGATTGCTGTTCTCATTGTCTGTTGTATGTTGTCTATTGCTGTTCCTATCGTCCTCTCTCATGTGGTTGCTCCCTTGTTGTCACCACCATGGCTGCTATCTTAACTAGTCGTCGTCGAACGCTCAGACAGCAACTAATTGGTGTCTGTCATATGAGCGAAAACGCGTTGCGCTGCCTTTAAGCACCTGACAAGGCAGGACCCAGCGCGTACGACTTCGGCGTGGGAAAGAATTCATCTTTTAAATATTTCTGGGGGGAAAGGGAAAGGACAAGAGAACGAACCAAGAAGGCAGAAAATAGACAAAGGAGGGTGGGGGGGGGGGGGGGAAGGGGGGACAGGACGGGAAAAAAAGAGGAACAAGGCAGAAAACAAAGGAGGGATAGAAAAGGCTGGAATTTCTAACACAGACTTTCCAGAAGGTGGAGATGCTTTTTTTTTTTTACACTGAACAGCCCCCCCCCCCCCCCCAACACCCCCCCCCACACGGGGAGAACATCTTGACTTGACTTCACCCTGAACTCCTTGAGAAGTGCAACCTCACTGAACTTTTCAGGCAGTGTGTCGTCATTAAGTGGAGTTCATCCCCCTTCAGATAACAGGATGCATGCTGGGTATGTTTTGCGTTATCCAACCCCACCTGTCTCTTTTTTTTTTTTTTTTGCACACAAGGTGGATAGACTTTCAAAGTGCGCGTGTGCACGCAGGACTTCGGTTTACAGTTTCATGGGAAAGACTTTCAGAGGAGGGGAGTCAATACCAGTGTTGACTCCCAAGGAAAAAACCCAATATTCTGCCGATTGGATACCTTAGGGAAGATTTAAACCCACGCCTTTAGTAATCATCAGATCAGGAGTACAGCGCTCTAACCACTAGGCTATTCTGTTCACTTGTAACATTGTTGGTGTTGTTGAGGTCTTGAGCTTTGACCTTGTCGTGGCTGTTTTTTGATGATGATGATGATGATGATGATGATGATGATGATGATGATGATGATGATGATGATGATGATGATGATGATTTTAAAACAACAACAATAATAATAATAATAATAATAAATGGAATTTATATAGCGCTATATCTTGCCCCAAAAAAATCAAAGCGCTTTTTCTGTTGTTGTTAGTGTTGTTGTTGTCTTCGTCATCGTTTCTCTTTTTTCTTCCTTATCATCATCCTCCTCCTCATTATCATCCTCATCATCTTCTTCTTCTTCATTATTACCGTCGTTGGCGTCTTTCTAGTCATCATCGACATCCTCCTCCTCCTCCTCCTCCTCCTCCTCCTCCTCCTCCTCCTCCTCATCCTCATCATCATCATAACCATCATCATAACCATCATCATCATCATCACAGTCATTGTTATAATGTGTTAAACTATCATACCAATAGCTTCTCTGCCCTTTGGGCTAAGATCAAAATTAGTATGGCTATCTCTTTAGTCAATTATACCTTTCAACCTAGATCAGCTCCATCATCAACATCCTTACATCTACCTATATAGACACTGGTTCAAAAATACCTGTAATCTCATACACAGATCCCGAGGTAAGACCATGGTCAGGCAAGGAAGGAAGGAAGGAGCTATCTGACCTGACCTGCATGCCACACTGGGATGGATGGCCGGCCGGCTGGCCGCAATCCCTGACCGTTATACCGTCCCCTGAAGTGAAGGTCAGCAGCCACGTAAAAGCTCACGCATCATTCAATCAAGGTGCTGGCAATGCGGAGCATGCAGGGCAGGGCAGGGTCGGAGAAAGTCGGGCAGTTAGTTAGTTAAGTGAGTGAGTTTGTTAGTTAGTTAATAGGTGTGTTGTGTTAGTGTCGTCAGAAAGGACTTGACGATCATTTGGGGACTGCGCTGTTCGACTAGTAGGTTGGGCCCCTGTGTGATGTCATTAGGAGTAAACATCATCGTTTCTCTCCCACGCCGAAGTCGGATGCGCTGGGCCTGACTTGTCAGGCGCTTAGCGGCAGCGCAACGCATTTTTGTGTTCGGTTTTATGATTGACAACAATAGTTTGCTGCTGTCTGGGCGTTTGAAGAAGAAGGAGGAGGAGGAGATTTTTTCCCGTGTGTCTTTCTTTGCTTCTCTGCCTCTATCTTTGTGTCTCTCTGTCTATATCTCTGTCTGTCTGTCTGTCTGTCTGTCTCTCTCTCTCTCTCTCTCTCTCTCTCTCTCTCTCTCTCTCTCTCTCTCTGGCCCACACACACACATATGCGCACACACATACGCGCGCGCGCGCGCACACACACACACACACACAAACTGGAATCCAACAAAGTTTACATTACACAATCATTTGATTTCATAAATGCAGAACAAGGTAACAAAAAAAAGGAAAGAGAGACAGACAGACTGACAGACAGAGACAGAGAGACAGACAGACAGACAGACAGGCAGGCAGGTAGACAAACATACAGGCAGACCAACAGAGAGTGACCGACCGACCGACAGACAGACAGACGACCAGACAGAGAGAACTTTTATTTTTTTAAAATAAGACAACGACAAGACACTCATAATCATGTCCCATAATAGGCTGAAACTCATTTACGATTCTTCTCCTATGGGGATACCAGGGCCCTGTCTGTATAAATAGCTACCCCCGCCTTCTGGGAAATTCTGTGCTAGGAATTCCCTCTTTTCTATCCCTCTCTTTGTTTCTACCTTTCTCCTTTTTCTTCCTGTCACCTCCTTCTTGTCTATGTTCTGCCTTCTTGATCCATTCTCCTGCCCTTATTAAGTTTTTCCCCCAGAAAGAATTAAAAGATAACAATTCGCTCTCGCTCTCTCTTACATCGAAGTCGGAAGCGCTGGGCCTGACTTGTCAGGCGCTTATCGGCAGCAGCGAAATGCATTTTCCCTCATATTGTGACAGACAACAAGAGCTGCTGTCTCAGCATTCGACGAAGAAACAGAAAAGAAAAAAAGACTTTGCCATTCAACTTCACTCCTACTATTGCAGAATATCGCATGCACTTTTATTTCAATACGCACAGTTTCAGACCTCAATTTTGGAAAACAAAGACACACCCAAAACAAAAACAAAATCAAACAGGTGGATAATGATATGCATGTTGATGAGGTCACACGGGCGAGGCGCTACAAATATGGGCACAATCACCGGCGGCACTGCTTAATGATATGCAAGTGGTTAGGGGTGGGGGTGGAGGGGGGTCAGAGAGGTCAGAACGAACAGTCATAGCGGCCCGGCCCCTTGGATGAGGCTGGGGGGTGGTGGGGGGGGGGGGGGGGGTGTTGAGCGGCAAGGCAATCAGGTGTGTAATGACGTTATTGATTACTCTGTGGGTGCTGGTTGGCCTTTGGCTTCCCTTGGCTTGGCTTGGCTTGGTTTGGCTTGGCTTCTACGTATATGTGTATAGATTCGGTCACTATACCGGTGCCCGCTGTGTAAATACCACCTCCCTGAAGTTTTCTCTGTGTCTGTCTGTGTGTCTGTATATCTGTCGGTCTCTCTGTCTGTCTGTCTGTTTGTCAATCTGTCTGTCGTCGGTCTCTCTGCCCTTTTCTGGTTTTCTATGTCTATATGTCTGTCTGTCTCTCTGTCTGTCTATCTGTCTCTCTGTCTCTGTCTGTCTCTATGTCTCTCTGTCTGTCGGTCTCTCTGCCCTTTTCTGGTTTTCTATGTCTATCTGTCTATAACCCAGTGTCAACGTCTACATCTCTCTCTCCCTATCTACGTAGTGTGTGTGTGTGTGTGTGTGTTTGTGTGTGTGTACGTGTGTGTGTACGTGTACGTGTGTGTGTGTGTGTGTGTGTGTGTGTGTGTGTGTGTGTGTGTGTGTGTACGAGCGCGCGCACGTGTCTCTGTGTGTGTGTGTGTATGTGTGTACGTGTACGTGTGTTGTGTGTGTGTGTGTACGCGCGCGTGTGTGTGTGTATGTGTGTAGTGTGTTTGTACGTGTGTGTGTGTGTGTGTGTGTGTGTGTGTGTGTGTGTGTGTGTGTGTGTGTTGTGTGTGTGTGTATAGGGGGGGGGGGGGGGCGGCTGTGTGTCTGTCTCATTGTTTTCATCATCATCACCATCACCATCTCTTTCTCTGAGACAGTGTTTCTTTGTTTCTGTTTGCTTTGGGCTCTTTCTGCGAATTCTGTCCGTTTTTTGTCCGTTTTCTCTCTGGTTCTCTGTCTGTCTGTTTGTCTGTCTGTCTGTCTCTCTCTCTTCTCTCTCTCTCTCTCTCTCTCTCTCTCTCTCTCTCTCTCTCTCTCTCTCTCTCTCTCGCTCCCTCCCTCCTTCCCTCTTTCTCCCGCTCTCTCTCTCTCAGTAAATTTTATCCAGAACATGAAAATGGACTAGAGCTTTTGTTTTTCCCTTGCATCTCCAAAGGTATGTAAGTGAATGAGAAGTTGTGTGTACGCGCACATGCGTGCGTGTATGTACATGTGTGTGAACGCGCGCGTGCGCATTTGTGTGTGCATGCGTGCGTGCGTGCGCGCGCGCGCGCGCGCGTGTGTGTGTGTGTGTGTGTGTGAAAGAGAAAGGAATGCTAAAGGAAAGTTGGATGGAGAGTTATGAGTGATTCTAGGTTATCAATCTGCACACACACTCACACACACACACACACTCTCCACATACACACACTCACACACACACACGCACACCACACACACACCACACACACCACACACACACACACACACACAAACACCTCTCTCTTTATCTCTATCACACACACACACACACTTACAAATACACACGCGCGCACACACACCACCACACACACGCACACACACATACACACACAAAGCACACGCACACATACACACACATACACACACATACACACACATACACCACACATACACACATACACACACACATACACACATACACAACACGCACGCCACGCACACAACCACACATACCCCACACATCACACACATACACACATAAAACAA
>CM054149.1:24192557-24195057 GCA_028751875.1 Rapana venosa
GCATTAGGAGTGTGCATGTACGGAGTGGATCGGGGGTGTGGGGTGGGAGGGGGGGGGGGAAGGAGGATATCGGGGGGGTGGGGGGGGGGAGGGGAAGGGAGGAGGTTTGATGGAATCTTCAGGCTCAATCTTGTTACCATTCTGTCATGCTTTCCGTGACAGGTGCACCAGTGCTTAACAGTTCGTGACCTGCAGACCACACACACGGTACTAGACCGCGGCTGGTTGTTGTTGCTGTTGTTCTTCTTCTTCTTCGACCTGCAGACCACACACACGGTACTAGACCGCGGCTGGTTGTTGTTGCTGTTGTTGTTGTTCTTCTTCTTCTTCTCTTCTTGTCTTGTCTTCACGATGAGCTGCTGCGGGTGGGTTTTAACGTGTGCGTAAAGGTGTGTCGGGATAGCTCAGTGGTCAGAGCACTCGCTTTCCTCCAGCCAAGTTAAGCAGCGTCGAGCGTGGTTACCAGTTGGATGGGTGACCGTTTTTACGCCCTTGGCTTCATGTACAGTTCCCCTAGTTCACCCAGCTGTAAATGGGGTACCTGCCCTCTTTAGGGTCAGGGAAGGTAAAGCAGCGAGGGAGAGGAGATGGGCGCCGCCCTCAATATGCTGGCCCTAGAGAAGTGAGGTCTCTGACGCCTCGCTCCCCTACGACCTTATAGGTTATGGGACTCCTTTACCTTTACCTTACCTAAAGGTGTGTATGCAGTCTGCGCATGGGTACTTTGGACTTTGGTAGGTTAAGTTCTATAGAAGTTTTACGTTCACCTCCACTAAAAAAAGAAAGCAAAATAAGCAAAGAAAGAAACTGAACAAGCTTATAAAAGACTAGAAAAATCGAAAAGAACCTCAACCTGGTACCACCACCAGCACCACCCATCTCCTGCTTTACAATCAGGGAAGGTAAAGCAGCAAGGGAGAGGAGATGAGCATCGCCCTTAAACACACACTCACACACACACACACACACATGCACACACGCACGCACGCAAGCACAAACACACACACATACACACACACACACACACACACACACACACACACACACACGCAAGCACGCACGCAAGCAAACACACACACACAAACACACACGCAAGCACAAACACACCACCACACACACACACACACACACAACTGGCCACCTAGAGAAGTTGTGGTCTCTGACGCCTCGCTTCCAAACGACCACATAGTATTATGGGAACGCATTTAACCTCTTTACCTTATACGTTTCCAGCATGCACCCACGGCTTGGCCAGCTCTTCATTTTTTTTTTTAACTTTGGCCATTGAGGTATCTGGTATAAAGATGACATATGAGGAAATGCATTCCTATCCCTCACTAAAAAAATGTAAATAAAGATGATAATGGTAAATTGAAAACTCACCAGTGAAGAAGAAAAGAGAGTAAATAGGTGAGGGAAAAAAAACACAGAAAAGAGAGTGAAGAAAAGAGATAGATTTCTAGAAAGAAAGGAAAGACAAATCAGGGAAAGAGAAGACAGGACAGACTAACTAAAGATACGACAGTACACATGAAGAAAAGACAGAAGAGAGGAAGAAAAGGCAATATAAAGAACGAAAACATAATATCAATAATAAAAAAGCATGACAGAAAAAGAGAAATATAGCCAGAAAAATAAAAGATAATAGAGAAAGATAAGACACTAGACAGAGGAAAATAAGATAATAAGCAGAGAAAGATAAGATAATAGACAGAGAAAGATAAGACAATAAGCAGAGAAAGATAAGATAATAGAGAAAGATAAGACAATAGACAGAGAAAGATAAGACAATAGACAGATAAAGATAAGACAATAGACAGAGAAAGATAAGACAACAGACAGAGAAAGATAAGACGATAGACAGAGAAAGATAAGACGATACACAGAGAAAGATAAGACAACAGACAGAGAGAGATAAGGCGATAGACAGAGAAAGATAAGACGATACACAGAGAAAGATAAGACAACAGACAGAGAGAGATAAGGCGATAGACAGAGAAAGATAAGACAACAGACAGAGAGAGATAAGGCGATAGACAGAGAAAGATAAGACAACAGACAGAGAGAGATAAGGCGATAGACAGAGAAAGATAAGACAACAGACAGAGAAAGATAAGACGATAGACAGAGAAAGATAAGACGATAGACAGAGAAAGATAAGACAACAGACAAGATAAAACGATAGACAGACGAAAAATAGACAATTTAGAAAGAAATATAAAACAATAGATTGAAAAAGCAGGACAGTGAAAGGAAAAAGACAATTGACATGGAAAAAAAGAAAAGACAGAGAGACAGAGAGACAGAGAGAAGAGAGAGAGAGAGAGAGAGAGAGAGAGAGAGACAGAGAGAGACAGAGAGAAGGTGGCACTCAAGAAGAGCAGACAAAAACAGATAAACAAAACAACCTACCCATCAAGAAAAGAAGAATATTCAAAAAAAGAAGTAAAACATAAAAAACAGACACTAAAGGTATAAACAGACTTCATGAAATACAGAC
>CM054149.1:24197557-24202557 GCA_028751875.1 Rapana venosa
CTCTCTCTCCTCCCTCCTGGGCTTCACAAATACGTAACTGTTATGTGAACTTGGCTTTGGGTTTGTTTGGCTCAATCAAGTGTCGGAAATTGTAGAGAGTTTATCAGGCAAAGACTGATTGACTGCCGTTGGCAGCAGTGGAGTGGTCATATACAAAACAGTGAAAGATTTCAAATGTACAGGACAATTTATAGGTTCACACGATGTCAAACCTTATCTAAAGCTTGATATGGACATACATTTGAAAAGAAAAGACTTGGTGTATCAGACATAAATGTTCATAAATTTAGATATAATATAGAACATGATGATGATGACCTCAGGTTGCTATGCCCATTATGTAAGCAAACAGTGGAAGATGAAGTTCATTTTGTGCTGTGCTGTCCAGTATTAGAAGATGTAAGACAGAATTACATTCCGGTAAAGTATAGTAGACAGCCTAATTTATTTAGATTCTGTCTACTCATGGCATCTAGTCACCCTGAGATTGTGCGCAGCCTTGTTTTATATTTGTGTAAAGCATTTAGAATAAGAGATATCTTGGTTTCTTAAGCCATATTTTTTAAACTGATTTTTATTGTGGTAGTGGTGGGTATACATTAACATTTTGGTTTTTTGTGTTACTTATTTTTCTCACTAAAATACTAAGCAGTTTGGCAACTCCCCTTCATGTATGGGCCAATGGTCTTTTTGTGAATAAATCTTTCGTGTTCGAGTTCGAGTTCTCCCCCCCCCCCCCTCCTCTCTCTCTCCTCTCTCCTCCTCCTCTCTCTCTCTCTCTCTCTCTCTCTCTCTCTCTCTTGGTGCGTTAGTGAATCTGATACAACATGCCCTTTGTGCAATGAAACAACAAAGGATGAAGTTATCTTTATTTCTTTTGATAATTATGCTGTCCTGTCTTTCATGAATTAGGCAAACATAATTATATCTCAACAAAACATGCTAGCCAGTCTAACGCACTTATATTATGTTTACTCCTAGGACGCAGTAATCCTAATATCATTAGCAATTTAGCTTTGTGTTTATGCAAAGCCTTTAGAATAAGATGTAATATCACGACATCGTAAGTTCTTTTGGTTGTTTTTGTTCTTTCTTTCTAGTAGTCGTTGGTTTCCCACCGTGGATTTTGTTTTATTTATGAGTCACAACCGTACTTTCGCCATGAGGGCTTATCGATAATCATTGATTTGATCAGCAATCCCACTTCATGTGTGGGCCAACGGCCTTTTATGAATAAATCCTTTCCGAGTTCTCTCTCTCTCTTTCTCTCTCTCTCTCTCTCTCTCTCTCTCTCTTCTTCTCTTCTCTCTGCATGTGTGCATTCTTTATGTTTTTATTTGGAAGATAATAGAACAAGCATTATTGTTTGGGTTTTTAACATGTAGTCCACGTGTGCGTGCAGTTTTGTAAATGTTGCCATCCGTTTCCACCGGCACATAATGGCCTTGTAAACCAAATGGTGAAGCAAGTTTTAACGTGTGCGCAAGGTGTTCTATGTCTGTTCACACACGGGGCCTCGGTTTATACTGTCATCTGAAGGACTTTTGGGGGGGGAGTAGAGTCGGCACTGATGATAACTCCGGAGGAAAAATCCTCTTGAACGAACATCCTCTTGTGTGTGTGTGTGTGTGTGTGTGTGTGTGTGTGCGTGCGTGCGTGCGTGCGTGCGTGCGTGCGTGTTTATGGTTTTTTTAATTCTTTTATATCGAGGATAATGGAATAAGCACTCATGTGCTTTTTTTACATCCAGTCCCCGTGTGTATGCAGTTTTGTCAATTTTGTCATCTGTTTCCACCGGTGTGTGTGTGCGTGTGTGTCTGTGTCTGTATGTGTCTGTCTGTCTGTGTCTGTCTGTCTGTCTGTCAGTCTGTCAGTCTGTCTATGTCTCTGTGTGTATGTGTCTGTCTGTCTGTGTCTGTCTGTCAGTCTGTCAGTTTGTCTATGTCTATGTCTGTGTGTGTGTGTCTGTCGGTATCACACATACTGACTTGCAACCTTAAACCTTCAACATACCCCTACACTTCCAAATGAGATTTTTTTTTTTTTTTTGGGGGGGGGGGGGGGAGGGGGATTGTACCCTGAGCGCTTAGCAGTGGTTAGACACTGTCCTGTGATATGACCTTGAGAACAAGGGCTGCAAAATGGACAGTGTGTGTGTGTGTGTGTGTGTGTGTGTGTGTGTGTGTGTGTGTGTGTGTGTGTGTGTGTGTGTGTGTGTGTGTGTGTGTGTGTGTGTGTTTGTATGTGTAATGTGTGTGTCAGGTCAAGTCAAAGTCAAGTCAAAAACCCTTTTTGTGTGTGGTGCCTATGTAGTGTGTGTGTGTGTGTGTGCTGTGTTATGTTGTGTTGTGGTGTGGTGTGGGTGTGTGTGTCGTGTGTGTGTGTGTGTGTGTGTGTGTGTGTGTGTGTGTGTGTGTGTGTGTGTGTGTGTGTGTGTGTGTGTGTGTGTTGTGTGTGTTGTGTGTGTGTGTGTGTGTTTGTGTGCGCGCGTGCGCGCAGTGTATGTGTGTGTGGTTGTGTTTGGGTGTGCTTCGTGCGGCTGCGCGCAGCTCACGGGTGTGTGTGTGGTGTGTGTGCGTTGGTGTATGTGTGTGTTTGTGTGCGTGTATCTTTAGAGTTTTGGTTTGTTTGTTTTTTCCTCCCTTCATTTTACACTGCAGGTGGATGACACAAACAGGAAGAGCCACCACCCATACAGCTTTTGTTGTTGTGTTGTGCGTTCCTCAGCTTTTCCTGGGGGTCACCTAACATGCCACACTCTGACTCACTCATCCCACCTGGGAATCACTAAGAGATAGGAAGTACACCGGTGTTGAGGTTTGCGTGTTCGTCTTTTCAAAACTACCTCCCACTAGGCAGCCATTATCGATTCAGGGAATTTTTTACTTTTATAATAGGAGATGTCAGGTTGTTATGTTAAGAGCTTGTCATGGCTGAAGGCAATCTCAACACAACATTTTAAACATAACATTTTATGTAGGCTTGGGAATTAGCTGACATCAATAACTGGCACAGCTTTTGGCCTGGGCCAAACAGCTTTATGTGAGAACCTGGATGTTTTAAAAGCACAAAGTAGCCGGAGCTGAGCGAAGGGGAACGGGACGGAGCGTACAAGTGAAGACAGTTCCAGAGATGATAAGGATGCAGATTCGTGACTAAGCGTTCGAAACAGATGGTGTTGATCTTCTACTTCACTCTTTGTGACACAGGCAGCCAGTGAAGTGATCGCAAGATCGCAACTTGTCACCGACACACGGGCTGAAAAAGTTAACACCACACCTCACTGACTCGGATGAGACTATAAACCGAGGCCCCGTGTGCGAACGCACGCAGAACATCTTGCGTACACGTTAAATCCTGTTCCGCTTTTCGTAAGAGTAGGCCATTGTGTGCCGGTGGGAAGAGATGACAGAATTTACAAAACTGCATACACACGGGGACTAGATGTAAAAAAAGCACATAAGTGCTTATTCCATTATCCTCGCTATAAAAGAATAAAATATAAATGAATATAAAAGAAAGGAGTGAAGAAAGAAGTCGAATCAGGTCACAGATAGTTTAAGAAAATGGCATAGAACAAGGGACTACAGGTACTGACAGGAATCTTATTTTCAGACAGGTAGCTAGGCAGTTAGATCTTTTACTGCAGGGGGGAAATGTTTTCCATCAAAGAATGTTGGTTGGAAAGATGGGAAAAGACAGAAAAGGCGGGTATCAGAAATAGTGGAACGCGGCCATCTACAAAAAGAACAGAAAGTACGGAATTCAAAACTAGGAGTCAGTCAGAAAACTGGGAACTGAGCTAAGGAGATTATCTACTGCAGATATTCCGCGGAATCATGTCATGCCAACAAAGCTAGGCTCGACATCAGGCTGTGGAGAGATAATTATATAGGATAACCGATTTTTCTTTCGAATTGACTTGACTTGTCTTGACACTTTGACGTGATGAGTCATTATGGCAGTGTGTTGATTTTTTTTTCTCTGTGTCTGCGCTGTGTCTTGGGTATACTGGACCTGGCGGAGCCCATCTCTTTCCAGGTCGTAGACTGCATGCTAGGTGTGTGTGTGTTAACCACGCCTAAGTCCAGAGCTGGCCTAATTTTGTTTTTTTTCCCAAAAAATTTGACTGGGTCTGACATCTGTGTAAGAGAAACGTGCGATTATATGGAAAAACAACCCCCAAAAAACCCAACAACAAACCAAACATCTTTCGTACCATCAACCGGGCTTACAATGGAGAAGATCCGGAACTTATATGAATTCCAAAGGAACAGTTCCACGGTAATTTGAGCCCACGCTGTCAGATACTGTTAAATCAGGAATCTGACCTAACAACAATACTTTTTCGTCATGGTGTCTGCAGACATCATCACCATCATCATCATCATCATCATCATCATCATCCACCATTATCACCATCATCATCACCATCATCATCATCATCACCATCATCATCATATCATCACCACCACCACCGCTATGATGAATCATTATGATAAAGCTCAAAATCTTGCATTGGCAAACCCAGGGTGTTATGCTCAGGTCTCTTACACCACCACATGAAACTACACACACACGCGCGCGCGCGCGCGCACACACACACAAACACACACGCACACGCACACACACACCACACACACACACCCCCACACAACACACACATACACACAACCACACGCACACCACACACACACTATACACACACAACACACACACACACACAAATGTACGTACGTACATACACAAATACACACATATAGATAGATTGCTTCGAGCCGCAAGTCCAAGTATCACTTGCGGAAAGTATTTGCCAGTCAACATTAGGAAAGGTACTGAAAGATGAACCCTTTAGCTTAATCATCAGTATGCATGACATTCTTTACCCTTCAACTCCTCCCGCTCATCTGACCCCCCACTCCACCCCCCTCACCTTTTCTTTTTTTTACATTCATAATGTGAATATAAATTTTTACTTGTCTCCTTCTTCTTTGTCGAAC
>CM054149.1:24207557-24210057 GCA_028751875.1 Rapana venosa
ACCCCCCCCCACCCCCACCCCCCCCCCCCCCCCCCCCCCTAAAAATCAAACAACAGTAACAACAAGAATTCAGTGGTTGTGTGGAGTTTATACGCTCTGTTCCAGCTCTAGACACAATGTCAAAGCAGATAACTATCAGCACATAATTATTTCGACGCCTCCTCCTCCACCCCTCACCTCCGAAGAGCAATATTGATTCATTAGCTTTCAATTTGTTGATAAATTGGATGTAAATATCTGACTGAGAGCCATGAATTGGGTCATTTTACCTACTGTTCTTTCTCAACTTTCAGGCTTTTTTTTTTGCTGTCTTTGTGTCCAAATGTACCTACACCAGAAACTGGTCTCTTTCATAACTTGATTCTGTAAGTGTCTGCTATCTCTTTTGCAATTCGGGATAACTTTTGTGTTTAACAGTTCTGTTGAATGAATAAATTTATTTCTTATTTATTTTATTCTTATATATTGAGGATAATGGAATCAGCACCTGTGCGTTTTTTTAAACATTCAGTCCCCGTGTGTATGCAGTTTTGTAAATTTTGTCAACACCATGGACACAGTCACTCATCATCACCCTCCCCAAGAAAGGAAATCTACAACAATGCCATAATTACCGCACAATCAGCCTCATATGCCACCCAATCAAGGTCATGCTGCAGATAATATTGAATAGACTGAAGCCACAAGCAGAGACCATCATTGCTGAGGAACAAGCAGGTTTCAGAGCAGGGCGCAGCACAACAGAACAGATATTCAACCTCAGAATACTATGTGAGCGGTACCTTCAACATCAACAAGACCTTTACCACGTATTTATCGATTTTAAGAAGGCATTTGACAGGGGTGTGGCATGCAGCTTTGTGGGCAACCATGAATTTGTACAGCATCAATGCAAGCCTGATCAGAGTCATCAAACAGCTGTACAGCGAGGCCACCAGTGCAGTGTACTACAACAACAACATTGGAGAATGGTTTCGAACAACAGTTGGAGTAAGGCAGGGCTGTCTACTCTCACCCACTCTTTTCAACATCTTCCTTGAGAGAATCATGGCTGATGCACTGGAACATCATGAAGGATCAGTCAGCATTGGTGGCAGAACGATCACAAACCTACGCTTCGCAGATGACATTGATGGAATAGCAGGATCAGAAAAAGAGCTTGCCAGCCTAACAGAACACTTGAATAAGGCCTCCAAAACATACGGCATGGAAACCAGTGCAGAGAAGACCAAACTGATGACTAATAAAACCAACGGCATTAGCACTGATATCAGGGTTAATGACCAGAAGCTGGAAACAGTTCAAAGCTTCAAGTACCTGGGAGCCATTGTATCAGACCAGGGATCCAAGCCAGAAGTAGTATGCAGGACTGCACAGACAATAACAGCTTTGTCAAAACTAAACACCATCTGGAGAGATAAAAATATCTCACTTATCTCCAAGATCAGACTAATGCGCTCCCTTGTCATATCCATATTTCTGTATGCCTGTGAATCATGGACCCTGACTGCAGATTTGGAGAGAAGAGTACAGGCGGTGGAGATGAGATGCTTTCGAAGACTCCTTGGCATCTCCTACAAAGACCACATAAGCAACGAAAGCGTGCATAACAGAATCCAGCAAACCATTGGACCCTCTGAGAACCTTCTAACGATCGTGAAAAAGTGTAAACTTAAATGGTATGGGCATGTCACAAGATCCAAAGGACATGCAAAGACAGTTTTACAAGGCACTGTCCAAGGAGGAAGAAGAAGAGGCAGACCAAGGAAGAGCTGGGAGGATAACATCAGCGAATGGACAGGCCTAGAAAACCCTGAGAAAGGCAGAACAGAGAGAGGAATGGAGGGAACTGGTTGTTGAGTCTTTGAGGGTGCCCCCACGGTCGTCAGACTACGGGGCAGATAGATAGACAGATAGATAGATAGATAGATAGATAGATAGATAGATAGATAGATAGATAGATAGATAGATAGATAGATAGATAGATAGATAGATAGATAGATAGATAGAAATTTTGTCATTCATTCCCAATGACACACAATGGCCTACTCTTCCGAAAAGCTGAACTAGTTTTAACGTGTGCGTAAGATGTTCTGCGTGCGTTCGCAGACGGGACCTCGGTTTATAGTCTCATCCTAAAGAATTTTGTGGGAAGTGGAGTCGGCACTGATGTTAAATCCAGGGGGAAAAGTTCTCTTGGACAAGATTCGAACCCAGCTCAGCAGATCACGCGTGCAATGCGCATCACTCTAACCGCCAGGCTATCCCGTCCTATCTTTGGATAATGAATGAAACATCTAATATCATTTGCAAAGCTGCTAAAGAAAAGAATGGTTCTGATTGGCTTAGCTACTGGATGGTTCTGATTGGTCAGCTACTGGGTGGTTTTGATTGGTCAGATAATGGATGATTCTGATTGGTCCAGCTACTGGATGTATGTCTATAGGCAGACAACCAAATGTACACCATGATTCCTTCTGTATGACCTGCATGTAAATAC
>CM054149.1:24220057-24237557 GCA_028751875.1 Rapana venosa
TTCGAGTTCGAGTTCGAGTTCTCTCTCTCTCTCTCTCTCTCTCTCTCTCTCTCTCTCTCTCTCTCTCTCTCTCTCTCTCTCTCTCTCTCTCTCTCTCAAATCTATGTGTAGAAGAAGAATAAAAAAGACATAAACATAGTTAATTTTTTTAACAAAAAAAAGCAGCCAGGACAAAAAGCAATGTCATTAGAACACAGGGGTCATTGTTATCATTTACATTACATTTCAATACGGAAATGCAACAAATAACCCCAAATGTATTGTCAACGTCTACCAGTATATTATAGGAAATACAAACATTTCAGCTTTGCGATCATGCATTATAGATATGGAGAATTTGGAGGGGGTGGGTTGTATTATGAAAATCATTATTCAGTATGTCGTGTCAATGGCTTCTCTTTCCGTACAAGGAAATGGGGAGAGATGTGTACACAACAACAAAAATATGCAGCCTAGATGATGGCAAAGACGGAACAAACAAATGAACAGAAATTTAATATATATAAAAAATTGAAAATAAAATGGGGGGACCGATGTAGAATGGCGAGAAAGAGGAAAAATAGCTAGCAGTTCACTTGAAAGGTGGAAGGGGAGGTGTGTTGGTTTCTCTTTTTGTTTGTTTGTTTGGTGTTGTTGTTGTTTTGGGGTGGATTTTATGTTATTGTTATTGTCGATAACCAATTCTTCTTTTTCTCTTTTTCTGGGTTTTGGATGGGGTGCTTCCCGTGGAAATGGAGCATAAATAGCATCCCCACCTACTGGAAACTTTGCGCTGGGAATTTCCTCTTTTCTATCCCGCTCTTTGTTTCTGCTTTGTCCTTTTCTTCTTGTAGTAGTAGTATATATCAAGAACGGAACTCAAGGCACTGGCAGGTCTGCACTTTAAGTTGACCCGTGAGATCGTTAAAATCCCCACCTTTTCAATCAGAAGTCAACGCGGCCCAGATTTGAACCCACAACTTCACACACCTGTAGGAATGGAGTCAAACTGTTTATAAACTCTCAGCTACGGTTCGTCCTGTTTTGTTGTCGCTGTTGTTGTTGTTAACGATGATGCTTGATTGTTGCTACTTATGTTGTTGTTGTTGTGAGGTTGTTGTTGCTGTTTTTGTTGTTACTGTTGTTGTGGTGTTGTATTGTTATGGAGGATAAAAGAAACTTTATATTCGTTAGGTTTAGTTTAGGTGGCAGGTTCACACACTGAAAAAAAGGTTTCATTTTAACACACATGTCTTCCTGGAATAGATTTTCGCTTCCAAAAACACACAGTTATATTATTTATGTTATATAGAATAATTTTTGTGTAAAAATTATTGTGTGTTAGATTCTGCAAATATTATTGTGAAAGCTTTACTTATTTTCACTATCTCATGTTATCTTTATTGTTCTTGTGGTTTTTTTTATCAGGTAAAATGTTAGATATTACACTCGTGGATATTTTTTTAAGCATTTTTGGCGTATGTTTTAAGAAACATTCCAACAAAAACACCTTTTTTTATTAAAAGCACTTATAACTTTAAAATTCTGTCAAATACACTTTTATCTCAAAATGTCGGACATATGTGAGAGTTTCCGATACAAATGTGATATTTAAGTGGTTTCTTTCTTGCTTTTCTTTTCTGTCTTTCCTTTTTTTCAGACATTATATTCTTTGTTTCTTTCTCTCTCTCTCTCTCCTCTCTCTCTCTCTCTCTCTCCTCTCCTCTCTTCTCTCTCTCTCTCTCTCTCTCTCTCTCTCTCTCTCTCTTCTTTCTCTCCCTTTTCTAGTCTTCTTTCTTCTTTTTTTCTTTCGTTCCCTCTCTCTAGCTTTCTTTCTTTATTTTATTCTTTCTGTTCTTTTCTTTCTCTCATTCATTGCTTGTTTGCTTCTTTCTTTCTTTGTTTTCCTTTTTTTTTCTCTTTCTTCTTTCTTTCATTTTCTTTTCTGTGTCAACCTTCCCTTCCTTTCTTTTTATTTCAATCTTTTCGTCCTTTTATCTTTGTGTGTATTTCTTTTGTCCGTCTTTCTTTCTTTCTGTTCGTCTTTCTTTCTATTTCGATTGTGTTTCTTTCCGTTTTTCATCATGTAAAAAAACAACAACAAACAAACAAAGTTTAAAGTCTATGTTAAATATGCCTGGATATATACAAGGAGAAACACACACTAACTAGCACACGAGCTTGCCTTCCCGCACATGTGTCAGAAAGTGTGTGTGTGTGTGTGTGTGTGTGTGTGTGTGTGTGTGTGTGTGTGTGTGTGTGTTGTGTGTGGTGTGTGTGTGTGTGTGTGTGTGTGTGTGTGTGGTGTCTGTGTGTCTGTGTCTCTGTGTCTCTCTGTGTGTATGTGCTGTGTTTTATTTTATTTTATTTTTTTATATCGAGGATAATGCACTCATGTGCTTTTTTTACGTACATCCAGTCCCCGTCTGTATGCAGTTTTGTAAACTCTGTCATCTGTTCTCACCGGCACACAATGGCCTACTCTTACGAAAAGCGGAACAGAATTTAACGTGTGCGCAAGATGTTCTGCGTGCGTTCGCACACGGGGCCTTGGTTTACAGTCTCATCCGAAGGACTATACGTGTGTGATAGTGTGTGCGTTTGTGTGTGTGTTAGTGCGTGTGCGTGTATGTGTCTGTGTGTGTACGCGAGTGTGTTAGTGTGTGTGTCTGTGTGTGTGTGTTGTTAGTGTGTGTGCGTGCGTGTGCGTGTATGTGTAGTGTAGTGTAGTTTTGTGTAGTGTGTGTGTGTGGTGAGCGCGCGCGCGTGTGCGTATGTATGTACAAAGGTGTGTGTATGTGTGAGCGCGTGCGTCCCTGTATAGATAGATAGATAGATAGATAGATAGATAGATAGATAGATAGATAGATAGATAGATAGATAGATAGATAGATAGATAGATAGATAGATAGATATGTGTGTGTCTGCACGCGCTCACACGTGCATACGTGCATGCGCATATGTGTATGTATGTATGTCTACATCGGGGGCTGGAGGTGGGAGGAGGAGGTGTTGATGTATGTATGTATGTATGTCTGTGTGTGTGTGGGAAGGGGGAGCTGGCAAACATCCTGCAGTAATTCTCAAAGGGGTCATTGGCAGTGTCAGCACTTCTAAATAATCCATAATTCAGAATCAGTCCCCCTCCTCCACACACACCCTTCCCTGCTCCTCCTGACCACCCCCCCCTCCTACCCCCCCCCCCCCCCCCCCCATCCCTCATCGCCCCACCACCACTGAACTACTGGGTCGTGTCATCAGAAGTCTCTGACTTTTCTGAACTGTTTCCTGGACTCTGTAAAGTTTACATGCCATCCCAGTTTTACTTGATGAACTGTCTGAAAGTGTTTGTCAGTGTGTGTGTGGTGTGTGTGGGGGTGGGGGGGGGTGGTGTAGGTGTGTGTGGGGGGGGGGGTGGAGATGTGTGTGTGTGTGTTGGGGGGCGGGGGTGGTGTGTGTGTGTGTGTGTGTGTGTGTGCGTATGTGTGTGTGTAAGTGTGTGTTGTGTGTGTGTTGTGTGTGTAGTGTGTGTGTGTGTAAGTGTGTGTGTGTGTGTGTGTGTGTAAGTGTGTGTGTGTGTAATGTGTGTGTGTATGTGTTGGAGGGAAGGAGGAGGGGGGGGGGGGGGGGGTCGGTGTAGGTGTACAGTGTGTGTGTGGTGTGTAAGTGTGTGTGTGTGTGTGTAAGTGTGTTTGTGTGTGTGTAAGTGTGTGTGTGTGTCTGTGTTAAGTAAGTTCGTGTGTATGTGTGTGTAAGTAAGTGTGTGTGTGTAAGTGTGTAAGTGTGTGTATGTAAGTGTGTGTGTTTATTTTATTTATTTTTCTTTTTTTATATCGAGGATAATGGAATAATGTGTGTTTGTGTACGTGTGTGTTTGAGTACGTGTGTGTGTGTGTGTGTGTGTGTGTGTGTGTGTGTGTGTGTGTGTGTGTGTGTGTGTGTGTGTGTGTGTGTGTGTGTGTGTGTGTGTGTGTGTGTGTGTGTGTTGTGTGTGTAAGTGTGTGTTGAGTGTGTGTGTAAATGTGTGTGTGTTTATTTTATTTATTCTTTTTACATCGAGGATAATGGAATAATGTATGTGTGTGAGTGCGTGCGTGCGTGCATGCGTGTGTGTGTGTGTTTATTTATTTATTTTTATTTTTTTAATTCTTTTTATATGGAGGATGATGGAAAAATATGTGTGCGTGCGTGCGTGCGAGCGTGTGTATGTGTGTGTGCTTTCAAATTCATTTAACGTCTTTTCACAGTTGTGATATTAGGAGGTCCGCTGTCAGTGGGATCTTACACTCTGTTCAAGAATTAGTGTGTGTGCGTGCGTGCGTGTGCGTGCGTGTGTGTGTGTGTGTGCGTGCGTGCGTGCGTGTGCGTGCGTACGTGTGCGTGCGCGCATGCGTGCGTGTATGTGTGTGTGTGTTGAGGATACGGTATATAAAAAAAGGAAAGAAATATGAAGACAAAAAGACAGCTCCCTCTTAGGGGAGGCCGGGGGCCTGTCAGTATAAATAACATCCCCCACCTTCTGGAAATTCTGTGCAAGGAATTCCCTCTTTTCTATCCCTCTCTTTGTTTCTGCCTTAACCCTTTTCTTCCTGTCATCACCTCCTTCTTGTCCATTTTCTGCCTTCTTGGTCCATTCCCATGCCTTTTATTCCAGAAAGCATTGAAATATAACAATTTTCTCCCATAAGGTAAAGGTAAAGGAGTCTCATAACCTATAAGGTCGTAGGGGAGCGAGGCGTCATAGACCTCACTTCTCTAGGGGCCAGCATATTGAGGGCGGCGCCCATCTCCTCTCCCTCGCTGCTTTACCTTCCCTGACCCTAAAGAGGGCAGGTACCCATTTACAGCTGGGAGAACTGGGGGAACTGTACTGAAGCCAAGGCGCGCAAACGGTCACCCATCTCCCATGCCGAAATCAAATATCCGGATGCGCTGGGCCTGACTTGTCAGGCGCTTTAACGGCAGCGCAACGCATTTTTGCTTATATGACAGACAACAATAGGTTGCTGTCTGAGCGTTCAACAAGAAAGAAGAAAAAGAGAAAGGCACACACACACACACACACACACACACACACACACCATCTCCCTCCACACTCCTCTCTCTCTCTCTCTCTCTCTCTCTCTCTCTCTCTCTCTTTCTCTTCTCTCACATCTCTCTCTCTCCTCTCTCTCTTCTCTCTTTGAACCGAGTTTTACTCAGACCTTACTCGTATCCGTTCTGAACCTCCTTCTCTCTTCTCCTTTTGTGTTGTTGTGTGGTTTCGTGTGTTAGTGTATGTTTGGAGCTTTTTTGTGTGTGTGTGTGGTGTTTGTTTTCATTACGTTAAATGCATCATGCGAATTTTCCTTTATGTATTTGTATTTACAAAAGAAAGTCGTGTATAACCCCCCCCTTTGTCAATAGGCCACATTGGCAATGACAATAAATTGGTCCACGCAAGCGTCAAAGCGCTCTCCTCTCTCTCTCATCTCTCTCCTCTCTCTCTCTCTCTCTCTCTCTCTCTTCTCTCTCTCTCTCTCTCCTCTCTCTCTCTCTCTCTCTCTCTCTCTCTCTCTCTCCTCTCTCTACTACGCGCTCGTTCTCGCCTTCTACACTCTCCATTCTCAATGCTCTCTACCTCATCTCTCGTGTCAGTGTTGAACTGAGTTTACGTCAGAGCTAAAGTCGTACCGTTCACTAGAGACTTTTTTTGGGTGGGGGCTGCTTTCCATCACGTTAGCCATGCATCATTTGATTTTTCTTGTATCTATTGGGTATTTGCAAAGAGAAAGTCGATAGGGATCACCCTCCTTGGTCAATGAGGGCACATTGGAGCAATGTACAATAAATTGGTCAAAGCGTCTCCCTCTCTCCCTTTTCTCTCTCTTCTCTCGCTCTCTCTCTTTCTCTCTCTCTCGCTCTCTTCTTCTCTTCTCGCTCTCTCTCTCTTCTCGCTCTGCTCGCTCTCTGTTTCTCTCTTCTCGTCCTTTCTCGCCCTCTCTCTCTCTCTCTCCCTCCTCTCTCTCTCTCTCTCTCTCTCTCTCTCTCTCTCTCTCAGACAGACAGACGAAACGTCCGCCTTTACACCTGAGCGAGAGAAATCCCAAGAGAAGTCTGACCACCGGAGTCAGTGCTGAATAATTCACTGGGAAAACTGGAGGCCCCTCAGTCCCTGGAGTGTCCGGCCCTGCCCTGCCCTGCCCTGCCCTGCCCTCTCGCCAGGACACAGACACACACACACACACGCACGCACGCAGAGAGAGAGAGAGAGAGAAGAGAGAGAGAGAGAGAGAGTGAGAGAGAGAGAAGAGAGAGAGAGAGAGAGAGCAGACGAAGAGAGAGAGAGAGAGCGAGCGAGAGAGAGAGCGAGAGAGAGAGCGAGAGAGAGAGAGCGAGACAGGAGAGAGCAGAGAGACAGAGAGAGGAGACAGGAGAGAGAGAGAGAAGAGAGAGAGAGAGAGAGCGAGAGAGAGAGAGAGAGCGGAGAGAGAGAAGAGAAGAGAGAGAGAGAGAGGGAGGAGAGCGAGAGAGAGAGGAGAGAGAGTTAGAGAGAGAGAGAGAGAGAAGAGAGAGAGAGAGAGAGAGATGAGAGAGAGAGAGAGAGAGAGCTCTGGCTCTTTACTTTCCATTTTGCCACTACACTGGACCTCCTCGACCTCTTACATTCTGCCCTTAGCAATCATCACACTACATTATCTTGCTGTTGCTGCTGCTGCTGTTGCTGCTGCTGCTGTTGCTGCTGCTGTTGCTGATGATGATGATGCTGCTGCTGCTGCTGTTGCTGATGATGATGATGACGATGATGATGCTGATGATGATGATGATGATGATGATGCTGCTGCTGCTGCTGCTGCTGATGATGATGATGATGATGATGATGCTGCTGCTGTTGCTGATGATGATGATGATGATGATGATGATGATGATGATGATGATGATGATGATGCTGCTGCTGATGATGATGATGCTGCTGCTGCTGCTGCTGCTGATGATGATGATGATGATGATGATGCTGATGATGATGCTGCTGCTGCTGCTGCTGCTGCTGCTGCTGCTGCTGCTGCTGGTGCTGCTGCTGCTGCTGCTGCTGCTGCTGATGATGATGATGATGATGATGATGCTGCTGCTGATGATGATGATGATGCTGATGCTGCTGTTATTTTTGTGTGGTGGTTGTGGAGGTTGTTTGGTGGTGGTGGTGGTGGTAGTGGTGGTGTTACTGTTAATGTTGTTTGTTTGTTGTTATTGTTACTGTTATTTGTTTGTTGCTGCTTCTGCTGCTGCTGCTGTTGTTGTTATTGTTGTTGTTATTATTGTTGTTGTTATTGTTGCACATACTTTAATAAGAGTAAGCGGCGGGGGTACCATTCCAGCATGAACAGAGTGTTTTCGAACACAGAGACAAAGACAGAAAAATAAACAGGTAAACATATTGACAAACGTACATGTATGAAGTTCTTTAAAATACTTGTATTAGTATTATTCTACATCGAGGATAATGGAATAAGAACTTGAGTGTTTTTTTACATCCAGTCCCCGTGTGTATGCAGATTTTTTGGTCAAATTTTCATCTGTTCCCACCGGCACACAATGGCCTACTCTTACGAAAAGCGGAACAGGATTTAACATGTGCGCAAGATGTTCTGCGTTCGTGCGTGCGTTCGCACACGGGGCCTCAGTTTAAAGTCTCATCCGAAGGACTTTTGCAGAGAGTGGAGTTGACACTGATGTTACTCCAGGGAAAAGAATATCCCCTTGAACGGGAATCGAACCCGGGTCGTCATAGTGCGAGCGCAATGTTCTAACCACTAGGCTATCCCGTCCCCCAGAACGACAGTCGATTATGCAGACAGCGACAGAGAGACTGCCAGTGAGAAGACGAAGAAAAGACAAGGGAAAGACAAACAGGCAGGCAGACAGGCAGACAAACAGACTGACTGACAGACAGACAGACAGACAGACAGACAGACAGACAGAGGCAGGAGGAACATATAAAAACAGAACAACCGTGCCCGTCAGAGAAAACGACAGGACAGAAATGAGACAGGAAGACAGGCGAAGATGTAGAGAAGCGAAGACAGAACCAAACAGACTTGGGGAAGAAAGAAAAAACCCAACAGCCAAACGAACAAACGAAACAAACAAACAAACACACTTCTTCTTCTTCTTTTTCTTATTTGTCCTTAAACCCTCAGTCAGCAACTATTGTTCTCTGTCATATGAGCGAAAATGCATCGCGCTTGCCGTTAAATGGCTGGGAAGTCAGGCCCAGCACATCCGATTTATGCGTGGGAGAGAAAATCTTATAAGTCTTTCTGAAAAATTAGGCTGAATATTTTTTTCATTATTTTATTCTTTTATATCGAGGATGATAAAATAAGCACTATATGTGCTTTTTTTTTTACATCCAATCCCAGGCAGAAAATAGACAAAAAAGTGGTGACAAGAAGAAAAGGGACAAGGCAGGAACTAAGAGAGTGGTAGAAAAGAGGGAATTTCCACCACAGAATTTCCAGAAGGTAGGGGATGCTATTGATATTGACGGGCCCCTGGCATCAACAAGTGGAAAAAGCAAACAAAGAAAACAAAACAAAACAAAGAAAACAACAAACAAACTCACAATGCCAAGAAAGCAGATCAGATCAGATTGTACTCCCTTCACAATGCTTCAGCGTGACGATACTCACCATCCAGCAGTCATCACACAGCAAGCACAGCAGTGCACGCACAGCATCATGCCCACAGCACAGCACAGCACAGCACAGCACAGCATGCACAGCACAGCACAGACTGCACACAGCCACAGCACGCACAGCACAGCACAGCACACGCACAGCACACACAGCACGCACAGCACAGCACAGCCAGCACTGCACAGCACAGCACGACTGCACAGCACAGCACAGCACAGCACAGCACAGCACGCACGCACAAGCACAGCACAGCACAGCACAGCCATGCACAGCACAGCACAGCACAGCACACACTGCACAGCACCATGCACAGCACAGCACAGCACATCACGCACTGCACAGCACTGCACTGCACAGCACAGCACAGCACAGCACAGCACTGCACAGCACAGCACAGCACTGCACAGCACAGCACTGCACAGCACAGCACAGCACATCACACCACTGCACAGCACTGCACTGCACTGCACAGCACAGCACAGGACAGCACAGCACAGCACAGCAGAGCACAGCACTGCACAGCACAGCACAGCACAGCACTGCACAGCACTGCACAGCACTGCACAGCACAGCACAGCACAGCACAGCCCAGCATAGCACAGTACAGCACAGCACAGCACAGCACAGCACCACAGTCAAAGCCACACTGCATTCACCTCTCTGCCGATCCCATCATCGGAATAAAAATAATTGAACACCGTGGCAACTCACACTTTCATTTTTCATCGTCATCTGGAATATATAACAGTTTTATATCGTACAAAAATGGATGCACTACACTTTTGGAGCACAAATACTAACAGTTTTGTACACTCAAGAATTAATGTCTTTTTTTAGGGGTGTCTTTTTTTTATCATTCTTTATTGGACCTTTCAATAATTTTTTTATCAGAGGGGGGAATTTCAGACTCGACGATTTATTGTTTGATTTTTTTTTGTTAGTTACATTTTTACAGAGTGTATACTCTTTTTTCATTTTTACATTCCATCAACGCGTTTTATGTTTTTGTGACAGGTATATCAAAGCCCAACAGTCGATTGGACATGCAAAACTGCTCGCTTCTAAAAGCAAATAAAGAAATGAATAGATGAATAGATAAATAAAGTCAATAGGATGGATATCTGTTAAAAAGGGTGTTTTAAAATCAGTGTCAAACTTTAAGTGTAGAGTTTGTCATAATGGTCAATATCCATAGATCTGCGTAGATAGAACGATATCAGACAATAATCACTAATTAGAAATGAATAAATTTGAACGATACTTACATATAATTTTGTTGTTAAGTTTTATAAATGGAACACTTGCAAATAGCTTGCCAGATTCTCCTAAATTTTGGATTGAGTTACAATAAATTTGACTCATGCACTTCCATTATCCTCGAAATATAAGAATGAATGAATGTTTATAATAACGTACCATCGATTTTGTTTTGTAACACACAGACACCCCCAAAACATCTACATCAGTTTTTTTGCTTTGATAATCATAAACGCATTCTAGTCACCAATACAGATACGTCAACGATGCACACACAATACTCCTAGACTTTTTTAAAGGCAATATCCGCTCACAGCATACGTTTTCAGGAAGAAGAAAAACCAAGCAGTTGTTGTGTACACTGCTTTACAAAACGTGCGTCAGATGTCTAGTATCTATCTGTAGGGCTTCATATTGTACACCAGTGTCCAGTTGTTCGCTACAGAAGACACAACAGTTATGTGGGCAGTATGCAGTATCCATGGCGTGTGTTTCACGTTTTTCAGGGAACAGTTCAAATTGTACTGTACTTAATAAAGTACACCATGGTGATGATGCAACTCTGTGTGTGTATGTGTGTGAAGGATAAGAATGATGATACAACTCCGTGTGCGTGCGTGCGTGCTAGTGTGTGTGTGTGTGTGTGTGTGTAGTTGTGTGCGTGCGTGCGGGTGTGTATGTGTGTGTTGTTCTCACACACACACACAGTCACACCACACGCCAACGCAATAGAGAACCAACCTGCGAACGGTAGGGCGGTTGTGTTCAAAACAACCATGCTTTGTTTGACACATTGGGGACATGTTTGTGAATAGCTGGCATGCTTTGAAAAGACGATTAGTTTTAATGTATTCTAACAACACCCTCCCCCTCCCCTCCCCTCCCCTCCCCTCCACCTCCCCTCCTCCTCCTTTGTCAGTCTGTCTGTATATAATTATCCATCTGCCCCTCTCTGAATCAATTGCTGAAACATTCGGTGTACTTATCTATCTGTTTCTGTCTCTGTCATTGTGGGTCTGTGTTTGCCTGTGTGTGTTTGCCTCTGTGTTTTCTCTCTGTTCTCTGTCTCTGTCTCTGCTCTCTCTTCTCTCTCTCTCTCTCTCTCTCTTCTCTCACTCTTCTCTCGCTCTCTCTCTCTTCTGTCTTCTCTCTCTCTTCTTCTTCTCTCTTTCTCTCTCTCCTCTCTCCTCTCTCTCTCTCTCTCTCTCTGAATCAATTACTTAAACAATCGGTGTACTATTCACCTGTTTCTGTCTCTGTCTCTGTCAATGTGTGTCTGTGTTGTCTGCCTCTGTATGTGTGTGTGTGTGTGTGTGTGTGTCTTCTCCTTCCTCTCTCTCTCTCTCTCCTTCTCTCCCTTTCCTCTCTCTTCTCTCTCTCTCTCTCTCTTTCTCTTTCTCTCTTGTTTTGATTTCGTGATATAATCCCTGAACAGGTCGGAAAATGGATCTAGAAATAAAGAAGCTTAGGATTATTTGTCTATTATCCTCCAAACAAACAACTTTGCCTTGCCTTGCCTTGCCTTGCCTTACTTTGCACTTCTCTTGCCTTGCCTTGCCTTGGCTTATCTTGCCTTGCCTTGCTTTGCCTTGCCTTGCCTTGATTTGCCTTGCCTTGCCTTGGCTTACCTTGCCTTGCCTTGCTTTGCCTTGCCTTGCCTTGCCTTGCCTTGCCTTGCCTTGCCTTGCACTTGCCTTACCTTGCCTTGCCTTGTTCTCTTATCCCGAATCCTTTCTTTCACAGTGTGCAGTGTTTTTGCCTGTGCTGTTGATCTCATAATTATAAAAGGTAAAGGTGTCCCCATAACCTATGTGGTCGTAGGGGAGCGAGGCATCAGATACTTCAACATCTCCAGGGGCCAGCATATTAAGGGCGGCGCCCATCTCCTCTCCCTCGCTGCTTTACCTTCCCTGATCCTAAAGAGGCAGGAACCTATTTACAGCTGGTGAACTGGGGAGAACTGTACTTTAGCAAAGGCTTGCAAACGGTCACCCATCTAAGTGGAAGCCACGCTCGATGCTGCCTAACCTTAGCTGGGGGAAAAGCGAGTGTTCTGACCACTGAGCTATCCCGTCCCAATAATTATACCCAAGCTAAAAACACACCCGTCTAGACAGCAAAACTTCGCGGCTTCGATGCCCTGTTTGAACTTAAACTTTTCCCCCTATGTATGAATTAAGCCTCGAGAGGTGGTCTGGGTGCTAGCCTTTCGGATGAGACGATAAACAGTAGCCCCCTGCGCATAAAGAACTACAGCAGGAGAAAGCTGTCCCTGGCAGTATTCTGTAGAGGGAAAAAGCCGCCCCCCTAAAGAAACAAATACACATACATACAGACCACACACAAAAATCTTATGAAGTAATGATGAGTGGCGCTGTTCTTGTGGCGACGTGACCTTCCCACCCCCAAAAAAAGAGCAGGGCAGTTAGTGATAAACTAAAGCAAACTCAAAACAAAATATAGAGGGGGAAAAAAATAGAGAAAAACTAGAGCCAAATTACCTGCCTTTCCCTTCTATTTCTGTCTGCTATTTATTTTTTTACCCCCTTTCTTGTTAACCCAGAAAGTAAAGCATATAAACAAAACGGTCTTAGCTTTGTAACCGATAGCGTTGAGATGGGTTTTGTTGTTTTTTGTTTCGTTTTGGTTTGGTATTATGTTTTTTTGTTGTTGTTGCTTTTTGTTTTTGTTTTTGCTTGTTTTCGTTTTTGTTTTTTTGGTGGGTTTTTTATTGGAGGTGGGGGTGGTATTTGTTGTGCGTTTTGTTTTTTGGTTGTTGTTGGGGGTTTTGGGGGGTGATGTTTGTTTCTCGGCTAAAGTTCCAAGTTCACCAATGGTGAAAATTTTGCGTATACGACGATTTGGCCATGGTTAAGACATCTGCATTCCGACTTCTGGAATAATGTCTAAACACGATACCTATTTGTATGCGGGTTTTACACCACCACCATCCCCCCCCCCCACCCACCCACCCACCCCAAAAAAAATTTCATTAATTCCTACCTGCACCCAATGGCCTACTTTTCAACAACAACAACAACAAACGGAACGAGTTTTAACATGAGCACAAGATGTTGTGCGTGCGTTATAAGATACACGGGACCTCGGTTTATAGTCTCATTTAAAGGACTTTCAGGGGGACTGGAGTTGGAACTGATGTTTACTCCGGGGGGGGGGGGGGGGGGGGGGGGGGGGGGGGGGTAGGGGGGGAGGAACCCGTCAATCGGGCATCTAGATGGTGGATGGAACCTGGGCCATCAGGCCCGAGTTCAATGCCAACCACTAGGCTCTGCTGCTACTGTAGCCATGTTGTGCGTGTTCATCTCACAACATTTTTGCATGGTCTATCTGATGGTGCTTTTCTCAGAGGAAACAACGTCATAAACTGTTATAGATGCATCCCCCCCCCTCTCTCTCTCATCTCTCTCTCTACTCTCTCTCTCTCTTGCCGTGCTGTCTGTGTTCTTTTTGTCTGTCTGTAGTGATCTGTCTGTCTTGTTCTCTCTGTACCGTCTATTCTCTCTTCATCCTCCCCTCTCTCTCTCTCTCTCTCTCTCTCTCTCTCTCTCTCTCTCTCTCTCTCTCTCTACTCTCTCTTCTATCTATTATCTCTCTCTGGCTCTCTGGCTCTGTCTCTTTCTGTTTCTCTGTCTCTGTCTCTCTCTTCTCTGTCTCTCTATCTATCTATCTACAATTACAAAACGCATACCACGGGACTGGATGTAAAAAAGCTCATAAGTCTTATTCCTTATCCTCGATAAGAATAAACAAATAATAAAATATCTCTATCTAATCTATCTATCTATCTCTGCTCTCTTCTCTGTCTCTTTCTGTTTCTCTTGTCTTTGTCTCTCTCTTTCTGTTTCTCTCTATCTCTCCCTTTCTCTGTCTAATAATATATGTCTGTCCTCTGTCTCTGTCTCTGTTCTCTGTCTCTGTCTCTCTCTCTCTCTCTCTCTCTCTCTCTCTCTCTCTCTCTCTCTACTGATGACATCTTAAATCAGTGTAAACGTGTATCTCCTCTAAACAGTTAGGCCAACAGACAGACATGTTACACAAGGTCTGACCTTCCTGTAGTTAAAAGGGGCTTGGCTTCCAGGCAGGAAAATGAATAGGAGTTTCTCCAAGGTTCGTCTGTTTGAGTCTGTGTTTCTACATATGTATTTCTGTCTGGTTATTTTTGTTCTCCTTGTATGTCTTTTAGTGTCTGTGTCTGTCTATCCATGTGTTTCTGTCTCTGTATCTGTCCGTCTGTCTGTCAGTCTGTTTGCTTGTCTGTCTGCCGTGCATGTCTGTATGTATGTCTGTCTGTATGCCTGCTCTCTTCTCTCTCTCTTCTCTTATCCTTCTTCTCTCTCTCTCTCATTCTCTCTCTCTCTCTCTCTCTCTTCTTTTCCTTTTCTTTCTTCTTCTTCAGAATGTTTTTTCTTTGCAATTCTTCTTCTTCTTTGCAATTCTTCTTCTTTTTCATATTTCTTCTTTGCAATCTTCTTCTTCTTCTTCTTCTTCTTCTCCTCTTCTCAATTCTTCTTCTTCTTCTTCTTCTTCTTCTTCTTCTTCTTCGTCTTCTTCTTCTTCTTTGCAATTCTGTTTAGCAATTCTTCAAATTCTTTTCTTCTTCATAATTCTTCTTCTTCTTTTCTCTTCTCTTCATAATTCTTCTTCTTCTCTCCTCTTCTTCTTCTTCTTCTTCTTCTTCCTCTTCTCTTCATCTTCTTCTTCTCCCTCCTCTTCTTCTTCTTTTTCTTCCTCTTCTCCTTCTCCTTCTTCTTCTTCAGCCAGTAAAGCAGACATGTTGAGGGGAAGAACCTTGTAGAAAGTGGGCCAGTAAATAAGACTGGTGCTCGTAACATTCCCTTTCTGCAACCTGCTAACACGGGAACTGCTTAATTGCTGAGCCACTCTTGCAGGGAGTGATATTGGGAAAGAGGAAGAGGAGAGAGGAGAGAAGGGGGCAGAGGAGGGGAGGGGGGGAAAGGAGTGGAGGAAGGGGCATCGGGTGATGCTGGCATGTTCTGGGTGGTGGTGTGTGGGTGTGTGGATGTTGCTGTTGTGTTGTGTGTGCATTGTTTTCTGTTGGTTGTGTGTGTGTGTGTTTGTGTGTTTGTGTTGTTGTGCATTGTGTGCTGTTGTGTGTTGTGTTTTGTCTTGTTTTCATTTTCTGATCTGTCTGTCTGTCTGTGTGTGTCTGTGTGTTTGCCTCTTTTTCTGTCACGTGTCTGTGTGTCTGTTTCTCTGTCTGCCTGTTTCTGTCTGTCTGACTCTCTTCTCTGTTGCCTGTGTCTGTTGCTCTCTATCTGTCTGTCTGTCAGCTGTCTGTCTGCGTCTGTCAGCATCTCTCTCTCTCCTCTCCTCTCTCTCTCCTCTCTCTCTCTCTCTCCTCTCTCCTCTGTCTCTTCTTTCTCTCTCTCTCTCTCTCTTCTCTTCTCCTCCCTACCCTCTCACACACACACACACACACACACACACACACACACACACACACACACACACACACAACACATCCATACATTCTTTTTCTTCTATGTATCTTTCATAAGAACACTTTCTTTGGTTTCTTCTGTAACCCAAAATCCCAAAACAAAGACATGAGAGGAACGGGGATGGGGGATGGGAGGAAGAGAAGGAGCCCTTGAAAATAAACCATGGAATAACTGCTGTAGCATGTTGTTTTCTTTTTCGTTCTTTTCTCTGTTTAACCTGCTAAGGAGTTAATTGAAGGGCCGTTGCCCTTAGTGGGACGAATAGGGGTAAGCGTGGTGGGAGGGGTTTGGGGATGGGGGGGGGGATGAGGGGGGGATGGGGGGTGGGTTACGAAAATGCATCATGCTGGCACCTTCTCTGTGGGTTACCTTGTTACTAGAGGTGTGTTTATTCAACTGGGTTTGTGTGTGTGTGTGGGTGGGGTGAGGGGAGAGGGTTATTTGTGTGTGTGTGTGGGGGGGGGGGGGGGTGTTTGTGTGTGCGTGTTTTGTGTGTGTGGTGTGTGTGTGTGTGTTGTGTGTGTGTCTGTTTTGTGTGTGGCGGGGGGGGGGGGGGTGTGGTTGGGGAGGGGTATGGGTGTGTGTGCGTGTGGGTGTGTGTGTGGGGGGTGTGAGGTGTGGGTATTTATTTGTATGTGTTTGTGGGAGGGGTATTTGTTTGTTTGTTTGTGTGCGTGTGTGTGGGGGGGGGGGGTGTGTGGGTATGAGTGTGTGTGTGTGTGTGTGTGTGTGTTGTGTGTGTGTGTGTGTGTGTGTGTGTGTGTGTGTGTGTGTGTGTGTGTGTGTGTGTGTGTGTGTGTGTGTGTGTGTGTGTGTGTGTGTGTGGGCGGGGGTTGTGTGGGTATGGTGTGTGTGTGTGTATTTTAATCTTCGTTTTTATCTTAATCTTTTATTTCCAAGATAATAGAATAAGCACTCATGTGCTTTTCTTTAATATCCAGTCCCCATGTGTGTGCAGTTTTGTAAATTTTGTCATCCGTGTGTGTGTGTTGTGTATGTGTGTGTGTGTGTGTGTGTGTGTGTGTGTGTGTGTGTGTGTGTGTGTGTGTTGTGTGTGTGTGTGTGTGTGTGTGTGTGTGTGTGTGTATGTTGTGTGGTGTGTGTTGTTGTTGTTGTTTTTTTTAATCTTCCATTTTATCTTAATCTTTATTTCGAAATAATGGAATAAGCACTCACGTTCCTTTTTTATATACAGTCCCCATGTGCATGCGGGTTTGTAAATTTTGTCATCCGTGTGTGTGTGTGTGTGTGTGTGTGTGTGTGTGTGTGTGTGTGTGTGTGTGTGTGTGTGTGTGTGTGTGTGTGTGTGTGTGTGTGTGTTTGTGTGTGTGCGCGCGCGCTGTGCGTGTATGCGTGTGAGTGAAAGCTTTGAAAGTGCATTGCGCTAACTTACATGACTGTGTAAATAACAGGTATGCTCATCAGATAGTCCAACATGTTTTGAGATCTAAATGCAACGGAGAATGGTGTGCCTGAACTGTGAATACTGTGTAGTTCTCTTTTCTATAAGAAGATTTTAAAAGCTGCAGCTTTTGGTGGTGAATTTTGGTTGTGTGCGTGCGTATTCTATTAAAGGAAAGCATTTGCATTCATTCTCGCATTTGTATTTGCATTCCTCTTTCTATTCTTGTTCAGTCTCGTTTTCTGAAATTCTCTCACATGGCATAATATATCTTAAGATAAAAGTCTTCTTTTATTACAATTTTCAATTTTCTTTTTTGGGGTCTCAGGTTGAAAGCTGGACATGTTATTTGGGATGACTCTGCCAAAACATCTTTTTTTCTGTAAAGCACAGCAGATAACTAAGAAAAAAAATGAGTTCTGTACTTCAATTTAACAAACTTTCCATTTTAAGAGTTTTCTTTTATATGTGAATTTTTCTTTCTGTTCCTTTGCTAGAACTCTGAGGTTTACCAATGGTGAGATTTTTCGTATGCAAACCCAGTATTAAGGTAGCCGCATTCTCTCTGCGGGAAGCGTGTCTTTCGGGTCAGAGACTAGCTAGTCTTTTCCAGACTCATGTTGGCTGTGATTACTGCTGCACTGGTGAATTAAAGGTAAAGGTGACCCGTAACCTATGTGGACGTAGGGGAGCGAGGCGTCAGA
>CM054149.1:24242557-24245057 GCA_028751875.1 Rapana venosa
AGTGCCGACTCCACGCCTCCCACCCAAAAGAAAAAGAAGTCCTTCGGATGAGACTATTAACCGAGGTCCCATACACGTTAACACCTGTTTCGCTTTTTGGAAGAGTAAGTCATTGTGTGCTGATGGGAACGGAAGACAAACATTTACAAAAATAGAAGAAAAATTATAAACTGGATTTTCTTTTTAAAAATCAATACAAAACAAAAAGATTAGATGGGAAAGGGGATGGGGACAGTGAAAGACGGGAAGACAAGAAAATGGGAAGACAACAGAGACGAAGACAGAACTGAAAAACTGGTGAGGGGTGGGGGGTGGGGTATAGGTAGAAATAAAAAGTCACACATGCAGACAAACACACAGAGAGTGAGAGAGAGGGGGGGGGGAGAGGTGGGCGAGCAGACAGACAGACAAAAACAATGAGAAAGAGAGAGAAGAGGACAGAACAGACAGACAGATGTGGGCAGACAGACAGACAGAAACAATGAGTAGGTGGACAGGCGAACAGACAGACAGACAGACAGAAACAATGAGTAGGTGGACAGGCGAACAGACAGACAGACAGACAGACAGAAACAATGATACACAGACAGAGACACAGACAGACAAACAGACAAACACAATCATAGAAACAGAGCAGCAAACTTGGTTTTTGGGAAAGAAGCCCAGAAAAACGAAACTTGGAAACGTTGATGTACTGGGAGGCAGCACAGACTCTAGGTAGGATTACCAGTCTTTAGCTAAAGGCTGTGACCTTGCGATCAGAATGTTCAGACAAATTAATGCTCTTTAGATCCGCTGAAATCATTTACACGGATTTTTTGGGTGTTCTTGTTCGTGGGTTTATTTGCTTGCTTGCTTGCGTGTTTGGTTGGTTGGTTGGCTGGTTGGTTGGTTGGTTGGTTGGTTGGTTGGTTGGTTGGTTGGTTGGTTGGTTGGTTGGATGGTTGGTTTGGTTGGTTGGTTAGGTGGTTGGATGGTTGGTTGGTTAGGTGGTTGGTTGGTTGATTGGTTGGTTGGTTGGTTGGGTTGGTTGGTTGGTTGGTTGGTTGTTGGTTGGCTAGTTGGTTTGATTGGTTGGTTGGCTGATGGGTGGGTGGGTTGGTTGGTTGGTTGTTGGTTGGTTGGTTGGTTGGTTGGTTGGTTGGTTGGTTGGTTGGTTGGTTGGTTGGTGGTGGGTGGGTTGGTTGGATGGTTGGTTGGTTGGTTGATTGGTTGGCTGGTTGGTTGGTTGGTTGGATGGTGGGTTGGTTGGTTGGTTGGTTGGTTGGTTGGTTGGTTGGTTGGTTGGTTGGTTGGTTGGTTGGTTGGTTGGTTGGTTGGTTGGTGGAGCAGGAGGAGGGAAGGTGTCTGGTGGTTAGAGTGATGCGCTCGTGATCTGCTGACCCGGGTTCCAACCTCGTTTAAGAGGATTTTTTCCTTTGGAGTTAACATCAGTGCTGACTTCACTCTCCCCAGCAGTTCTTCCGATGAGACTATAAGCCAAGGTCCCTTGTGCGAACGCACGCAGAACATCTTGCGCACACGTTAAAACCTGTTCCGCTTTTCAGAAGAGTAGGCCATTATGTGCTGGTGGTGGGAACGGATGACAAAATATACAAAACTCCACACTCACGAGGACAATATGTTAAAGAAAAAAAGCACTTGAGTGCTTTTTACTTTATCATCGAAATAAAAGAGTAAAAAAAAAAGAATATGAATAAGCACTTTCCGCAAGTTTGACTAAAAAAACCGAAATCATTGCATACAGTCCTTTCGAAGAAAGTAGTATTGAGGTATTTTGCTGTTGTTGTTTTTTAATGGTTTACGTGTTGGTATAATTCAAAATATGCATACATTTTGTTTGCATACAAAAATGAACCTACAAAATATAAGAAGAAAAAAAATCTTTTGAATTTTAACTAAGAAAATTGTGTATGAGGAAGAATCTATGATGATGATGATCATCATCATCATATCATCATCATTATCATCATCATCGTTGTCGTCGTCATCATCATCATTATCATCATCACCATCATCATCATCATCATCATCACCGTCATCATTTTGTCTCTTGATGCTAACGTTGTTCTTTTTCAGTTGTCCTGAACTTGGGAAGAGATCTTGAAAGAGTTGAAACTGTGTGTGTGTGTGTGTGTGTGTGTGTGTGTGTGTGTGTGTGTTGTGTGTGTGGTGTGGCGTGCGTGCGTGCGTGCGTGCGTGCGTGCGTGCGTGCGTGCGTGTATGTTTGTGCATGTATGTATGTGTGTGTGTGTGTTCGTGCGGCCCGAATTTCAAAGACATCTGTCTTGACGGAAGGGGATATAGAATACAATACAATACAACATAATACAATACGATACAGTGCAATACAATACAAAATGATACGCCACAATACAGTACAGTACAGTATAACTCAATATAGTACGATACAGCACAAGACAATGCAGCAGGCCTACTATACAATACAACACAACACAATACAATACAACACAATTCAATACAGTACAGTGCAATACAA
>CM054149.1:24252557-24255057 GCA_028751875.1 Rapana venosa
AAAGAAAAGAGAAGAAAAGAGAAAAGCTCTGTAAAGATAGATTTACGGGAAGCTGACAGTGTTTGTGTCCGCGCATGTTCATGCCAGCCCTGCTTGACTCTGCTATCTTAATGAAGGATCTGAGCAACACTTTGCTCACTCTCTCTCTCTCTCTCTCTCTACTCTCTCTCTCTCCTCTCTCTCTCTCTCTCTCTCCTCTCTCTCTCTCCTGTCTCTCTCTCTCTCTCTCTCTGTCTGTCTGTCTGTCTCTCTCTCTCGCTCTCTCTCTCGCTCTCTCGCTCGCTCGTTCGCTCCCTCTCTCTCTCTCTCTCTCTCTCTCTCGCTCTCCCCCCCCCCCCCCCCCCTCCCCCTCCTCTCCTCTCTCCTCCTCTCATCTCTCCCCCCCCCCCTCCTCCCCCTTCAACCCCAATTCTCTCTCTCTTTTCTCTTTCTGACCTCTGGTTGTTTGTTGGTTTGGTTGGCTGGTTGGCTGGCTGGTTGGTTGGTTGGCTGGCTGGTTGGTTGGTTGGTTGGTTGATTGGTTGGTTGGTTGGTTGGTATGTATTTTTCACATACCTAATTTTCATAGACTCTAAAAGAGCATCCTCCACCTTTTTTTGTTCTGTGTAATTAATTTCCAGCTGTTGATTTGATGTTCTATGAAATGCAGAAACCTTCCTTTGCCCTAAAGTGAATGTGTGATATCGTTGTGTCAGGTACATGTCTTGAGAAAAGAAAAAAATCTGAGCACACCACACCTCCCTTGCGATCTCTTCACTGGTTGCCTGTCTCACAACGAGTGAAGTACAAACTCAGTACCCTCTGTTACAAAATGTCTCCACAAAGCTGCATCCACCTATCTCTGTGACTGTCTTCCCCCTATAACTCTCCTTCCCGTTCCTTTCATTCTGCTGCAGATACCTCGTGCTTACAACAATTCAGCTCTTTTTTTTTAAAACAAATCCATAATAATGTCACTATCATATTCTTATTGTAGGTTTGTGTGTTTACCTGCTTTCAAAGTCACAGCATTTACGAGTATTGTCAACAGGTTCTCGTGCTCACACATGGGTGATGTAATGCAACTTGTTATATTTGAGAGATGATCTTTCTTGTCATCTATTTTCAACATGAACTTTAAGATCAACACCAGCAATAGCAAATGTGTTAAGGAGACCTCTGTTGTTTTCAAACTCATCAACAGCAAAATTATCGTCATCATTATTAGTCACTGCTGCTTTTACCATCACTACCGCTATCACCACAATCATCATCGTCGTCATCACCATCATCACCATCAGCAGCAGCAGCAGCAGCAGCAGAGGCAGCAGCGGTGGTGGCATCGGCGTAATCGTCGTCACTATCATCATCGTCACCATCATGACCATTCTTAATTTAAGCAACAACAAAAAAGACAAAAACAATAACAAGAACTCTTATCATCTAACACATCAACATCTTCGTAATAATTATCATCATCATCGTCGTTGTCATTATCTAGGAGTTGTTGTCTATGCAAAAATTCATCACCCAGACCTGCCAGTCATGCTACTATCAATTACGGCATGTTAGTGCAATTCGAAAGTACCTGTCCACTGATGCAAAAGCCAAATTTGTTGCGTTTCTCATTCTCTCACGTCTGGACTATTGCAATTCTCTTTTAGCTGGTCTGCCAGCAACATCTATCCACTCCCTTCAACGTATACAAAACTGTAGGTCGACTAGTCCTCAGAAAGAAAAAATCTGAACACATTACTCCTCTTTTGCGATCTCTCCACTGGTTGCCTGTGCCACAAAGAGTAAACTATAAGATCAGCACTCTCTGTTACAAATGTCTCCACCAAACAGCACCCTCCTACCTCTGTGAATGTCTTCACCTGTACACTCCTTCTCGTTCCCTCCGCTCTGCTGCAGATACCTTGTGCTTACGAATACCTAGATTCAACCAGTCCACTGTTGGTCGTCGCTCTTTCTCTATTTCTGGTCCATCCATCTGGAACGACCTTTCACTCTCTTTTCGACAAAAGCCTACTTATAATAATAATAATAATAATAATAATAATATATGGAATTTATATAGCGCTGAATCTTGTAAAGCAACAAATCAAAGCGCTCAGATTTTATTTCATACCACTTTAAGTCACGGCAGATTTCTCTCCGTGAAATTCGGGCTGCTCTCCCGGGGAGGTGGGGAGAACGCGTCGCCACTAAGCGCTGCGGCCACCCTTTCACCTTTTTTTTTTTTTTCTGCAGCTGTATTTGTTTCCTTTCAGAGTGGCTTTTTTTAAGATTTTGCCAGGGACAACTCTCTTGTTGCCGTGGGTTTTTTTACGTGCGCTAAATAATTACGTGTAACACACGGGACCTCGGTTTATCGTCTCATCCGAAAGACTAGCGCCCAGACCACCACTCATGGTCTAATGGATGGGGGAAAAATTTCCGGTCCAAACGGGGTACGAACCGCCGCACACTTCAGACCCGGACTTTTCGCTTTCTAGACAGGCGCGTTACCTCTAGACCA
>CM054149.1:24257557-24260057 GCA_028751875.1 Rapana venosa
GACCCGACAGAGACCCACACAGACGCTTTAAGACAGTATGATCTGGGCAGTGGAATCTAACAGATCCTCTCCCTCTCCAAGTCGCTGACGGCAGGCCAGACATAATATGACGTCATCATCCACCCTACCGGCCATAGCTGGCCTACTCTTCTGTACAGGACGGGTGGGAACATTTACTGTGTGCTGTGCCTGATTTTTTGTGCGTGCTTTCAAAAACACGGAGCCATCTGGCTTTTATTGTTTGGTTGGTTGGTTGGTTGGCTGGCTGACTGGTTGGTTGGTTGGTTGCTTGCTTGCTTGCTTGCTTGCTTGATTGATTGATTGATTGATTGATTGATTGATTGATTGATTTGTTGGTTGTTGATTGGCTGGTTGGTTGGATGGGTTTTTTTTAATCTCAAGGACTTGTATTGGTTGGAGTCAGGACTAGCGTTCATGCCAGGGGAAAAAAACAACAACCCCAAGTTCAAACAGCTCAGCAGGCACAAACCCAAACCAGTGACATCAGTCAGACGAAGAGCCAGTCTCTCAAACCACTCGGCTAATATCCTACTCCGCCTCTGGGGGTCGGTCACGTCACTACAGAACTACTACTGCCAACCCGCCACCACCAACACTGTCCGTGATCCCAGTCAAGTTTGCAAACGACGCAACCCTCCATCATTGTGAACAAAGCACTCTTTTTCCTTCTGTTTTCCTATGTGACTCTTATATTCATACCGCACATACTAAGGCATCCACAGAAATAAGAACCACTTTTGTGAAAGACTAGCCTCTGACTCAAAACTCTTGTGATTTTGAACAAATTTGGTAGGTTTGAAATATTTTTTAATTTTTCAGCAAACACTGTACCCCCCTCAGTCCTTTTTCGTCTGCTAGCTTCCTTAGTGCAATATGCATGCGCGGGGGATCAACGCTGTAGGAATACAAGCAAAACCTCATTTGATGGTTATTTCCAACTTTCTCGTGACTACCTGGTATTGCTCTATGTCCTCAATCCCAAAAACAAGTGCACAGTCCATGTTTTCATGCTGAAAAAAAATCTGTGAATATCACCAACATTTTTTTTTCCACTCGCACTCTATACAAGATACTACGTGACCCCCAAATTAATACCGGTGTGCGGCCAAAGTGGACAGAGCAGATAGCAACAGCCGGTGTCTGTCTTACTGACTTCCTCGAGTGGAGGCAGGGGGGGGGGGGGGGGGGGGGGGGGGGGGGGGGGGGAGGGGGGGGAGAGGGGGGGCCATCCTTCGGTCAGCCCACTCAAACCTGCACGTCCAAGCCCATCAGCAAATGGAGCGTCGTGGCCACAAATAAATTTTAATTTTTTAGTATTTTATTTTATTTCATTATTGGTGACGCTCCACCACGAAATGAGTCGCTAAGCGCCTGACCCACTTTTCCTGCTAGGAGCCGTTTTTAGGCACGTGGGGCGTGGGGGGGGGGGGTGGATAGGTTGTCGGTTTTGAGATTTTGATTGATTATTAAACTATAGTCATTATTCTATCTCCTACTTAAATATCTAGGTATAATTTTAGTTCCTTTTGCTTTAAAACGTTGGGTTGTTGGGTTTTTTAAATACCCAAGCCCTCATTCTGACCACCTTTTACAATGATTAATTTCTCAATTTCTCATTTTGTCACTTTCTGAAGTTTATCATTTAAATTTGTAATAACTTTTCATAGAATTCTCCGATTTTCAACCTGTGATGGTTGTTTTTGCATTGAACAGCTTTTTTTATTACAGATTAATAACATGTCAATAACTAAAAACTCGATCTCTGATGCAACACGACTCAACATGTAGCGGAGCGTCACCTGAGTGAGGGATTGCTGCCATCTTCCGTACAATTCTCTATCGATCTACACACTGAATCAATCAATCAAGCTCAAAGCGGAGTTAACGACGATACCAGCTGGGATCGATAAATCCTAACCTGTTTCTTTCGCGGATGACTATGACCCTTCTTCAAAGACTTTTCAGGTAACTCGGGGTTGGGGTTTTGTTTTGTTTTTTGTTTTTGGTTTTTTTTTCGCTCTTCGGCTAGAGTTTCAAGGTTCTCCAGAGGCGGAGAGTTTTGCGTATGAGACCGTTCTTGCCCACCGTAAAGGTAGCCGCATTCCGACTTCGGGGAATGATTTAACTCTTTGATTATGGTGGAGTCATTTGAATGAAGAGGATGACTAAACAATGGAAGTGGAGAGAGTGGGGGAGTGGGGGAGGGGGGAGTTAGAGGCAGAAAAAAAATTGCGAAGAAGAAGAAATTGGGATTTTAAAGAATTGTGAGGAAGAAGAAGAATTGCGCGGAAGAAAAAGAAGAAATGAGAAGAAATAGAAGAAGAAGAATTGCAAAAGAAGAAGAATTGCGAAAACAAGAATAGCGAAAAAGAAGAATAGCGAAGAATTGCGAAGAATTCCGAGGAAGAATTGCGGAGATGAATAGATTAAAGTTTAAAGAAGAAGAGAAGAAGAAGAAGAAGAAGAAGAAGAAGAAGAA
>CM054149.1:24267557-24275057 GCA_028751875.1 Rapana venosa
TTTCCTCTTCTCTGTTCTTTTTTTACTTCTCTGTTCTTTTTTTCTCTTCTCATTTCTACTTTTTTCTCTTCTTTTTTCCTTTTTGTTATTTTCCTCTTTTGCCTTTTCTTTTCTTTTTTTCTCTTTTTTTCTTTTTGTTCCATTTTTTTAATTCCTTTCTACGTTTTCAAATTTTTTTTCATAATTTTGGGGTTTTTTTCTCTTTTTTTAATCTTTTTTCCTTTGTATTCCCCGTATTTTTTTATTCCATTTTTCTTTATCTTCTTTTATAGTTTTTTTTTCTCTTTTTAAAATTTTTTTTCTCTGTTTTGACTTTTTTTTCTTTCTTTCTTCTTTCTTCATTTTTTATCGTATTTTCTTTTTCTCTTCATTTTTTTTTTTTTTGTTCTCTTCTTTTTTCCTTTTTTCTTTTTTTTTCTATTTTCTTCTCTTTTCTCGTGGTTTTCTTTTTTACTATTTTTGGGGGGTTTTTACTCTTCTTTTTGTTTTCTCTCTTGTCCTTTTCCAGTCTTTTTCCTTCCCCTACTTTCTCAGAGAAGGTGAAAAGGATCTTGCTCCTAATGTCTGTGTCAGGCCAACCACTACGAATAAGACCCTTTCATCCCCTGCTTTAGCTTTCTGCAGCTTTTCAAACATCGTACATTTTGACTTCACTTTTCTTTGGTTTTTCTTGTTTGTTTGGGTTTGTTTTGTTTGTTGTTGTTGGTTGTTGTTGTTTGGGTTTGTTGTTTGTTGTTGTTGGGTGTTTTTTGGGGGGGCTTCGTTGCTCGGCTAGTGCCCTGAGGTTCACCAATGGTGAGATTTTTTACGTGTGCCTGCGACTGTTTGGCTAGGGTTTTTTTAACCCACTATTTATTCATTTATTTATTTATTTATTTATCTATTTATTTATTTATTTATTTATTCATTCTTTTATTTCGAGGATTGTGCTTTTTTTACATCCAGTCCCCGTGTGTCTGCAGTTTTGTCAATTTTGTCATCCCTTCCCACCGACACACAATGGCCTACACTTCCGAAAACCGGAACGGGTTTTAACGTGTGCGCAAGATGTTCTCTGTACGTTCACACACGGGACCTCGGTTTATAGTCTCATCCGAAAGACTTTTGGGGGGGGAGAGTGGAGTCTGCACTGATGTTAAGAAAGCTCCTCTAGAGCGAGATTCGAACCCGGGTCAGCAGATCACGAGCGCTTCACTCTAACCACAAGCTAGCTGCATTCCGACTTCAAGGGTTTTGACTTAAGAATAATAATAATAATCATGATAATAATCATAATAATAATTGGAATTTATAGAGCGCTGTATCTTGCACAGACAAATCAAAGCGCTTGCACTCAACTCATTCTTACACAGTCATGCAACCAATAGCAAGTAATAGTTCTAACAAGTCCAAATGCACACACACACACACACACACACACACACACACACACACACACACACACAGGTTATACACTTTGGCAGGTGTGATGGAATTCTGGGCTGTTGAAAAGCAGGGATAGCTATGGAATGAAACAGGAGAGGAAAATCGTAGGTTTGAAACAAATTATATGTCTTGAGGCCGGATTTAAAAGTGTCACGAGAAGGCCTTTGGCGAAGAGAGATAGGGAGGCCAATTCCAGATCGATGGACCAGAAACAGAGAAAGAGCGACGGCCGACGGTGAACTGGCTGAATCTAGGTATTCAGTAAGCACAAGGAATCTTGACTTGACTTTGTTTTTAACTCCTCGTGGTGTGGTTGTGGCACTGCACTGAATTCTTCGGGACGTGTGTCACAGATAAGCGGAGCCTGTGACATTCTAGGGTTTGACATATTTTATATTAAGAAATATTGTAGGCAGATAGCAGTTGTGGAAATACTATGGGGAGACACAACGCTATAGCCGAGTGGTTAAGACCCGTTCGACTTCAATCCCATGAGCCCCGTGAAGTCGTGGGTTCGAATCTCTGCGGCGTGTGTTGAATTAAGGGTGGGAATTATTTATTTATTTCTATTTTATAATCTCCCAGGTCAGCTTCAAGTGCAGACCTGTATATACATGCGTGTGTGTTGGGGGTGTGTGTGTGTGTGTGTGTGTTTGTGGTGTGGGTGGATGGGTGTGTGTGTGTGTGTGTGTGTGTGTGTGTGTGTGTGTGTGTGTGTGTGTGTGTGTGGTGTGTGTTTTGTGTGTGTGTGTGTGTGTGTGTGTGTGTGTGTGTGTGGTGGTGGTGGTGTTGTGGGTGGTGTGGTGTGGTGTGTGTGTGTGTTTGTGTGTGTGTGTGTAAGTGTGTGTAAGTGTGTGTGTGTGTAAGTGTGTGTGTGGGGTGGTGTGTGGGTGGGTGGGTGTGTGGTGGTGTGTGTGTGTGTGTGTGTGGTGTGTGGGTGGGTGTAAGGGTGTGTGTGTTGAAGGTGGGTTGTGGTGATGGGTTTGCGCGTTATGTTTTTTGGGGGGGGGGTGGTTGGATTTTTTTGAGAAATGGATGTGTGGTGGTGGTGTGGTGTGGGTGTGGGTGGTGGGGGTGTGTGTGGTGTGTGTGTGGTGTGTGTGTGTGTGAGTGTGTATGTTGTGTGTGTGTGTTGTGTTGTACACGTCTGCGTGTAAGGTTTGTGTTGTGTGGGAGTGTAAACTGAAAGTAGAACAACAGTTTGTCTAGATCTGTGTCTGTGGTCAGTCTGAATCGCTATGTGAGGAATTAGAGACATGATACAGACGAGAATACGACAGTCAGGTGGGAAAACAAAACTAGAGCACTAAATCAGAAAAACTGACTGTTTGACGACGCCAGGGTGCCTGAGCGCTGTGGGGAAATAAGACAGGGGGACAGACAGACAGAAAAAACAAACGACATTTATACAACAGGCCAGACAGACTGGGAAGAGTTTTAGCTGATTATTTATTTTCTAATTTTTGTTCTGGCTCTTCTTTTGTAATGAATAGGATCTCACTCGAGCCATGGCCCGGGGGTTTTTTAGCTTTGTTTTGCTTTGTTTTGCTAAGTATGAAAGGTGTTTTACATTAGACCTACTCTCGGCGTGCATGCACATGTTGAATCACGTCAGCAGCCTCAATGGCTTCAGGTTTTAGCATTTCGATATCCTATCTCGCTCAGACATTGTGCCAGTGCCATGTGCACCTGTCTGAACAGTTAAGGCTTTGGGTTTGCGCGCACACGAACACAGAATGATGACGCGCGCGCTACACACACCTACACAACGCGCGCGCACGCACCACGTACACAAATCGCATGACACACACAGCGCGGTGTAACACACCACTCACTTGACATCATAAACAAACGTGATGACAACGAGCTAATATCACTTAAAAAAAAAGACTTGATTATAAGAACAAACATACACAACACACAACACACACACACACACACACACAGCACACGCACCACCCACACACACACACACACAAACAACTACACACACAAAACAACAACCACATATCACACAACACACACAACACAACAACACAACAACGCAGCGCAGCGACCAAACACACACAAACAAACACACACACAACAACAACAACAAACACAACACACAAACACACACAAACAAACACGCAACACACACCACACAAACACACACACACACACACACACACACACATACACACACACACACAACACACACAACAACCACAACACACACACACACACACAACACACACACACACACAACACACACACACACACATACACCACACTTAATAAACATCTACAATATTCGGCAGCCCATCACCCCTTAATCGTCACCGCGTTCTTTTGACAGCGTAGAATTCGTGCTGGTGTCTCGTTGCATACTTAACTTACAGCGGTAAGCGCATTGCACGGCAAGCCCACAACACACACACACCAACCACACACAACACTAACTCACACCACAGCACACACACACACACACACACACACACACACTCATATTGTTTGCGTGCTCATGCTATATAACTCGTATAACCAAATCTTGTGACGAAAACGTGCAGAAAAAGTGTATTATAATTATTGTTGTACTGTATTTATATTATACTGTATGCCACTTTTATCCACGGAAAAATTCTCTGCATGAAATTTGCGGTGCTATGCCTGAGCAGAACCATGTTTTTTGTGATAAATTTTCCTGTCTGCGAGTGTATTTGTTTCCTCTTCAAAGTGCCTGTTTTCTGCATAATACAATCATTTTGCTAAGGACAGCTCTCTTGTTGCCGTAGGTGTTGTTTTTTATGTGCACTCAATGTGTGTTGCACACGGGACTTAGTTTAACGGTTTCATCCGAACGTCTAGCCACTCAGACCACCACTCAAAGTCTTGTAGATGGAGGGAAAAGTTTGGGCACAAATGGGGATTGAACCCATGCTTCTTTGTTTTTTTATAGGTAAAAAGGTAAAGGAGTCCCATAACCTATAAGGTGCGTAGGGGAGCGAGGCGTCAGAGACCTCACTTCTCTAGGGCCAGCATATTGAGGGCGGCGCCCATCTCCTCTCCCTCGCTGCTTTACTTCCCTGACCCTAAAGAGGGCAGGTACCCATTTACAGCTGGGTGATCTGGGGGAACTGTACTGAAGCCAAGGCGCACAAACGGTCACCCATCCAACTGGTAACCACGCTCGACGCTGCTTAACTTGGCTGGGGGAAAGCGAGTGCTCCGACCGACGTTTTTTTTATAGGCGGGTGCAATACTTGGAGACCACCGATCTACTGTGTACATGTTGTCCGTTAATCAGAGATTGGTGCATATAAGCATTGGTGTCGTGTCTGTGTATGTCACCCTTTGTATAAAAGAAAATGTCCTTCGTTTCAGTTTGCGTTTCTGTTTTAAAACGCTGCAGTTTCATATGATGATATATTTGTAGTGTTACAGGCGCTACATTGAAATGCTTTACTCTACTGTCATGTGATTTAAGTGCTGCCTACCTGAATATCCCAGGGGCACGGGATAGTTCAGTGGTCGGAGCACTCGCTTTCCCCCAGCCAAGTTAAGCAGCGTCGAGCGTGGTTACCAGTTGGATGGGTGACCGTTTGCGCGCCTTGGCTTCAGTACAGTTCCCCCAGTTCCCCCAGCTGTTAAATGGGTACCTGCCTTCTTTAGGGTCATGGAAAGTAAAGCAGCGAGGGAGAGGAGATGGGCGCCGCCCTCAATATGCTGGTCCCTAGAGAAGTGAAGTCTCTGACACCTCTCTCCCCTACGACCTTATAGATGATGGGACACCTTTACCTTTACTTTATCTGAATATCTCTGTGAAGATATAGTAAAATAACCTTCAGTCTGCAGTCTTGAGACAGACAGACAGACAAACAGACAGGCTGATAAACGGACAAACAAACAGACAGACAGACAGACAGATAAGCTGACAAAACCAGAAACAGTCAGACAGAGCGACCAAAGATGCAGTTTACCGAAATCATTGACAACCAGCCAGCCATCCACGCTGTCAGCAGTCTTCAGAACTGGTCTCTAGCTGGATGTAATCCTTAATTAAAAGGATTATGCATCGGTTACTGCAACATTTGCTTGTTGGCTTCTTTTCACGTATGGTTTCTTGAAACTTAAGATTAGTTTTAAAAGTCTTTACGACCCCATCCTCTGTCTCTCTGTCTGTCTGTCTCTTTCTCTTTGTCTCTTTTTGTGTCTCTCTCTGTTTCTGTCTATGTGTCTATCTGTGCATGTCTCTGTTTGGTTGCCTGTCTCTGTCTGTCTGTCTGTCTGTCTCTCCCTCCCTCTCTCTTTGTGACTATGTTTGTCTATCTATCTCTGTCTCTGTCTGTCTGTCTCTCCATCTCCCCCCCCCCCCTCTCTCTTTGTGTCTATGTCTGTACTATGTATGCCTCTGTTTGACTGTCTGTCTCTGTATGTCTCTCTGTCTCTCTCTCTTTCTTTTTCTCTTTTGTGTCTCTGCCTGTCTCTGACTGTTTATCTGTCTCTGTCTGCCTGCCTGTCTCTCTCCCTCTCCCCCTCTCTCTCTTTGTTTCTATGTCTGCCTATGTATACCTCTGTTTGACTGTCTGTGTCTCAGTCAGTCTGTTTGTCTGTCTCTGTCTTGTCTGCCTATCTGTCTGTCTCTGCCTCTGTTTGTCTCTGTTTCTGTCTATTTGTATCTGTATCTGTCTCTGTCTCTCTCCCTCTCTCCCTCCTCCTCCCTCCTCCCCCCTCCCCCCCTCTCTCTCTCCCCCTCTCTCTCCTCCCCCCCTCTCTCCTCTCTCTCTCTCACTTCTCGTAGCATTTATTGACTTTGAAAAGGCATTTGATTCTGTTAATTGAAACTTGATATGGCCTATTCTCCTGAAAAATGGTGTGAAGGGTAAATTATTACGTTGTTTGAGAGCCATGTATCAGAATGTCAAAAGCAGAATAAGATGTGGATCTAAGCTGACAGACATAATATACTGCACCACTGGAGTCAAACAGGGTGATGTATGTAGCCCTCTTTTGGTATTTTGGTTTTTTAATGAGTTAGCCATAGAAGTCATTAATAAGGGTAAACATGGTTCTACTTTCCACAAGATTTCACAGAATTGTTTATTCTTCTGCTTGCTGATGATGTCATCCTGCTGTCTGAAACTGGTGTAGGCTTACAACAGCAGTTGAATAGCTTAAGCAGTGCTGCAACAGCACTTGATCTTAAGGTTATTCTGAATAAGAGTAATATTAATATATTCAGAAAAGGTGGTTATTTAGCTGCTCACGAAAAATGGCTGTACAATAGAAAAGTCATGCCTATGATTAATGTATATAAATATTTAGGAATAAGTTTTTCTACAAAGCTTAGTTTCACAACTGCATGTAAAGATCTGGTAAGTCGAGGTAAACGAAGCTTGTTAATTGTTTTGAAAAAATTACGATTATTGAATAATAATGCTTTTGACTTGTTCATTAAGATAATATTTGATGCACAAATACAACCCACTGTGTTATATGGTGCGGAAATTTGGGGCTTGGATGCAGCTGACACATTGTGAATCAGTACACCTCTTTGCTTTAAAGCAGTTTTTAGGCTTAGATAGACGTACACCTAATGATCTTGTTTATAGTGAAACCAATAGATATCCTCTCTCTGTTAATGCTGCTGTAAGATGCATTAGATATTGGATTAAGATTCTGCATATGGATGAGTGCAGGTTACCTTTTAAGTCTTACAAGATGCTTTATGATCTAGATGTCAAGGGGGAAAACACCTGGGCTTCACAAATACGTACCTGTTTATGTGAATTTGGCTTTGGGTTTGTTTGGCTCAATCAAGGTGTCGGAAATTGTAGAGAGTTTATGAACGTTTTCAGGCAAAGATTGATTGATTGCCGTTGGCAGCAGTGGAGTGGTCATATACAAAACAGTGAAAGATTTCAAATGTATAGACAATTTATAGGTTCACACGATGTCAAACCTTATCCAAATCTTGGTATGGACATACATTTGAAAAGAATTATGTCTAAGTTTAGACTTGGTGTATCAGACATAAATGTTAACAAATTTAGATATATAGAACATAATGATGATGACCTCAGGTTGCTATGCCCA
>CM054149.1:24280057-24282557 GCA_028751875.1 Rapana venosa
AGGGGGGGAGGGAGGGAGGGAGAGAGGGAGGGATGGAGGGAGATAGAGAGAGAGATAGAGAGAGAGATAGATAGATAGATAGATAGATAGATAGATAGATAGATAGATAGATAGATAGATAGATAGATAGATAGATAGATAGATAGATAGATAGATAGATAGATAGATAGATAAGGGGGATAGAGGGATAGCGGTATAGAGCGAGAGATAGAGCGAGAGACAGATAGATAGATAGATAGATAGATAGATAGATAGATAGATAGATAGATAGATAGATAGATAGATAGATAGATAGATAGATAGATAAGATAGATAGATAGATAAGGGGGATAGAGGGATAGCGGTATAGAGCGAGAGATAGAGCGAGAGACAGATAGATAGATAGATAGATAGATAGATAGATAGATAGATAGATAGATAGATAGATAGATAGATAGATAGATAGATAGATAGATAGATAGATAGATAGATAGATAGATAGATAGATAGATAGATAGATAGATAGATAGATAGATAGATAGATAGATAGATAGGGTTTTTGCTCACCCCTCCCTTCCCCCTCTCCCACAAATAAGCGCAACATGGCGTGTTTAAATCTGCGACTTTTAACTATAAAAAAACCAACATTTAATCAAAAACCAACCCAATAATCCAAGACGAAAAAGAACTCCAGAGTGGCCCGGCCATCTTTGTTACGTCACTAATTGAGGTCAGGGTGACACTACAGGCAGATGGAGAGAGTGCCCTATGACGTCAGGAGTGTCTGGCTCCTTCAAAAGTTGGCCAGGCTTTTTTTCGGCAGGGCCCTGAACAAGGAACCATGGAACATGTTTGGCATGAAAAACTTGGTATGATATTTATTTTATTTTATTTATTTATTCTTTTATATCGAGGATAATGGAATAAGCACTTATGTGCTTTTTTACATCCAGACCCTGTGTGTATGCGGTTTTGTAAATTTTGTCATCTGTTTCCACCGGCACACAATGGCCTACTCTTCCGAAAAGCGGAACAGGATTTAACTTGTGCGCAAGATGTTCTGCATGCGTTCGAACACGGGGCCTCGGTTTATAGTCTCATCCGAAGGATATGATAATAGGGTAGGGTAGGGTAGGGTATGGTAGGGTAGCGTATGGTGTGGTATGGTATTGTAGGGTATAACATGGTAGGGTATGGAAGGGGAGGGATGGTAGGGTAGAGTAGGGTAGGGAAGGGGTTGTGGTTAGGGAGTAGTAGGGTAGGGTAGGTAGGGTGGGGGTAGGGTATGGTAGGTGTAGGTAGTGGTATGGTGGGTATGGTAGGGTAGGGTATAGGGTAGGGTAGGTAGGGTAGGTATGGTGTGGTGTGATATGGTAGTGTAGGTAGGGTATAGGGTATGTAGGGTAGAGTATGGTGTGGTGTGGTTGTGGTAGTGTAGGGTAGGGTATGGTGTGGTTTGTGGTATGTAGTAGGTATGGTAGTAGGTAGGTAGGGTAGGATATGGGATGGTGTGATAAGGTATGGTATGGTAGGCTAGGGTACGGTAGGGTATCCTATGGTGTGATGTTGTATGGTATGGTAGGGTAGGTAGGGTAGGTAGGGTAGGGTATGGTATGGTGTGGTGTGGTGTTGTATGGTATGGAGGGTAGGTAGGGTAGGGTATGGTGTGGTGTGGCTTCCTGTATATGGCTGCCTCTCTAGGATTGTGCTATTGTTATACCGTGTCCTATTAATTAGTCCAGCCACTCTTCCAATTAGCGGTTTCTATAGGACTAGCCGTTTTTGTACAGCGTGAAGTGTTTTGTTGACGGGTAATGCTCGCGTGTGTGTGTGGATGGGTGGGGTGGGTGTGTGGGTGTGGGTAAGTGTGTGGGTGTGTAGTGTAGTGTAGTGTAGTGTAGTGTAGTGTAGTGTAGTGTAGTGTAGTGTAGTTAGTGTAGTGTAGTGTAGTAGAAGTGTAGTGTAGTGTAGTGCGTGTATGTGTGTGTGTGTTGTGTGTGTGTGTGTGTAGTGTAGTGTAGTGTAGTGTAGTGCAGTGTAGTGTAGTGCAGTGTAGTGTAGTGCAGTGTAGTGTAGTGCTGTGTAGTGTATCGAGGTGCAGTGTAGTGTAGTGTATGAGTGTAGTGTAGTGTAGTGTAGTGTAGTGTAGTGTAGTGTAGTGTAGTGTAGTGTAGTGTAGTGTAAGGTAGTGTGAGTGTGTCTTTTGTCTGTGTGTCAGTAACCTTCTACGTTGTGTAGCTGTCACCGCAACAGCCAAATGAAGAACAAGACGGATTTCTTAATATAATCAGAAGAGCAGAGCAGAGTAGAGTAGAGTAGAGTAGAATAGAACAGAGCAGAGCAGAGTAGAACAGAGCAGAGCAGATTAGAACAGAGCAGAGCAGAGCAGAACAGAGCAGAAAAGAGTAGAACAGAGCAGAGCAGAGTAGAACAGAGCAGAGTAGAGTAGAACAGAGCAGAGCAGAGCAGAGAAGAACAGAGCAGAGCAGAGTAGAACAGAGCAGAGCAGAGTAGAGTAGAA
>CM054149.1:24287557-24290057 GCA_028751875.1 Rapana venosa
GCAGCAAGAGCAGCAGCAACAATAGTAGTAGTAGTAGTAGTAGTAGTAGTAGTAGTAGTAGTAGTAGTAGTAGTAGTAGTAGTAGTAGTAGTAGTAGTAGTAGTAGTAGTAGTAGTGGTGGTGGTGGTGGTGGTGGTGGTGGTGGTGTGGTAGTAGTAGTAGTAGTAGTAGTAGTAGTAGTAGTAGTAGTAGTAGTAGTAGTAGTAGTAGTAGTAGTAGTAGTAGTTGTTGTTGTTGTTGTTGTTGTTGTTGTTGTTGTTGTTGTAGTTGTTGTTGTTGTTGTTGTTGCATCCTCAGCTTCATCCTCTTGAACATAATAATCAGCAGCAGCGGCGGCACTATCATCGTTATCTTTATGATATTGATAATGACGATGACAACGACGACAACAACAACAACAATGATGAAGATGATGACTGTTGTTGCTCTTGCTGCTGTTTCTGCTGCTACCATTATCATTCTCATCATTATCATCATCACTGTCATCATCATCACTATCATCATCACTATCATAATCATCATCACCATCATCATTATTATCATCATCACTATCATCAGCATCAGCACCAGCAGCAGCAGCAGCATCACCACCACCACCACCATCATCATCATCATCATTACTATCAGCAGCAGCAGCATCCTGTCATCATCATCATCATCATCACCACCATCATCATCATCATCACTATCATCATCACCATCACCATCACCACAACAACCATCATCATCATCACCACCACCATCATTATCATCATCATCATCACTACCACCACCACCACCACCATCATCATCATCATCATCACTATCACTATCACTACCACCACCACCATCGCCACCATCACCACCATCACCACCACCACCACCACCATCACTATCATCATCATTTTTTGGTTGTATTTACATTTCTTTTATTATGTTGTCTTTTAAGGTTTGATGTTGTCCATCATCTTGAACGGAAGTTGGGTTTGGGGCAGTCAGAGAGAGGGTCGAGAGGGGTTAGGATGGCAAGGAGGGCAAGGGGGGGAGGTGGGGGGGGGTCCAATTTGGTGACTGTGTGAAACAGATAGCTGGCATGTCTGCAGCTTATTTGGATAGCAGGAGAGAGCGTGGCTTTATCAACACAGCACTGTTGGGGGGAGTGTTTTTGTTTTGTGTTTATGTTTGGGTTTTTTTCCTTTACCAACGACTACAGCAGACAGGCTCACTCTGCTGTCTACCAATTAAATGATGGGTGGGGGAGGTGGGGTGGGGGTGTTGGGAGGGGGGGTAGTGGGGCGGGGAGATGTTGTACGGGTGTGTGTGGGGGAGGAAGGGGGTGAGAGAGAGAGATAGAGCGAGACGAGGAGAGAGAGAGAGGTGTGTGTGCTTTGAGTGTGTGTGTGTGTGTGTGTGTGTGTGTGTGTGTGTGTGTGTGTGTGTGTGTGTGTGTGTGTGTGTGTGTGTGTGTGTGTGGTGTGTGTGTGTGTGTGTGTGTGTGTGTGTGTGCGCGCGCGCGCGTGGTGTGTGTGTGTATGTGTGTGTGCGCGCGCGCACGGGCACACGCCCGTGCTGTGTGTGTGTGTGTGTGTGTGTGTGTGTGTGTGTGTGTGTGTGTGTGTGTGTGTGTGTGTGTGTGTGTGTGTGTGTGTGTGTGTGTGTGTGTGTGTGTGTGTGTGTGTGTGTGTGTGTGCCTCTATGTATGTGTGTTAGTGTGAGCGCGCGCAGTTGTGATGATGAAGATCTCTATGTTTGTCGGTGTACCTCTCTGTTAAGACAGACAGTCATAGCAGTGGATAAGCTCATGTCTGGAGTATATGAACAGGACCTGATAATACATGGATAAAGCTAGCTGTAGTTATGGGCTTGTTTTTCTTCTTCTTTTTTTAACTTCTTCTTAAGTTAAGTTTCATGGTCAACGTATGTAAGGAACGAAGGTTAATAAAGGAAAAGGTGTTCCTACACCCTATGTGGTCGTAGGGGAGCGAGGCGTCAGAGACCTCCTCAACTTCTCTAGGGGGCCAGCATATTGAGGGCGGCGGCGCCCATCTCATTCTCCCTCGCTGCTTTATCTTCCCTGATCTGACCCTAAGGAGGACAGGTACCCGTTTACAGTGATGTCACGTGCAAACAAATAGAATGATGATGACTATGTCGTATGTATCTGAATCCTCGCCCCGCCCAATCTACCGAGCTTTTTTTTAGTGAAGCATTAATTGCTAGATGGTTACTCTCTGTAGATGCAGTGTAGTGTGTGGGTGTGTGTGTGTGTGGGTGGGTGGGTGGGTGGATGGGTGGGTGGGTGTGTTGTGCGTGTGTATGTGTTTGTGTGTCTGTCTGTCTGTGTGCATGCGTGCATGCGTGCATGCGCGCTGTGTGTGGTGTGTTGTGTGTGTGTGTGTGTGTGTGTGTGTGTGTGTGTGTGTGTGTGTGTGTGTGTGTGTGTGTGTGTGTGTGTGTGTGTGTGTTGTGTGTGTGTGTGTTTGTGTGTCTGTGTGTGAGGGCGGAGGGGGAGAGGAGTGCA
>CM054149.1:24292557-24295057 GCA_028751875.1 Rapana venosa
GGAGGAGGAGGTGGATAAGGAGGAGGTGGAGAAAGAGGAGGAGGGGGAGGAGGAGGAGGAGAAGAAGAAGGATGAGGAAGAGGAGGAGAAGGAGGAAGATAAGGAAAAAGGAAGGAGGAGGAGGAAGAGAAGGAAGAGGAGGAGAAGGGGGAGAACGAGAGGGGGGAGGAGGAGGAGGAGAGGAGGAGGAGGAGGAGAAGGAAGAGGAAGAGGAGAGGACAAAAGAGAAAGAGAAGGAGGAGAAGGAAGAGGAGGAGAAGGGGGAGAACGAGAGGGGGGAGGAGGAGGAGGAGAGGAGGAGGAGGAGGAAAGGAAGAGGAAGAGGAGAGGACAAAAGAGAAAGAGAAGGAGGAGAAGGAAGAGGAGGAGAAGGGGGAGAACGAGAGGGGGGAGGAGGAGGAGGAGAGGAGGAGGAGGAGGAGAAGGAAGAGGAAGAGGAGAGGACAAAAGAGAAAGAGAAGGAGGAGAAGGAAGAGGAGGAGAAGGGGGAGAACGAGAGGGGGGAGGAGGAGGAGGAGAGGAGGAGGAGGAGGAGAAGGAAGAGGAAGAGGAGAGGACAAAAGAGAAAGAGAAGGAGGAGAAGGAAGAGGAGGAGAAACTGTAGATGTGTGAGATGGCTAGGAAGATGGGGTGGGGGGAGTGGTAAGGCGTGAAGGGAGAGGGAAGAAGTGTGTGTGTGCGTGTGTGCGCGCGCGCGCTCGTGCATGAGTGCATACGTGTGTACGTGTGTGCGCGCGCGCGCACGTGTGAGCACGCTCCCCGCGAGTGTGTATGCGTGTGTAGAAAAACAAACTGCGTGACTGTTTCTCTACGTATGTTGTTGTTGTTGTTGTTGTTGTTGTGTTGTTGTCTTCAATTTAACGTCTGTTCACTCTTAGTGATATTAGACGTACGTTTGTCTCCTGATTGTGCGTTTTGTCTGACTGCACTGATTCAGATGAAGTAGTTTTGCTTGGGATGGGGGGCGGGGGGTTGGGGGGGGAGGGGTTGTTGCTGTTGTTGTTGTTTTTTTTGCAAGAACCAGAGGAGTTCATTAAGCTTCTCTCCTTTCCGCAGAGACTACGGTATCCACCATAGTAACCTGGCAGCCAAAATTCCCGGACAGAAACAATCACCCCCATTTTACTATTATTTTATTTTTTGTTTATTCTTTTATACCGAGGATAATGGAATAAGGACTCATGTGTTTGTTTTTTACATCCAGTCCCCGTGCGTATGCGGTTTTGTAAATGTTGTCATCCGTTTCCGCCGGCACACAATGGCCTACTCTTACGAAAAGCGGAACAGGATTTAACGTGTGCGCAAAATGTTCTGCGTGCGTTCGCACACGGGGCCTCGGTTTATAGTCTCATCCGAAGGGCTTTGACATTCAGTTGCTGTGTGCCGTGCCCTTCACGATCTCTTACCTGCAGTATTGTGGGTGGGGGGGTAAAATAATAGCAGCATTAGCGGCTAGAGAGGGGAGCTATATACTGTCTCACCTCCCACCTCAACCCTCTGTCTCGCTTTGTTTGTTGTTGTTGTTTGTTGTTGGGGGGTTTTATTTATCCCCTCTTCACCTCACTACTAATCTTTTTTCGTTTTCAACTCAAAGAGTTACGTTCTCACGCGCGCACACACGCATACGTGTGCATGCATACATACACGCACGCACATACATGCCGGCACGCTCATACGTGATTCATGTGTGCAAACATACATTCGTTGTTGTTGTTGTTGTTGTCTTCAATTTAACGTCTGTTCACTTAGGGGAATAGAAAGTGTAAGGGAAGTTAAAGAAGGGAGAGGAAGGAGTGGAAGGAGAAAAGGTTAAGAAATAGCATCAGTGTTGGTATTTTGTGAGAAAAAAAAAGAAAAAAGAAACCATAGAAAAGTAGGGATAATACTTTTAAACAGGAGTAAAATATGAACTCAACAATGTGGAAACATGAAATAACATTAATGTAACTACAATAAATATTGAAGTGGACTATGCAATAAACATCTGGCAATGGCAAAGGCTAGCTTTGTATTTTCAAATACATTTTCCAGAGACTGTTCAGAAAATGTAGGTAAAAAAGGTTTTACAATAGGGCACTCAAATATGATATGAGTATTGGAAATATGATCCCCACATAGACATCTGACATGTTTACAAAATTTTGTAAGGAATGCATTTAATTTAATTCTAAAATATAGTGAATTAACCCTTCTCACGGATATAAAACGCGAATCTATTTGAGAAGGAGCCATATAACAAGAAATATGGGCAGCGGTCAGACAACTTTTTATATATCGTTCCTTGAATTGATCAGATTCTTTAAACTTAACCCATGAAGTTTGTTCTAATATTCGGTATCCCTCCTGTAGAGATAAGGGAACATCCAGTTCTATCGATTCCATGTCATGTCTTGCCCCCTTTTTTGCAGCTCTGTCAGCCCACTCATTTGGAAAAATTCCAACGTGAGAGGGCACCCAACAAAAAGAAACAGGAATACCTCTTAAACTTAGGAGGTGTATG
>CM054149.1:24300057-24307557 GCA_028751875.1 Rapana venosa
TCTTGGTGAGAAACGTATCATCTTTCAAGCACCAAAAAAAAAAAAAAAGTCAACGTAGAAAAAGAATCAGTCCACCGAGAACGCGTGCTTTCAATTCCTCAACACACAAAAGTCAGTACATGCATCATTACGCTGGTCTTCAATTTTACGACTGTTCACATAAAAGTGATATTAGTCACAAATTATTATTTCCACTTTGCGATGCACTACGTCTGACAGATAAACAAACAAAAAAAGTATCAACAAAATTTTATCACTTTTTTTGTTCTCTTACACACAAGTGACAAAGATGCCTCCAAATTCAGCAGAATTGAAGAAGAGATCTCAACTTCTGTTGATGTAAAAAAAAAAAAAATTTTAAGTTTTAAAAACTTCTATGAACAAAACATTTCCCTCACATCACAAATCATCGAGCTCCACCACCAACAACAAATCACAACAAAAACAAAAGAACCCGCAACAACATAAAAACCATTCTCCAAACCGACGACGATAAAAAGAAAAGAAACAAGAAAAAAAACCAGTTCAATACCACTTCACAGTAACAAAGTTTAATCTCCCTCACCCTTCCAGCAAGCGAGGGTTACCCACCACTACTACCACCAACCACCAACCACCACCGACGATGATTAAATCAACAACAGCAACAAACAAACAAACAAAAACGGTCCCAGCACCTGTAAGCTCAGCAAACAGTGCAGAAACCAGACCCGCCTGTAGGAAAACGACGGAGAAAGAATAAAGAAAGAGAGCAAGCGAGAGAAGAGAGGAGAGAAGAGAGAGATAGAGAGAGAGAGAGAGAAGAGAGAGAGAAGATTTAGAGTGAGAGAGAGAGTGAGAGAGAGAGAGGGTGAGGTAGAGAGAGAACGATCAGAGTTGTGCTGTAGCTGATGGATCAATATTCACGTCACACACACACACACACACACACACACACACACACAGAGCTAGCAACAGCAGTAGTATTTATAGTAGTTAGCAGCCTCCTCTAACCTGAGGAGAGAAGAGGGGGGGGGGGGGGGGGGCAGGGGGGGGGGGGGGGAGGGGCCGGGTATGGGGAAAAGGGGGGGGGGGGGGGGGGGCACGGGTAGGAGCAAGCCGGGGGGCAGGGTTGGCCACGCTCAGGACCAACCCAAGCGCGAGTGGCCTACTTGGTACCACCGCACACACACAAGAATGCGCGCCGCAAAGCGGGGTACTTAAGTAGTAGTACTTTAGTTGTTGTTACTTTTTGTTGTAGATGCATCTTGCTAGTAAGAGGGTACTGTGTTTTGTAGAGTTGCTGTAGTTGATAGTATAGTAGTTGTTGTTGTTGTTATTGTTGTTGTTGTTGTAGATGTTGCAGTAGTTGCAGTAGTAGTAGTAGTTGTTGTTGTTGTTATTGTTGTTGTTGTAGATTTTGCAGTAGTTGCAGTAGTAGTAGTAGTAGTAGTTGTTGTTGTTGTTTTGTTGTTGTTGTTGTTGAGATGTTGCAGTAGTAGAAAGTTGTTGTTGTTATTACTGTTGTTGTAGATGTTGCAGTAATAGAAGTTGTTGTTTTTGTTGTTTATTGTTGTTGTAGGTGTTGCAGTAGTAGTAGAAAGTTGTAGTTGTTGTTGTTGTGTTATTGTTGTTGTTATGTTGTTGTAGTTAGTGTAGTTGTTGTTTTTTGGTTTTTATTGTTGTGTAGATGTTGCAGTAGATAAGTATAAGTTGTTGTTATTGTTGTTAAATGTTGAGTAGTAGTTTGCTGTTGTTGTTATTGATAAAGTAGTAGTAGTAGTAGTTGTTGTTTTTATTTGATGTAGTAGTAGTAGTTTTTTTGTTGTTATTGATGTAGTAGTAGTTGTTGTTGTTATTGATGTTGTAGTAGTAGTTGTTGTTATTGATAGATGTAGTAGTATTAGTAGTAGTAGTAGTAGTAGTAAGTATAGTAGTATTAGAGCTGTTGTTATTGTTAGTAGTAGTAGTAGTAGTAGTAGTAGTAGTAGTAGTAGTAGTAGTAGTAGTAGTAGTAGTAGTAGTAGTAGTAGTAGTAGTAGTAGTAGTAGTAGTCAGGTCACGGGCTTAGCCCTTGCTACTGGTACCATGTAACCCAGTACTACCTGCCGCATGTGAAGTCCCAACGGCGGATCAGGCGGAGGAGGAAACCTTTCCCAACGGCTGTGAAGGCGGAAGAGGATGACCAAAGGGCAGGGGGGGAGCTCTTATCCTTGGCTGGAAGTCCTCCTAGGAGTTGGAACTCCGAAGAAAAAAACCTGCACTTACCGAGGAGGGCAGTACCTGCACTGTGGGATCTATCGGTGGCGAGAGCTGAGAAGGTGAACTCTTGACTTATAAGCTGTGTGGAAGGAACCCAAAATCTCCCTCAAGCTTACTAAAAGTCCAACTCGGCTGCGGCAACCAGAGTGAAGGACAGAATGGGCAGCTCATCACAGCTTTCCAACCCCTGGGGGGAGAATGGTAACGGGACAGCAGGGCTGCTGCGGTCCTATCAACCCCAGCAGGCGCTGTGGGTGTGGTCGCCGCTCTTACACTACTGGGGCAGATGCGGCGCCTAACCTCCTACAGGTAGAGCAGCCTTTAGCCAGCACTGGACTCTCCCCACGGGGAAGGAGAAAAGGACCTAAAAGCCTGCCTCTCTAGTCTAGTAGGAATCCGCACCTATTGGATACCACACTACGTCGAACCAACAGAAGAAGAGACAGGAGTTCATCCCTGACTCTGGTGCCTGATGCCCAGCCATGTTGTGCGAGAAACCAAAGGGGGCAGACAGCGCTTTATTGCTAAACGCCTAAGGACCAGTTGAACCATAGCGCTCTGAGCGAAACAGTTTGCATGGAAACCCTGGAAATTGGCAGGGTTACACCTTCTACGCATTGGGAAGCAGATGACACCCAAGAACTCAGGTGTGGGCTTTGAAAAACCTAACTGCACGACAACGATGACAGCCTTCAACGAGGTAAACATAGGGTGATGTACCCTACGTCTGGAGCTGCCCAAAGGATCGCTTTTCCACACATCAGCGCATGCCCACGATGACCAACTCTGGACTCAAGAAGATTCATCAAAGCTTAGCCGCACGATCAGCGGTAACAGAAAGGAAAGGATTACCCGGGGATTTCAAGCCCGCTCGCTGGACCCCACGGCCAAAAGCCAAGGCCGAAGGCACTGGAGAGAACTCAAAGGATGTGCTACCGTCTGCGCGCAGAACTACCATCAGCTAAACCCTTTCAGACAACAAAATAAGAACACATTTATCACCAGCTCGAAACACGGACAAATGCATGAGATAAATATTGTTAGAGGCAGAAGAATTCATTAACTGCTAAGAGCACTTGTCGAGAAAGCCTGGTAGAAGAAACGTCAGACTTGCACGAAGCTCAACCAGCAGCAGAAACCCCAGAAAGCTAAACCATGGCCCCACTCCCTATCACCAAGGAGCACTACAGCAGCAATCTAAGCAGCTCTCCAAGAAACCGCATCGATGTGTAGAAGTGATATTGGCCACCTTAGAACCCGAAAAACGCAGCGTACAACTCGGCTTTGTAGAGAGACCATCAAAAACTGGTTACGAGAAGTCTGAGATAGCAAGCTCCTGACACCACACTGCACAACGGCTCGATACACTCAAAAGGCTGCAGAGGAAAGGAAACCCGTTTGCACAAACAAGCACTTGTCAGGAGCGCTGGATGAAGAATTAGAAACACAGTGGGAAGAAGTCGAAAGCTTCACACCCTGCTGCAACTCATACTAGAGACTATTCCCCCGAGCTGTTATGGGCCAAGATCACAGATCATACCCTGTCACGGAACCTTGACAAACCGAAAGACACCTTAACGCTGCAGAGCATCAACGCCCAACACGGATCATTGTACTGTGATGGCAATTGCAGCCCTCCAACAGCCCCGTACAGGAGTCATATTTCCCTTCCGAAGCCACTAAACGACAACGTCGGAAAAAGCCCATGGGGATAAATCCGGCCCCTCAGCAACAGGGCAAGGCGTTGACAACAAGCATTGACCGCCCTGTTCCAACTATCTGGGAGAAAGGTGAGTCCCCCAGGTTTCAAGGAGCTTCAATTGGTCCACTTACAAACGATGGAGAAAACATGCTGGACAACCACCGTGGAACTCTCTTTTATACCCGGGGAAATTTTGCGGCCGCTTACTGAACACCTGATTGACCATCCTCCAACATCTTAACCCAAGCAATGTTCGCACAGGCAGGAACAGTTACCATGATTTGCAAGTCCATTGCAGGAAAGTGCGTAAGCAGAACATGGAGCTCCACCCGGTTTGTTCCCTACCATGAGCCTCCAGCGACACAGGTGAACCGCTGGCTTGAAGGACGTCCTACCGATCTTTTGATAATGCCTAAAGTGGTTACCCAAAGAGCCTAATTACAGATGATGCGCCTTCCACATCAGATGGCATGAGCAGGAGAGTACAGGAAAATACTGACATGTCGGCCTTCCCCGTGATTGAACGGCTACGCTCGCACCCACCGTTCCTATTCTCTCTGCCAGCTGATTGACGCTCCAAACTGGACAGGGGCACTCATTCATTCACACTGATGCAAAATTACAACTTGCGCGACTCCATGCTAAAATCCTGGTTGAGACTAGTGGGACATCTTCGCTGAGAGGCGCTACAATCCAACAATGAGGAACACAGTTCATTAACGGACCGGATTTTACCTCCTGCAGGCGCATTGCCTACCATCGGCCTCAGCAAGACCGGTCATGTACCTGTCAAGACAGACAGCAGATCCACATCAATAACGCCAGTGCTGCCCACCCCAGAAGATCGATGACACAGAGATCAGGTCACTAGAAATTTTGCTACCGGGAGCATCCTCCGCAACGGAACCTGATGCAGAAGTTTACAGAGGCCATCGCCAAGGCCTAAGAGTTTGCCTTACGGCACTCGGACCATGTGTGGAAACAAGGCATCAGGCGCACCAAATCAAACTTAGAGGTCGTTGACCCCTTGTAGTAAATGTGGGAAACTGGGCATTATGCGTCACTTTCAACACATGAGAATTTCACCAGAGAGTGCCTTCAACATCCTCGGAATAATGGAAAACAGTCCAACTCAGGTCAGGGAAAAGCAGTGCCTCAGTAGAAAGTACTTGTAGTAGTAGTAGTAGTTACGCTGGGACAGGACGTTTTTCGGAATGAGCTGGGCGGATCGGGTGCTATTGGTTGGCCCCTGGACGCCCACGAATAAAACTGGGCACCCTACAACCTCAAACACTAACACCAACCTTCACAACCCGTCACATAAACATCGCTAACTGACTGATGCACTACCACTAACACTGAGCATGCTCGTGCCCAGTGGCATAAATACTAAAACAAAACACGCGGCCAAAAGGGAACTACAACCAAGCAGACTACAACCTAACACTTCCCCTTGCAACACCTTGGAACCATCATACATCCACAATCAACCATACACACACTCATACATAAAACATTCTAAAACATACAACCCACCCTACCTACTCAACAAACCGTCAATCCACGAAACTCCAACAATAATAATAAACACACAAAAAATTAGGTGGGAAAACAGCATGACAAAATGAATAAGTGGGTTGTCACCCAAGCTCCACAACATTCATGTACACAAAACAACACACAATACTAAACACTAACACACACACTACCCTCCACACACAAAACACACACACACACACAACAAACTACACACCAACAACTAACAACTCACCACTAACACAAACACACCCTACACACATCACACAAACACAAACACACACACACACACAAAACCCCCACACAAACACACACACACACACACCACCAACACAACAACACAAACACACACAACACACACTCACACTAACACTACACACACACACACATACTCACCACAACACACACACACAACACACACAACACACACACACACACACAATCACAAACACTCACACCAACAATAATACCAACACACAACACATAACACTAAACACACACAATAACAAAACACACACACACAACACACACCACACATTGTTTAGAATGGCTTGATGAAAATCAAATGTATTGCTTATTCAATGTACCACCGGGAAATAAAATTTGACTTACTTGACTTGACTTGACTTGCCCTAACACAACACACACTCACACTAACACTACAACCACACACACACACTAACACAACACATACTAACACTAACACACACACTAACCCAAAACACCCACCCACACACACAAAACACCACACAACACACACACCCCACACCAACACCCCACAGTGTAATAGGTAGACAAAGATTTCCCACTTGAACTATACTACCAGAGGCAGTGGTACACTGTTAAGGAGTAATGAACACTTATTGATAACAAACAAGGTGGACTGGAGATGTCGGTAGGTAAGACATTCGTGCGCGCAGAGTCAGAACTTGCCGGTTCGATTTTCATCTGAAGCCAGCCAGAATTTTAGCCCCGTGAGTGGTGGCCTGGGTGTTAGTCTTTCGAATGAGACGATAAACTGAAGCTCGATAGGCGCTCTTGGTTCCATGTGCAACGTGTAATTATTATTTTGGCTCACGTATAAACATTCACGGCAACAAGAGACTGTCTCCGGCAAACCTGGCTTTAGTGGGGAGAAGGGGGGGGGGATTGTTTTGTTGGAGGGTTTTAGGGGGTGGCTTGTTTTTGTTTTTTTGTTGTTTTTTTGGTCTTTGTTTTGTTGTTTTGTTGGTGTGTGTTTTTTTTTGCTTTTGTTGGGATTTTTGGGGGGAGGGGTGTTGCGCTCTTTTCTTTTAAATGAAAGCAACTCTAATGCTTTAGCAAATATACTCACAGATATGATTTTTTTACGTTGATGGTGATGTACAGGTGGCAAATTGCTCGCTCTCCCTGGGCAGAGTGGTCAGAATTTAAATCCAGGAAATCTGCTGTGACTGAAAGTGGTATGATACACTGCAAAACGTGGATCGGTGGTCTAGAGGTAACGCGCCTGCCTAGAAAGGGAAAAGTCCGGGTCGGAAGTGTGCGGTGGTTCGAATCCCGTTTGGGTCAAAATTCCTTCCCCCCCCCCCCCCCCCCCCCCCCCCCCCCCCCCCCCTCCCATCCATTTTGACTGGTGTCTTGTGCTAGAATTTCGGATAATATGACAAACTAAGGTCCCATATGTTACACATGATTATATAATGCACGTAAAAGAACCCACGGCAACTAGAAAGTTGTCCCTGGCAAAATTATGTTAGAAAAAAGTCACTGTGATAGGGAAACAAATGCAGTTGCAGACAGGAAAGGAAAAGATAATGGGTGGTGCTGCTCTTGCGCGGCGGGCTCTCCCCGGGGAGAGCAGCCCGAATTTCACGGAGAGAAAAATTTGATATGCTGTGACTTAAAGGTAAAAGATAAAGGTGTCCCCTAGCCTATAAGGTCGTAGGGGAAGCAAGGCGTCAGAGACCTTACTTCTCTAGGGGCCAGCATATTGAGTTTGGCGCCCATCTCCTCTCCCTCGCTGCTTTACCTTCCCTGAC
>CM054149.1:24312557-24315057 GCA_028751875.1 Rapana venosa
AACACAACACACACACACACACACACACACACACACACACACACACACACACAGAGCCAACACAACAAATACCCCCCACCCCCAACACACACACACACACACACACACACCCAACACAACACACACTCTCCCCCAAAGTCCTTCGGATGAGACTATAAACCGAGGTCCCGTGTGAGAACGCACGCAGAACATCTTGCGCACACGTTAAATCCTGTTCCGCTGTTCGTAAGAGTAGGCCATTGTGTGCCGGTGGGAACAGATGACAAAATTCACAAATCCGCATACACACGGGGACTAGATGTAAAAAAAAAATTATTCCATTATCCTCGATATAAAAGAATAAAATAAATAAATAAATAAACAAAACACCCACCCCCAACACACACACACACACCACACACACTCTCTCTCTCTCTCTTCTCTCTCTCTCTCTCTCTCTCTCTCTCTCTCTCTCTCTCTCTCTCTCTCTCTCTCTCTCTCTCATGCACCCACGCACGCAGAGAGAGAGAGAGAGAGAGGGGGGTGGGGGGGGGGGGGGGGGGTCACAAAGATAATAGACAAGAAAGATAGAGCAAATATCTCAGAGACAGCTGTGGGCGAAAGGAGGCAGTTAAGCCAACATAAGGTACTGAGGGAATGGCTCCTGACACCTCCCCATCCCCCCCATCCCCCCCCCCCCCCAACAACCCCCATCACCCCTTTACAGCAGCTGCAAGCTGGGCAAAGGGGATGAGGGGAGTGAGAAAGGAGAGAGGAGGAGGGAGAGTGTGGGGGGCGGGGGGTGTAGTAGTAAAGAGGAAGGATTTATCGTGGTCGCAGAGGTAATAAATAAATAAATAAATCGTGGGGAGGGAGGGAGGAGAAGCTGTGTGCAATCATTGTGAGAAAGACGTACGTCGTTGATAATCTAGACCTTGAAGATCTTGGATTGTAGACTTATTTATGTGGGTGATGGGTACATGGCCTTGTGCTTCTTGTTTGTCGTGGTTCTCTCTCTCTCTCTCTCTCTCCTCTCTCTCTCTCCTCTCTCTCTCTCTCTTCTCTCTCTCTCTCTCTCTCTCTCTCTCTCTCTCTCTCTCTCTCTTCTCTCTCTCTCTCTCTCTCTCTCTCTCTCTCTCTCTCTCTCTCTCTCTTCTTTCTTCTTTCTTCTTTCTTCTTCTTCATTCTCATCTCCTTTTCTTCTTTCTTCTTCTTCTTCTTCTTCTTCTTCTTTCTTCTTCTTCTTCTTCCTTCTTTTCTTCTGTGCAATTCTTCTTCTTCGCGACACTTCTTCTTCTTCTTTTTTCTTTGTCTTCTTCTTCTTTCTCTTCAATCTTCTTCTTCTTCTTCTTCTTCTTCTTCTTCTTCTTCTTCTTCTTCTTCTTCTTTTTTTGTGCAATTCTTCTTCTTCGCGACTTCTTCCTTCTTCTTTTTTCTTTGCATTCTTCTTCTTCTCTCTTCAATCTTCTCTCTTCTTCTTCTTCTTCTTCTTCTTCTTCTTCTTTTTTCTCTCTTTCTTTGTATTCTTCTTCTTCTTCGTCTTCTTTCCTTTCGCAATTTTCTCTTCGCAATTCTTCTTCTTCTCGTTTCTTCTCAATCTTCTTCATTTTCTTCTTCTTTGCAATTCTTCGCATTTTTCCCGTCTTCTCGCAAATCTGTTTTTTTTTCTCCGATCTCTTTCTTTCGCTTTGCAATTTTCCTATGCAATTCTCTTCTTCGCAGTCCTATCTACTTCGCAAAAATTTTTTTCTTTGTCAATTCTATTTTCTTTTTAGCTTCGAAACGCTGAGGACAAGCAAATATTATGTATCATCGAAAAATGCGTTGCATGGTTAGACTAAGAAAAACAGGCCAAAGCATACGACTGGGGGAAGAAAATTGTTATCTTTTAAGTCTTTCTATAGTTATAAAAAAAATATTTATAAAAAAAACTTAAAAGGCAGGAGAATGAACCAAGAAGGCAAAAAATAGACAAGAAAAAGGTGACAGGAAAAAAGAAGAAACAAGGCAGAAACAACGAGAGAGGGATAGAAAAGAGGAATATTCCTTACACAGTTTCCAGAAGCTAGGGATGCTGTTTATATAATACTGCAGGCCCCTGACATCCCCATGGGGGGGAGAGGGGGTAGGGGAGGGAAGGGGGGTAGTTCTCCAGTCTTACAATCTGTCCTTGTTAAAAAGACACACCTGTATCCAAACAATCAATAAAACACGGAAGTAAAGAGAGAGAGAGAGAAAGAGAGTCTTCCCCCCAAAAGATGCACATATTATGGATGGATTGGTGGTCTGAAAGTAACGCACCTGCCTAGAAAGCAAAAAAAAAACCTCCAGGTTCCGAGTGTGGGGTGAATTGATTTCCCCATTTATGCCTGAAACTGTTCGTTTCCCCCATCCACTAGATTGTGAGTGGTGGTCTGGGTGCTCGTCTTTCGAATGAGACAATAATCCGAGGTCCCATTGGGCAACACGCTTTTAGTGCGCATGAAAAGAAACAAAACTACGGCAACATGAGAGTTGTCCC
>CM054149.1:24320057-24322557 GCA_028751875.1 Rapana venosa
GCTTAGTGTATATAGAATAATCATTTGTGGTGATACTGCGAGAAAGCGTATCTGTGGGGGGTTAGGTGGTTTCTTTTCTACTACTTCTTACGCCAGCAGTCAGTCAGACCGTGAGAAAGAGGGGTGGGGAGACACCACAAAGGATGGAAGAATCTTGTTGCCAGATGTGTAGTGTTCTATAGTCCCCATAACACTGGGATAGATAATAGATCATGGACACCATATTTGATATATGAACTCAAGTTATTCATGGACACAAATCCTTGGGTTTCTGTTGAGTCCTACTTAAGGTACTGTTTTATTTTTTTTATTTTTTATTTTATACCACTTTAAGTCACGAGATTTCTCTGCGTGAAATTCGGGCTGCTCTCCCCGGGGAGAGCGCGTCGCCACAAGAGCAGCGCCACCCTTTTTCTTTTCTTTTTTTTTTCTTTTGGTCTGCAACTGTATTTGTTTCCCTATCAGAGTGGCTTTTTTCTAAGAATTTTGCCAGGGACAACTCCCTTGTTGCCGTGGGTTCTTTTACGTGCGCTGAAAATTTTGTGTAACACACGGGACCTCGGTTTATCGTCTCATCCGAAAGACTAGCGCCCAGACCACCACTCATGGTCTAATGGATGGGGAAAAATTTCGGGCCCAAACGGGGTACGAACCACGCATACACCCGACCCGGACTTTTCGCATTCTAGACAGGCGCGTTACCTCTAGACCACCGAAAAAACTCAAAACCACCACTCAGATTCAAGTATATGTGGGGGGAAAAAAACACAAGAAAATAAGTAAACAAACAAAGCAACCCATTTCTTCAACCTTCACCTATCCCGTAGTCCCGTGGACCGTGAAGGCACCAATGAAGACTTTACAACCAGCTTCCTCCACTCCCCGCGGTTCTCTGCTTTCCGTAGCACTTCGTTCCACTCAAGGCCAGTAGTCCACTCTCTGATGTGTGTCTTCCCATCGTTTTCTCTGTCTGCCTCTTCGTCTTCCTCCTTGTACTGTTCCCTGTAGGACAGTCTTGGTCAGTCCAGATGTTCGTGTGACGGGTACCCCTTTAGTTTGTGTGATTGTTTTCACTGAAGTCAGGAGCTCTTCCTATGGTTCATATGGCGTTTTTAATTCTGTTTTTCCCTTCCTCATTAGTGATGTGATCTCTGTATGAGATACTAAGGATTTTGCAAAAGCACCTCATCTTCATTGCCTTTATGATTTCATTGTGTGTTCGTGCGTGTACTAACATTCAAACAAATCAGGCTATGCTTGGTGCTAATGAAGACATGTCAAAATAGCATATTACAGCGGTTTCATGTCATGTATACAAAGCGAAAGTCATAAATAGTTATGACATGACAACAGTTACAAGTTTTCAGTTGCAGATTGTATATAGGAGGTAATGTTGTGTACAGGATAGTTATGCACGCTGAATCACATCTTTCAATAAATCCTTTTTACAGCTGCTTCAGGGTTTTTTTAATGTTAGAAACGACTCCCAGTGGTGAGAAATGAAAAAAAGAACAAAATAAAACAAAGCAACAAGAACAGACCTTTTAAGGACATGATGATCTTAGGGACCCTGGAAGTGACGTCATCTGCAGAAATGAGGCAGTAGGAAAAAAATGTAGGTCATATAGGAAATATCATAAGTCAAAGAAAGTGGTAATCAAAGGTGAATTTTTCTTGTTAGGTCATGGTGGGGTCATAGTGTTATGCAAATTGTGGCGCATAGTGTTATTCAAGTTGTGGCGCCTTTAGGCAAGATGAGGTAATGTTATTCAAGACAGGGGGGCCCCCCAGGCAATGCAAGGGAATGGATCATTAGCATAAGTACAAGGAAGGAGTTATGTCCCCTGCACTTCTTGCTATAAACACACACACACACAACACCCCTCAAAGATGGGAAGATGGCATAGACTGTTAAAAAATCTTCCCGAAATTGGGCAGTGTTGAGGTCAGCGATACTGTCCACCTATTTTCTGAACAGGAAAACTATAGTCATCATACACGCTGACATAATACAAGCACTCTGTGTATCATAAGAGAGATAGTGGTCAGATGTTTCTCTCTGGACTGGGAAATGTGGGTATTTGCAGGTGACTTCGCCAGTACACGAATTAAGGAGAATTGACCACAAGCTTTTAGGTGACCGTTTCCTCTTCAACAAACACTCAGACAGCAACTATTGTTTGTCTGCGTTGCCCTGCTGCCGTTAAGCGCCTGACAAGTTAAGCCCAGCACATCCCAACTTCGGCATGGGAGAGAGAATTGTTATCTTTTAAGTCTGTCTGGAAAAAAAAGAAAGGCAGGAGAATGGACCAAGAAGGCAGAAAATTGTCAAGTCAAGTCAAGTTAAGTCAAGTCAAATTTTTATTTCCAGTTGGTACATTGAATAAGCAATGCATTTTCCTTTTTTTCAAGGAGTGTGACAGGAAGGAAACGAACAAAAGCACGAACAGAAGAGAGGGATAGAAAAGAGGGAATTCCTAGCACACAGAATTTCCAGTCG
>CM054149.1:24327557-24335057 GCA_028751875.1 Rapana venosa
TACATACATACATGCATGCATACATACATACATACATACATACATACATACACACACACACATACATGCATACATACTTTCATACATACATACATGCATACATACATACATACATACATACATACATACATACATACATACATACATACACACACACACATACATACATACATACATACATACATACATACATACATACATGCATGCATGCATACATACATACATACATGCATGCATACATACATGCATGCATACATACATACATACATACATACATACATACATACATACATACATACATACATACATACATACATACATGCATACATACATACATACATGCATACATACATACATACATGCATACATACATACATACATACATGCATACATACAAACATACATACACACATACATACATACATGCATACATACACACATACATACATGCATGCATACATACATACATACATACATACATACATACATACATACATGCATACATACATACATACATACATGCATACATGCATACATACATACATACATACATACATACATACATACATACATACATAATACATGCATACATACATACATACATACATACATACATACATACATACATACATACATACATACATACATACATACATACATACATACATACATGCATACATGCATACATTCATACATACATACATACATACATACATACATTCATACATACATACATACATACATACATACATACATACATACATATAGCCTGCCTCAGTACAGGACAGAACTTAGGTAACAGTAACTGGTGCTACTTTTGCTGGACAAGGATCCCCCACCCCCACCCCCCCAACCACCCACCCACCTCCCCCTGTGTGAATGTGTTGGGTTGGGTTTTTTTCTTAAATTTCGAGGATAATGGAATAAACACTCATGTTCCCTTTTTTCATTCAGTCCCCGTGTGTATTTTTTTTGTACATTTTCCTCATCGTTCCCACCGGCACACAATGACCTACTCTTTCGAATAGCGGAACGGGGTTTTTTTAACGTGCGTGCAAGATATTCTGCGTGCGTTCGCACACGGAACCCCGGTTTATAGTCTCATCCGAAGGACTTTTTTTTTTTGGGGGGGGGGGGGAGGGGAGAGTGGAGTCGGCACTGATGTTGACTCCAGTGGAAAATATCCCCTTGAACGAGAATCGAACCCGGGTCAGAAGATCGCGAAAACATCACTCTAACCACCAAGCTGTCCCGTCCCCCTTGTGTTGTGTTGTGTTGTGTTGTATCTTCAGCAGCTGACGGTCACAACGTACATACAGTCAAGCATCCTGCCCCAAAAGCAAATCATCTTTCTACATCGTAAAAGCAACTGTTGCTTTTATTTCTGGAGATAGCATCGCCATGTGCGTGTGTCTTCGATTTTATTTACGTCTGTTTACTAAAAGCGGTATTGGACGTGTGTGGTGTGGTGTGGGGTGGGGGGGGGGGGGAGAGGGGGATGGGGGATGGATGGGGGGGGTGTATGTGGTGTGGTGGGGAGGGGGGTGTTGTGTATGTGTGTGCGGGTGTGGTGTGTGTGTGTGTTGTTGTTTGTGTGTGTGTGGTGTGTGTGTGTGTGTGTGTTGTGTGTGTGTGTGTGTGTGTGTGTGTGTGTGTGTGTGTGTGTGTGTGTGTGTGTGTGTGTGTGTGTGTGTGTAACAATAACAATAACAATAACAATAATTTTATTTCAGTTTTTGCAGGCGATATGGCCCATTTGTTATTGTTATTGTATTGTTATTGTTATTGTGTTTGTGTGTGTGTGTGTGTCTGTCTGTCTTGTCTTGTCTTGTCTTGCGTGTTGTTGTTGTTGTTGTTGTTGTTGTTGTTGTTGTTGTTGTTGTCTTTGATTTAACATCTCTTCACTTTAAGTGATGTTTGACGAAAAAGTTTGAAGGTATTTTTTTAAATTGTGACTTTTTTTTTTAACTTCACATTTTTTCGTCAAAGATCACTTAAAGTGATGTTTGATGAAAAAACTTGAAGTTGTTGTTTTTTAAATTTGACAATTAAAAAAAAAACCTTCAAATTTTTTCGTCAAACATCACTTAAAGTGAAGAGATGTTAAATTTAGAGAATCAGTGTGTGTGTGTGTTTGTGCGTACGCGCGTGCGCGAGTGCATGCATGGGTGCGTGCGCGCGTGCGTGTGATTGTGTGTGTGCAAGCGCGAGGAAGCTGGTTGCAAAATCTTCAGTGGTGCCCCAACGGTCTGGTAGACTACGGGTAGATAGGATTTTTTTTTTAAAACACCAAAAAAAAAAGGAGAAAATTGTCCAGGGGGATATAAGTTGATGGGTGCATAGTTTTATCTTTGCCACTCCCAAGCAGGTGAAGGTCAAGGACACAGCCAGGCCGACAGACAGCAGACAGTTATTCGGTACTTACTTTTGAAGTGATGGCCACATTATGCTGCCGCATACCGCCTGCAGAATGTCGCACCTGCCTCTGCAAGCCGTCTCAGTACTTATGTTGTTTTGTTTTTGATGGGGAGGGGGGGGGGGGGGGTTTGCTTAACAGTCATTGACTTATTTATTGACTTTGTTTGATTGTCAGTTTCTGTCTCTCTCTGTCTGTCTCTGCCTCTCTGTCTCTCTGTCTCTGTCTCTCTCTCTTTCAAACTTTTAAATGTGATTTTCTCAATACCCTTTTTTCAGCAAGTTCTTGTTGTTCTTCTTCTTCTTCTTTTTCTTCTTATTCTTCTGCCTGTTCTGCTTCTACTACTACTACTACTACTCTATGATAGGACTATTGTCCTTCCTTCCTTTTTACTTTCTTTTCATTCTTAGTATAACATACAGTAATATTATTAATCAAAATGAGTATAGATGAGTATACCCCCCATCTTTATTCATCCTGCACACACATTGCGTTAACTCAACATCTGTAAAACACAGAAAAATATCATATCATTTTTATTAGATATTGCATTTTTGTAATACGCATGCAAAATTATAGCGTGTAAACCTTACTGAGGGGGGACAGGATAGCTCAGTGGTCAGAGCACTCGTTTTTCCCCCCAGCTAAGGTTAAGCAGCATTGAGCGTGGTTACCAGGTGGATGGGTGACCGTTTGCGCGCCTTGGCTTCAGTACAGTCCCCCAGTTCACCCAGCTTTAAATAGGTACCTGCCCTCTTTAGGGTCAGGGAAGGTAAAGCAGCGGGGGAGAGGAGATGAGAGGAGATGAGCGCCGCCCTCGATATGCTGGCCCCTTGAAAAGTTGAGGTCTCTGATGCCTTACTCCCCTACGACCTCATAGGTTATGGGACACCTTTACCTTTACTTTTAGTATTTGGCATCTTGTAATGATGGTGGAAGAGATTCCAGACATGCGGGACTGGCAATGCAAAGTAGATCGATGGTCTAGAGGTAAAGCACCTGCCTAGAAAGCGAAAAGTACGGGTTCTAAGTGTGTGGTGGTTCGATCCCCGTTTATGCCTGAAACTTTCTCGTGATTGGTGGTCTGGATACTAGTCTTTCGGTTGAGACAATAAACCGAGGTCCCGTGTGCAAACCGCATTTAAGCGCACGCAAAAGAACCCATAGTCCAGCCGTTAATGCAAGGATATTGGGTAAAACCTGCAAATGACAGTGACAGCGTGCCTTTTGGTATACACACACTTTGGATCCTCCTCTACAATACTGGCATGGGAAACACTGTATTGACCATCTGTTTCCCACTTAATTTGATACTTAAAAATATACGGCCTACTTATCATAGACCATGACAAATGTAAACCTTTCCCTAAACTACCCCTGCCCTTCCCTCCCCTACTCTATCCCCTCTTCCTTCCATCTACCCCAATACCTACCCTTCCTCCCCCTAACCTACCTCCCTCCACCAACCTATCCCCTCCTCTCTAACCTACCCCTCTCCTCCCCATATCTTTTCACCTCCTCCCTCCCCAAAACCTACCCCTCCTCCTCCCTGACCTATCCCCTCCATCCTCTGACCTAATGGTTAGAACATTGCACTCACAATTTGAAAACCCTGGTTCGCATCCTGTTCAAGGGGATTTCCCCCCTAGAATTAACATCAGTGCAGACTCCACTCTCCCCAAAAGTTCTTCAGATGAGACTATAAACCAAGGTTCCATGCGCGACTACACGCAGAACATCTTGCGCACACGTTAAATCCTGTTCCACTTTTTGAAAGAGTAGGCCATTGTGTGCTGGTGGGAACAGATGATAAATTGACAAAACCACGTACACACGGGGAATGGACATAAAATACCACATGAGTACTTATTCCATTATCCTCGATATAAAAGAATACATTTTAAAAAATATATAACTTACCTTCTCTCTATATTCTACCTCTTCTTCCATCCTAAATTACGCCTACCTCCATCACCTATTTCTATCCTGTCCTTCCCCCCCCCCCCCCCCTAACTTAAACACCTGTAAGATAAAATAAAATCTTTATCATGCACACATAGCTATTTGAAACTCTAAACACACGAACATTCATAGCTTCAAGAAAGTTGTAGAAAATGCCAGTATTATAAGGAAACAACTACACAGACAGGCACAAAGATGAATCAGCCCTGCTAGTGGCTGCCCAACAATCTCCAACCCCCCTTCCCTATTTCTCCCCCAGCTACCCTTCCCGTCTATACCCCCAGTCTAACCTTCTATTCTCCTACCCCAGCTACCCCTATCCCCCTTCTATTCTCCACCCCCACAAGCTTCCCCTATCCCCTTCTATTCTTACCACCCCTTCTATTCTCCCCCCAACTACCCCTTCTATTCTCCCACCCCAGCTGCCCCTATCTATTCTTACCCCCCCCTTCCCCCCCCCCCCCCCCCCACAGCTGCCCCTTCTATTCTACCCCCTCCTAACCAGCTGCCCAAGTTACATCTCATTTCTACGTGTCATTAATGGGGGTCTCCTACACACAGTTACCATCTTTGTTTGACCCTTATGGTTGGCGGGGTGTTGATACCAGGAATGACAGAAGAGCTGGTTTTAACCTTGTTTTAATAGTAAATAATTGCGTGGCTTTTTTTCTGCTAGAGCTCCCAGGTTCACCAATGGAGAGATTTTCTGTATGCAGCCATTTACCCACCGTTAAGGTTGTAGGAACTTTCAGACTTAGGGGATGGATTTAATATGACATTTTAACATGTATATGGTGATATGTCTAATTCGACTTCTGTGATCGGTGGGGCTTAAAACCTTGGGATTTACTCCGTGGGGATTCGGGGAGGTGGGGGGAAGGGGCTGTCAGTATAAATGTCATCTCCACCTTCTGGAAATTCTGTGCTAGGAATTCCCTCTTTTCTATCCCTCTCTTTGTTTCTGCCGTGTTCCTTTTCTTCTTGTCACATCATTCTTGTCTTATTTTCTGCCTTCTTGGTCCATTCTTCAGCCTTTTTCCAGAAAGACTTATATAATAACAAATCTCTCCAATGCCAAAGTCGGATGCGCCGGGCCTGATTTGTCGCATTTTCGCTCATGTAACAAACAACAGTAGTTGCTGTCTGAGCGTTCGATGACGAAGAAGAAGAAAACCTTGCGATTTGATTGAAAAAAGAGGATTTTGAGCAGCGAACTGGTGCCATATGACCTAGACAATAATAAAATGTGGAGGGCTGCTTAGATTCAAACAATCCATACATTTTTATTATTGAACAGGGAAAAAATAATTCTAACTCCTTTACATATCTCGATGTGTATATATGTGTTTCTCTCTCTCTCTCTCTCTCTCTCTCTCTCTCTCTCTCTCTCTCTCTCTCTCTCTCTCTCTCTCTCTCTCTCTCTCTCTCTCTGCATATAAACATAACGTGTCTAAATATCATATGTACTCGTGCGCTCTAATAAGTTCGTGTGTGAATAGCCGTGCGTTTGCATGTATGTGTTGAAAGTGTGTGTGTGTGTGAGTGTGTGTGTGAGTGCGTGCGTGCATGCGTGCGTGTGTGTGTGTGTGTGTGTGTGTGTGTGTGTGTGTGTGTGTGTGTGTGTGTGTGTGTGTGTGTGTGTGTGTGTGTGTGTGTGTGTGTGTGTGTGTGTGTGTGTGTGTGTGTGTGTGTGTGTGTGTGTGTGAGAGAGAGAGAGAGAGAGAATTTCAATTTGTAAAACTATATGTGATTTGGTTGTATGTATTAGAATAGGTTGAACACAAGCGCTTTGATATGTTCTTACAAGATAAAGCGCCATATAATTTACATATTATTATTATCATTATCATTGTTATCATTATTTCATTTCGTATTGTTTAAAGCCCTACTGACCATGAATGTCATATTTTGACTGTCATCTCACTTAGTTTCAATAACTGTAACAACTTCCACTTCAATTTAAGATGAAGACCTTCTAATCCTCCTAAGCTCTCTTCAAGGTGTAAGTTATTCTATGTGTGTTAAGTTATGCTGCACATAAACGTTGCTCAACTGTATTTAGCGTTTTGGACACATTATATGTGCGAAGTAAAGCCTTCATTGTATCTGATGGCAATATTACCTCCCATTCATAGGCTATCACCTAACAGTTACATTCCTTTTCATTGTTTGACACTGCTCAGAAGTCCAGATAAAAGTTTGTATGTGATGGAAATAAAGCAGCAACTTTTATATAGAATTGTAGACTCTACTGTTTATCTGTCTGAAACGAGGACAGGGTGAAAGTGAGTATTTAGGATAAGCATTTTTGCTATTTCCGAACTAATATAGGAAAAGACACCTTTAAAGTTTGGAATTGTTAGTTTCACTAAAACGTTGTAAAACTATAAATGCAGCAACTTAGCCGTGAGCTAGGAATTTGGGATCTTTATGAGGATCACCCCCTAACTTCTAATCCTCTGAAGTTTGGAGGAGATGTGTTGTCTATCTTCCCATGTTTGTGGTTGGGGTTTTTTCTCAATTTTATTTTTGGGAAGGGGTAGCTGGAGAAAGGAACGAGGGAGGGGTAGTTTGGTGGAGAGGAGGGAGGGGAAGCTGAGTGGTGGAGTAGGAAGGTAAGTTAGGGGAGTACAGGGGAGGGGAATGATGGGGGGAGGGGAGTACAGGGAGGGGGATGATGGGGGGGAGTGGTAGCCTGGGAGGGGGATGATGAGGGGAGTACAGGTAGGGGGTTAGCTTAGGATGGGAGTACAGGGGGCGGGGGTGGAGGGAAGGTAGTTAAGGTCAGTTGGGGAGGCACAGGGTCATTGTTTCCTACGCTAATATTGGTCATTATAATCGTAAGTATACAAACTGGCTAGCTGTCACTCTGCACATCAGAATTTAATCCTTGGCAGCTGTGCTACCAGGGCAACAAGAGAGTTGTCCCTGGCAAAAAAGTCACTCTGATAGGGAAACAAATACACATGCTGACGTGAAAAAAAATAATGGGTGGCGCTGCTCTTGCTTGTGGCGACACGCTTTTCCGAGGTAGAGTATCCCGAATTTCAAGCAGAGAAATCTGCCTTAATTTAATGTAATATACAAAGTGTGGTTGGTATAGGCTAATACACAGTGAGATC